>JAOPHQ010002851.1:342500-386000 GCA_030340625.1 Merluccius polli | reverse complement strand
CCCGTACACACAAACGGCAGACGTAAACAAATTCTAATCACTACGGTCCAGCACAGACGGAAAAGTTCACTGCACATTTAATACAAAGGCTTTAGTGCCAAATTCGAATTGGTCACCTAATCCGAGACAGATGAAGCTTTGTGTAGGGCAGCTGCCCGTTGATTTTGACCGTTGCCTCAGAGGACTAGAGAGGACCAGCTCGACCTCCAGTTAGGGTTTTTTCATGTCGGGGCCCAGGTCCTCACGAGATTAGAGAGTCTGTTCGACGGTTCTCTTTTTCTAACAGTTCCCCCCTGAAATGACTCTTCTACAATCAAGTATGGTCACCATTTACGGTGATGATGATTTTGGAGGTTAAATGTTGCTGTTGCATTGCTTGAGTTTATTTAGAAAGCCCCTTATTTCACAATTTAATAATTTCTCAACTCCTATATTGGTGCTTTTCAAGGAGATTTTACAAGTTTACTTGGGGGGAAAATACTCCCCAAATCCAACAGGGAAAAAGAAGAAGAAACTGAAAAATGGAGAATGATTTTACTCTCTCTGATGCTTTGTCTGCCATTCAGCACAAATAAAGTCAGATTCTGGTAATTTAACAGCTAATTAGAGTACAGTTTGGAATAATGTGTTTGCTAGCAAATGGGCTAGTAAGTCCACAGTCGGCTAGCGCAGATTTTAGGCAGAATCCCACACAGTCCTGACATAATGTTATTGGCACCAGCTGGAAGTAAAAGCCCATCTAATCACTCTTGACTGAAACTGTTATCTTGGCGGCTAAAAGGGGGTGTGGGTACAATATGCAACATCTTTGCAGTTTGAAATGTGCTCCAACACATTCTGTCAATTAGGGCTACAGAGTACCAGGTTAGTTGCTCCAGACTCTACAACAGTAAAGAGGAAAATCTCATGTTATGTTTTTTTTTAGCGAGCCATACTTTTTTAGGGTGGCTGGGGTTTGGGGAGAGCAGGAGCAGAATGTTTTTTTGTCTCCAGATTTTTGAACTAAACATAGCATGAAAATCGCAACTCCGTCCCCCGCTGTGCTCAGGCAGTGTCCAAAACCTAACGTTAAGAATTCTGTATTTTGCCAGCCAGAGAGTAGAAAACCTACGGCCAATAATTGTTTTAATATGTAACCCTGCATATTTTTAACATGCCAAATGATCCAAGTCTGTCAGCCACTGGCTGGTGGCAGGTGATAATTTTGGACCGGGCTCCAGGTACAGACACCGGTGCAGCAGGAGTTGTCGAGCGCGGCTGCCCAGAAACGCAGAGCTGCAGCGGGAGATGGAGCGCTGGCTGCAGTCGGAGGCCACCCGCCTCAAGACCCAGCAGCTGAAGGCGGCCAAGGACTGCGAAAGTACAGGGAAGGAGCGGGACTCGGAGTTCAGCGAGTACCGGCTCATCATGAGCGAGCGTGACCAGGTGATCAAGGAGGTGGACAAGCTGCAGACGGGCCTGGAGCTGGCCGAGGCCCGTCTGAAGAACACGTCGTCGGAGAGACGCGTGGCCAGCGACGAGCTGGAGGCGCTCAGACAGGTGAAGAATGAGCGCACACCTGTGTTGTAGATCATAAGGGGTTGCCGCTGATTTGGAAGTTCAGAATTAGATGCCAAGACATGTGTGTAGTTTAACCCTTTTTGTTTGTTCACACAATGCATACATTTGACAACATTTTAGCCAAAAAAATTGAGCCGTTAAGTAGAATATTTATAGCCCCGAAGTATTAGAAAATCATTTGTATTTCCGACTCAGCGTTGTTCTGTCTTATGAAGAGAGATTGCTCGTCAATCGGAAATATAAATTGAAGCCTCTAATATAAAAATAATCTCTCTCACGAGATTATGTCAAGGTCTTGCTCTTCAGATTAGGGCAAAGATTAATGAGGATTGAGGATTACCGACCTCTATCGATCTATACCTCCCAATCATAAAGTTGTTCTTTCATACAGCTTTCAACAGCTGCTGCTATTCAACTTCAATTTCACCAACTAGTGCAGCGTCCATTCAAAACGTGCTTGTTTGGAATGGGCAGATTGCTTGGCCTCCTGTATTGCTGCTCACAGCTTTTTCGAGAGCCTCAGCAATACACCCGCCAATTGTGAAGTCGATCGGATGAACGGTTGTCGAGAAAATTAAAGGACGGACATGCATACAGAGTTTTTCCCATATAAAGTACATTATAGCTTTCTGTACGTCCATCATAGGCTATAAACCAGAAGAACTGAGTGACCATTCAAGTCAGTTTATTTTTAGAGCACATTTAAAAAAATGACCAGGGTCGACCAAAGTGCTGTACTGCACGTACATTTTAAAACGGAAATTAAAACGGCATTTTACCGCATAAAATGATGGATGATAAACAGAACAGTAGATGAATGGACATTGCTCAATTTTAATTGAGTGCCAGGGAGAAAACTAAGTTTTCCAGACGGTTGGGCAGGTGATGTGTGTTCATCATTTTCCGCGCGGCGTCATAGGAGCTGGGTTCGTCGCTGACGGAGCGCGACCGGGCGGTGTGCGAGCGCAACGAGCTGCTGGACAAGTACTGCCATGAGGCCAAGGACAAGGCGGACGCCCGGGAGGAGCTGGGCCAGGCCTGCAAGGAGGTGGACACGGCCCGGGAGGAGCGAGACGTGGCACGCAAGGAGCGCACCGAGGCCATCGTGCAGCGAGACCAGCTGCTGCGCGAGTACTACCAGGCCCGACAGGTAAGGGCTGGCACTCATTATCTCAAATGGACGATTGGAATGGATTGATTTTGATCTTTTATTTTAATATTCTCCTGAACCCTCTGATTTATTACGTGGACCTTAATCCCGCTTCATCCAATCTCGTGTAGGAATATGATAATGTATAGGCCAGGCCGGCCCGGCAGTTGTCCCTGCATTGAAAACTGTTAATCTCTAGTGGAAGAGGGGCATCTGTCCGGCTAGCGGCGTTGTGTTATGGGCGACTGTTGTCTGTGATGGGTGGGCTTTCAATAACCTGATGGATATTGAAGGGTTCCTGCATTAGGAAATTAGCAGCGATTTGCGCGCCGCGCAACACACACACACACACACACACGTCAGTGGTTATACTATTATTTTTATAATCACACTTACATATATGCACACAGTTAAATTTGTTTCCTACTAATGCCAGTGGTAGTAAACAGATAGAATAATAATGATACACGTGCGCACGCGCGTGTGCATGATGCAGAATGCGCACGCAGACGTACGTGAGACGTACGCGTGTTTAGGAGTCACGTGCGCAGGAACGTGCGGTCTGCATGGCCGAGTTGTACTCATCACACAGACGTACGTACGTACATACATGTGGGACTTTTAGTCAATAATCACACAAACCTACGTACGCGTGTCTAGTCCCCCATGACCCTTTTCACCCCCCCATAGTGTGTGTGTGTGTGTGTGTGTGTGTGTGTGTGTGTGTGTGTGTGTGTGTGTGTGTGTGTGTGTGTGTGTGTGTGTGTGTGTGTGTGTGTGTGTGTGTGTGTGTGTTATACTTGCCTATGCAAGTATCCACATAGAACTAGTCTCACCTAAGAGTTAAACGGCAAGTAATTTTAGTTCCACTTCAAATGCAGAACTAATAGACATGTGACCTAATTCTCACCACTCGACCTAATCCAGACCATGACTTCCCAGACCCTAATATTTAGCCCCGTCCGTCGAGGGAAGTTTAAGTTTGAAGTGGAGCTCCTCCAAATTGATTTACAGTGGTTAGCCACGGTGGAGCGGATGGGACACTTCCGTCGTCAACTCATTACAGTCCGCCGAGGACTGCTGTTTGATGAGAAGTTGACGATTTGGTCCTTGAAGGCACATGGTAATTTAAAGGTGCTGTAGGTCAGATTTGAGTTGTAAAGAGAGCAGAGCAGAAAAGAGCAGAGCAAGGTTTTGAAACAAAAAAAACCTCCCCTCCCTCTCTGCTCCCTCCCGCCCTGCGTTTCTCTGCCACTGAGAAGTGTTGAAGTGGTGAATTAGCACCTGTGATTGCAGGCAAGATGGATTCCCCAAACTAATCAGGGAAGAGATGCCCTTATTGGTCAGAAATGAGCCGGGATCGGTCTAAAATGGAAATTGTCTCATACAGAGGCAACTAGAAACAAATATTCTTACAGCACAGTTCACTCACTTATAGCTGATGAATGGTTATGTTATTTATAACAAACTACACTCAAATATTTTCTGTTTTAAACCAAAATATGAATACTTGAATACTGTGTATGAATACTACGGTGGCCCTGAAGTTCAAATCACAACAGCAAATCAGAAAACACAACGGCCAATCAGAAAACACAACGGCCAATCAGAAAACACAACGGCCAATCAGAAAACACAACGGCCAATCAGAAAACACAACGGCAAATCAGAAACGACAACGGCCAATCAGAAACGACAACGACATTAACCAAACCGGAAAAGGTAGGTACCCTCGGGCGACATGAATCGTCGCTGATTGGAATGGTGGTCCGTCCTTTGAACCGGAAGGACATGGTTTACATGTTTTCAAAATATGAGCGTCGCTAGTGACAACGTACGCGCTGCTACTAAAGAATATTTTGATGCAGGACATGGATATGACGTGATACTGGATATGCTGTCGACATTTCACAACATAAACATGAGTCTGTGTACGCTGAAGACACGTTTAAAAAAAGCAGGGCTGAATAGAAGATTCAGCCCGTTGTGTTTTCTGTCTTGTTGTTGTCTTTTCTGATTTGCCATTGTGATTTGCACTTCAGGGCCACCATAGAATACACAGTACAAAACATACAAACATAAGGAAGGAATAGTCTCCTTGAGAGTTTTGATTTGAGCAGAGTCTACGCACTTCACAAAACATGTAAATGAAAATCGACATGAAAGCATTGGCATGTCGAGACTCAGCCCCTTGCAACCTCTGGACCCCAGAAACAGGACTCTGTCACGCTGGACATGGAGCGGGCCAACAAGGAGATGGAGGTGCTGAGGAAGCAGTACGAGGCCGTGTCCCAGGAGCTGAAGGAGGCGGCGCAGGAGGCCGAGGTGGCCAAGTGTCGGCGGGACTGGGCCTTCCAGGAGCGAGACAAGATGGTGGCCGAGAGGGAGAGCATACGGTGAGCACGGCACTGGGGAACGCGCTTCGCTCCGCCATCTTGTTTATGTTCCAATCATTATTTGTTGTTTTATTGTTAAATTCCGTCGCTCATTTTTTCGAGCTTCCGCTAATCCACTTCAACACTTAAAGTCTGTAAAAATAACATGTTGAGGTTCATGAAATTGGAATTTATTTAAATAAAACTTTAAATCCCATTCAATTTCTGAAAACACTATGGCAATCTATCTTATATCTGGTATTATATTGATATATTGATGTATTGCTCGAGTCATATTCATTTCGATATTTAGCCTCTGTGGTATGTTTCCGGTGTTGGTAACCTCTGACGATTGTGTCGCGCACCCCTCAGCACCCTATGTGACAACCTGAGGCGGGGAGCGGGGACCGGGCTGTGAGCGACCTGGCGGACGCCCTGAGGAACCTGGACGACACCAGGAAGCAGAAGAACGACGCAGCGCGGGAACTCAAGGAGCTCAAGTAAGCCTGGCAGCCGAGGACCTGTGGCCCCGACTCCTAAAGTCTTCAAAGTGTTTTATTTATTTATCAAAAAAACCCAAAGAAAATGGCAGAAATAACAAAAATATACGTATCAGTAAGAAACACTTCCAGAGACTCCAAGGATAGGGAATATGGACAATGGGAATTATGGTGATGTAAGATAAAAACAGTACAAATAATAATAAACAAAAAAATAGTTCATCATGTGGTTTCTGAGAGAGATCCTTCCACCACTGACAAATAATGTAGTAGTTTGTCATTTAGCAGATACTTTTATCCAAAGTGACTTGCAACGACTTCAAAACCATGTCATTAAGGAGCAGGTATAGGGGGTTAAGCGTCTTACTCAAGGACGCCTACAGGTTAGTTGCGGACATGCTGCTATTGTTTTTATTGTATATTTGTGCTATTCCTGCCATTTTCTTTACTAGTTTGGCCCTTAGTAATGATTTTTCCTTTCCTACTACACTACCCGTGTTATACTGTGCAGTTGACAAATAAAAACACTTTGACTGTGAAGTTCAGAATATTCCTGTCGACTGCCGGGTACACACGTCAGGTCTGTAATCAAACCCACGGTCCCTGCAGGGAGAAGGTGGAGGACCAGCTGGAGAAGGAGGCGAGGTTTCGCCAGCTGATGGCCCACAGCTCGCACGACTCGGCCATCGACACAGACTCCATGGAATGGGAGACAGAAGTGGTGGAGTTTGAGAAGGACGGGGTATGTGTTCTGTTGCACTATAGACGTCCACTGTCTCAAAACACTGAAGTGAGTCAGGGCTGTACAGTCGGCCTCATGTGCAAAACCCATCAAAACGACGTACTGGGGTTGTTTTCTTTAAAGGTCTCATTCCGCGAGAAACAGTTTAATACTTGTTTTTGTTGAAATACTATAGGTCTCACCGAGTTGCATGTGCGTGCTGCGCGTGAAAACGTTCTTCTACCCCCATTGCCTGTATTTGGCAATGAAAGAACAGAGAAAAAAACACTGAGAAAAATCAGCGGATGAGAAAAGCCCCACGGATTGACGTCAGTCCGTGAATTAGTATTCATGGCCTCGCCTCCGCTACCGCCCACCGAAAGTCAGGAAGTAGCAGGACTGTGCAACAGCACAGTCGCGATTCTCGACTCGTCTCGCACTAGTTGAATATGGAGTGGAAAAATCCTCATTGCGCACTGGAGGTAGCGTCACAGTGCTGTTAGCCAACCAGAGGCGAGTTCATTAGCATGTCATGCATATTCATGATGAGAGGCGAAATCGTGTCGTTCGCCCCCCCCCCCCACCTCCCCCACCAAACTAAAACAGCATGAAACAGGTGCGGCAGAGCATTTTTTTAACCAAAACCGGTACTGAGGGTATTTATTAACACTAGAGACCACCGCAAAATTAATGAAAAAACGATGAGATGAGACCTTTAAGAAAACTCAAACAACTGATTTGAGCATAAGGAAAGCATTCAACTAGCATGAATCTAGAATCACAAGGTTGTATTCCGCTGACAAAGGCAACACGATATCTCTAACTTTTAATCGTCCCTGGACTTTAACTGACGATGGAAAAAAGAGCACTTTTCTAAACTGCATTGTTCACAAATTCTGCAAATTCTGCAATCCGGCTACTTTTAACCTTTTCAACATTATTAATGTATTTATCTAGCGATATTCGTTTTTTTTAATTCCAGGATGATATGGACTTGAAAGCACTTGGCTTTGACGTCGCTGAAGGGCTAAACGACCCGTATTTACCAGGGGACTGTGGCATATTTGTCAGCCGGGTGGACAAAGGAAGTGTAGCAGAAGGAAGACTGAGGTAAGCGTCATGCCTCACCTCCGCGACAGGGCGCTAGGGAAAAAATTCCCTACCGCAAATAATCAATTCTCTCCACCGACTCTGATTGGTGAACGCCCCCCTTTGCCTCGCGCTCTCCGCAGGGTGAATGATTGGCTGTTGAAGATTAACGACGTGGACCTAACAAATAAGGACAGGAAGCAAGTGATCAAGGCGGTACTCGGTAGAGAAGGGGTGATTAATATGGTGGTGCGCCGGAGGAGGTCCCTGGGCGCACGTGTCATCACACCCGTACAGCTCAGCCTGGTCGGCCACAAAGGTTCATCCTGTTTTCTCTTTTTCATATATATATATATATATTATATATATATATATATGATTCACGGGGCAGTTTGAATGTTCCCAATTTAGATTGTATGTTTTTGAATGTCGGCATTACTTGTAACAAGTCACTTTTGATGAAAGAATGCAAATTATCGACAAAATCTTACAGAAATTGTGGCAGCAACTTGGAAAATCCCAAAACGTCCACTGTTCAATGTGGCAAATTAAGTTAAAGTGATTTTCGTGTGTGTGTGTGTGCGTGTGCGTGAATGCACGCGCAGACAGCGGTATAGGCCTGGAGAGTGGAGTGTTTGTGGCTGGGGTTGCCCCCGGCAGCCCCGCAGCCAAGGACGGCTCTCTCACACCTGGGGATAGACTGCTAGCGGTGAGTATTGTGTTCTCCTATTCTTGTGAATTCTTTCAACACCCACAGAAATGACGAGGGGTCAGTGTAAATTCAACACCAGGAGTGGTTGTTGAGCTCTGCTGCCATCTGCTGGTGAAAATGTCCACTTCGGAATCCAGATGTCTGCAGAATTAGCAGTAGTGCTTTTATTGATGTAGTCCACATTAGCGTTACTTTACAACTCATCTATACTGTGTGTGTGTGTGTGTGTGCTTGTAAAAGTACATTTAAATTAATTTTCCCGCTCTTGTTGCAGATAAATGGCATTGCCGTGGATAACAAGTCTCTCTCTGACTGTGAAGCTCTGCTGAGGAGCTGTCGTGACTCCCTCAGTATTTCTCTCATGAAGGTGACCTCCTCGGCTCACATGTTTACACACACACAGGAAAGCCAACATTTTTATCTTAACTCTGTGAATGATACATGTGTAAAAATGTGTCTTTTCTGTTTCTGCGTCCCCCCTGGGTTTGTTTTTTATTTGTGGGATTTCAAACAACTACGGGCTGAACCAGGGGTGCAACTACCCACTGTCAGGGGGGTATGCAGCAACAATTTTGGGGGGGGGGGGGGGGGATGCTGCGCGCTTGTTGCCCGGGGGGGGGGGGGGGGGGGGGGGGTGCTGCGCGATTGTTGACGCAACAGCAGCTACATATAGAAAATACCCCAAAAATTATTATTTTTTAAAACATCGTTTTGGCGCCCCCAGCACCGCATACAGCGCATACCCACTTTTTGCGCCACTGGGCTGAACTATAAAAAAATGTTTTTTAAAAAGTTATACATTTTAAAGATTTACGTTTTATTTTGTATTTGTATTGTGGAATTTTTGCAATGGCATATGGAATACAAGTAGGAGACAGAATTAAGTATCTCTGTATCTGATGAGTGCATAGAATCCGTGATTACAAATAACCTTGGTTGGCAGGCTCATTTGCATGTTATGTGTTATACAAATCAGCTTCATGCAAAAGTCCCAAGCTGCAATCTGACAGAAGAAAAACACTTTTTTCCTCCAGGGATGAATTGTATGGCGTTTCCTGCAATATATTACCAGCTCGCTAGCTTACTGCTGTCACCCAGCACACAGATCTATTACTAGTTCCAGTGATGGGAAATCTGAATCTAAATCAATTCCAGGAGTTGCTAGGATACCAGTATTTAGACCTGGCTGCCAGGCCATCTGAGATTCATCACAGGCCGCAGCCTCATTAAATGTGAACTGTGTGCGTTGAGGATGTGACTGCGTGTATTTATTTTTAATGTGTTGGGGTGGATATTTCTGTGAGACTCCACATTCAGGCTGCAGATGGATGTGGGACAATTCGGATTTAGTGGAGAGACAATAATGCATAATGTATTTAAGAATCATGGTCCTTTTGAGAGGGATAGAGGGAGAGACAGAGGGAGAGACAGAGGGAGGCACAGACAGAGAGAGAGAGAAACACGGAGGGAGGGAGAGGGGGAGGGAGGGAGGGAGGGAGACTTCTGGTCTTTTTTTTTATGGGAACTAGATAAAATGCATTGTTCTTGCGTTCTCATACGTGTCATGCGTGGACACATTGTGTGATGGTAAAGACTATTCACCTTTTACATCCTGGGCCTTGTTCTTGTGCTTCCCTTTCACAGTTCCTTCCACACAGCTGCTCCGGTCAGAGTCTGTTATTTGACTGTGATCGGACCCCCGGCTGCCGGCCCCAGTCCTGTGAGCTCCACACTCGGAGCTGCCGCCACTCCAAGCAGCACAACAACTCCACCCAGACAGACATCTACAGCCCTGACTGCCCGGGCGGAGGGCGAGACGGGGCCCGCAAAGAAGTCCTGCCTGAAGGCTTCCTCGGCACCCTCCCCCCCTATCACCTCAAGCCCTTCTCCAGCGGCTCCCTGCACTCCCACCCCCTCGGCCACCGCGGGGGCCCCGCCGTCCCCCACACACTCCCGGAGCCCCACCCTGACTTCTGCTGCCGGAGGCCGGAGCTCCACCGCCGCCGCCGGCCTCCCGCCTTCACCCCTCCGCCCCCCGGGGACGACCCCCTGGACGGTGGGGGGCAGAGCCCTCCCCCGACGGAGAAGCCCAGCGGCGGCACCTGGCCTAAGGTGGTCGGCGGCGGGACCTCCGTCTCGGAGTTCGCCCAGCTGTCCATCTTCAAGAGGCCCAAGCAGAGGAAGTCCATCTTCGACATGGACACATTCAAGAGGCCCGAGGTGGCGGCGGCGCCACCAAAGCTGGACTACCCGTCTCTGTCCCAGCAGCCGCGCCACTCGCCGCAGAACTCTGTGTCGGAAGGGGGCCAGGCCCCGCCCACCCCGCCGGCTCGGAGCGACTCATTCCGCTTCAAACGGCGGCAACAGAACAGCTCGGCGTCGGACACCACCATCGCCGCGGTAACGCCCCCCGCCTCGCCGGTACCGCCGTTGGAGGAGCGGGACAGTCCGGCGGCGGTGACCGCCAAGCCACGCTTCTATGGTACTGACAGTGCGCTCTCGGCAGACGCCAAGCCCGGCTTCCGGAAGCCCGCCGAACCCAAGGAGGGTCGCAGGCAGAGGACGGAGGAGCAGGAGAGGAAGCGGTGCCGACCCAAGTCGGCCCCGGCACTGCGGCGTAACGTGACCCCCTTGCACATCCCCATTCCCACACAGGTAATACTCGTTAGTGACCCAGCGGCCATCCTGGTTCCATCTATCGTGCCCGCGTTTTCTCTGTTAAAGGAGACTGGTTCTGGGATGTTTAGTATGATAACGAGTTCCAACGTTCCATGGAGAGCAAAAAAAAGCCGATACGACACGAAGATAAGTTCGCTGTTTTTAGCCGATTCTACCTAACTGCTTATACGTTTGAGTGCTACGGGCATCTCACCTGGTAAAAAATAAATCACGCGAGCTCTGCGTTCGTCAATCGACTTATCACAGAGCTCGCGTGATCGTCAATCGACTTATCGAGCATCAAAAAAACATGGCGTCGACGGGTGAACTACTGAAGGTAAATTATGCGTATAAAATATGCTTTTTAATAAACTACCTGTACACTTACGAAGTTGTCAATGCCTCGTTTTATATGTTAAGACCCTCATTATACTACCAAAGAAGTGTCAGGCTATTTCTAGCCTTGTAAGTGCTTTAAAAAAGCGATTTATTTTTTTACCAGGTGAGATGCCCTTAGCACTCAAACGTATAACAGTTTGGTAGAATCGGCTAAAAACAGCGAACTTCGCGTCGTATCGGCTTTTTTTTGCTCTCCATGGAAAGTTCGACCTCGTTATCATACTAAACATCCCAGAACCAGTTTACACCGGAGTTCTCCTTTAATCTCTCATGACCCTGTCTCTCTCCCTCTCTGTGTTCATTATTTCTGTCTCTTGTCTCTTTCTCCCTCTCCGTGTTCATAATTTCTGTTTCTGTCCCTCTCCCCCTCTGCCTCTGTCTCTCTGTCTCTGTGGTCATTATCTCTCCCTCTCTGTGTTCATTATTTCTGTCTCTGTCTGTCTCTCTCCCTCTCCATGTTCATTATTTCCGTCTGTCTCCCTCTCTTGTGTTCATTATTTCCAGGTTCAGAGTTTCTCCAACGATGAGCATTCCCCAGAGCCGGTGGACCTGGTGCGTTTCTCCCCCATGCGTTGCCAACGCTACAGCATGCCCTTCGTCCCCCCCGGCTACAGCAGCACCATCGCCGCACGTAAGTCTACCCCCACCCACCGGGATCGCTATATTGTCTCGTTTTTTTTCCACTGATCCCACCTATACATATCCTACCATCCTCTCCCCCCACCAGACCCCCCCACAGAGAGGCCTGGCCCCCTGTCCTGCCGTCACGGCCGTGATGAGGAACCCCGTCTACACGGCGTGGAGCCACGAGATCCAGCCCGGAAACTCCCCTCCACCCGGCCCAGGCCCACTCCACCCGCATCCGCACACCAGGTGACTTACGACCCCCACCACCCTCCATCACCCCCATAAATAACACACGTCTATCCGGCTGTTACCTGCGTTTTTACAACGTTGATTCAAGCCATCTCCTTTTTAAGTCACAGCGATTACTATGCACGTTACGAATAAAGCTTCCCCACAGCAAATAAATATGCACCAACCGCCACCAACGCAGCACCAACCACCAACTTTGATATTGCAATGCAAATGAGATGCTAAATCAACAGCATTCCCCGGTGTCTTCAGCAGATGGCGGTGTAAGCTAGTTCCCCCTCGCTCTGGTGTGTGGTGATAATTAGCCCCGTGGGGGGGGGGGGGGAAACTTGCGCCTCAGACCTTATGCACCAAGTGGCCATCTTGGCTCCATCTTGGCTCCAAGCGCTAGTTGGGTGGGTGGAACTAGACAAGTTATTATGGATCCCACTGCTTTTCTTGGTTCGACCCGCCCACACTGCCCAGCACCACGCTATGATTGGCTAAGTTTAGGTATTAGGTTAGAAATAGTTTAGGTATTGGGTTAGAGATGGTTAAGTTTAGGTATTAGCTTAGATATCAATCACAGTGCGATTCTGGGCCGTGTGGGCGGGGTCTAATCAATTAAAGATCCTTAATAATGCGAATAAGACCCATTGAGCGGTTGTGTGTTCACCTCTCTGCAGCCCCGGCCCCCAGCACCACGGCCGCCTCAGCCTGGACCTCAGCCAGAAGCACGGAGGAGGAGACTTCCCCGAGAGCGGCCACAGCCAGCCGCCACCGCGCCCGCCCCACAGCACCAACTCACTGCCGTCCGGCGCCAGGCTAGGTACCGCACCGCCAGAGAGGTCTCCACGGCAAACACTGGGACACTGTTCTTTCTAAAGCGGTCACCGCACCATGATGAACGTCCAGCCCAGCGTTGAGACGCTGGGTTGGGCGTATGAACATAGCCAGCCAACAGACAGGAGTTCAGCGCTTTGAACTTTGAACTCCATAAAACCATGGAAACGTGTATTTTGGTTTAGAAACGACGAAAGCCGTTGCCGTATAGATGCTGTTGGCTTTAGAATGTCAAACAAAGCTGCGATCTGATTGGACAGGCTTTGAGAAGTCCGTGTCAACCCGGGTCAAAGTTGAAATAGTTTAAACTTGGAGAACAGGGTAGCGTCGGCGATCGACTCGATAGGAAAACGACGCTGAACGCTCCTCATGTGTTGACCTCTGTGTGTGTTGTGTGCTCGTAGTCAAGGGGTCTCATCTGTTTTTGTCCCCCCCCCCCCCCCCTATCCCCCCTATTCCCCCCTCCCCTGCTTTTCAAGGTTCTTTAAGTACTGCACAGTTCAGGATGGAGCGCATCAAGATCCCCCCCACCCGATACCCACGCTCCACCGGGTCGGACCGAGGTACCGGCACCGTCTCGGACAGTCGTTCACGTCTGCATGTTTATGCACGACGAATCTCTCCCGTGTCGTCACTCTTTTTCTTTTTTAGCGGGCGGGAGGAGCGATTGATTTGTTTGTCTGTTGTTTCCTCCAGGCTCTCTGTCTCACTCAGAGTGCAGTAGCCCCACACCCCCGCTGTCCCCCGTCCACCTGGACACGTCGTCCTTCGCCAGCAGCCAATCACAGGGCTCCATCTCCGCCCAGCCCAGGATATCTGTCAGCCCCGCCCCCATCGGCGACAGGCGGAAGGATAGGTAGGCGGCCTATCCTACCTAAAAAAAAAAAAAAAAAATGTAGAAGAAAACTAATGACCCTGAGACACACACACACACACACACACACACACACACACACACACACACCCCCCCTTAGTTAGTCAATGAGTGGGATGGTTTATCTCCTCCTGTCTCCGTCCCGGTGACAAACCATCGTGCTGACAGCAAAAGCCTGTGTCCATATCATTAGCAGCTGACACACACACACCATCGTTCACTCGTCCTCTCTTCACTCCCCTCCGTATTGCCACACGCACCCCCCCCCCCCCCCCCCACACACCCCCTCTCTGTCTAGTAAGGACAAGCAGCACCATCTTTCTTGCCTCTTCTCGTCTCGTCTCCTTCTCGTCCGTTCTCAGATTAGACGTGTCTCACAAAACGTCAGCCCTCAGACTCCCAGTGGTGGCTAAACCCGCGCTCTTCTCCCTAAGGAGCCTGAGGTTGGTTGGTTGGTTGGTCGTCTGTGGGCCGAGAGAGAGGCAAGCACGTCTGCGTTAGGGAAGCACGGCAATGCTTGACTTGCTCTGCGTACAGAATGCCCCAAAATATATACTGAAGGATGACCTTGGTGGAGGCGAATTTAGATGAATTACAATGGCTTCGTTTTACGTTTCTATCTGGGTCATTTTGTATTCTTCCACGTTCTCTGCTGTGCTGGTTTATTCAGAATGCTGGTTTATTCAGCTGTTGAATTTTGCATGATGACATGACTTGCAGTCTAAAAATGTTCTTGGCCAGTGTATGGCCAACTCCTACACATCTATGTCCTTAAGGGGGGTGAATATCAAATTATAATCCCTTCCCGAGATCTGTATTTTTTAAAGCAACAGCTTTGCATGTTAAAAATGCATCACCATAATTACTCATTTGTTATCTCAAATTACAAATTGCTCCGTGTTATTAGTCGTCAATGTTTCTCCATGAATCATCGGTGTCCTCCGATAAGTAATCTAAGCCCCTTGATTATTCAATTGGATACCTTACGTTTACAATCCATGCTATTAAAATCAAGAATTATTCGTCTCAAATTACCCATTTGTGGCCTCTAACAATGAATTCCCACAACTGTTTAAATTTTTTTTCTCTCTGGTTACTATGGAAACTCACAGTCGAAATTGTTCAGGGACCCTTCCATGGTTCCCAGCTGAGGTCAATCTCAACAACATTACAAACTCTCATTCTGTCTCTGTGTGCGTGTCTTTCTCTCTCCCCGTCTGTCTCTCCATCTCTCTCTGGCTCTCTCTGTCTCCGTCTCTCTCTCTGTGCCTCTCTCAAGATTCAAAGGGCTTTATTGACATGGAAAACGTACATTTACATTGCCAGCACAAAAAGTTTAATAATATCCAACATATAATAGTAATGAGAATAAAAAATAAAATAGAATATAATAGAAATTTAAATGTGTATAAGCAGTGAAAAAGTAAGGCTATAGTGTTGGATAATGAGGTAATGGTAGGTATAGGGTGGAGTTAATCAAACTATTTCCTGGGACTAGGCCATACAATAACTAGTCTTAACCCATCTCTCTGCCTCTCTCTCTGTCTGGCTCTGTACTCAAAAGACCTTACTTGGAAGAGCCACGCAATGTGACGGTACAGAAGGGGGCGGAGCCACTGGGCATCTCCATCGTGAGTGGTGAGAACGGGGGCGTGTTCGTCTCCAAGGTGACCGCCGGGAGCATCGCACACCAGGCCAGACTGGAGTATGGAGATCAGCTCCTGGAGGTAAGGGGACGACTCATAACTCAACTGCCAACCTCAAGTTTAACGCTGGTTTCTTATCATTCGTTATGTTAAACTATTAATTTATTATGTTAAATTCATTAAATGAATTCATTACATGATTATAATGTATTACATTCATTTATACATGCAATTTATATAAATGTTTGTATTTATTTGTTATTATTTAATGGTATTTATTTATTTATTTTTATATTAACTTATTCAGTAATTTTTCATTTTCTCATTTATTATTATAATTTCTTTTCACTTTTATTATTTATTTATAATGGTTACCTTTGTATGTGTTAATTTTTATATTAATGTATTCATTTATTTATTTAATGGTACCTTTTTTGTTTTTATTTGTTATTAAAATATGTCTTTTTATATTTATTATTAATTTCAGTTCAATGGGATCAACCTGCGCAACGCCAACGAGCAGCAGGCGCGTCTGGTGATTGGCCAGCAGTGTGACACGGTGACCATCCTGGCCCAGTACAACCCCCACATGGTCCAGCTCGGCAACCACTCCCGCTCCGGGTAACCACCACTCAACCAGAAATAATATCATCACTCCCTCGCCACCACCATTGCTCTAAACCAGTGTTTCTCAAGTGGGGCTACACGTACCACTAGGGGTACTTTGAAGGAATTGAAAAATATCTAAAAAGAAGGACACTGCTAAACCAAAAACACAAAAATGTTGTCAGTAGTGGGATTTACATGCACAAGCTCCAACCCCTCTGGCTTTGCGCTTTTTTTCGGGGGTGAAATTCACTTAAATTAGATTAACAGTTGCATAAAGTCAGCAGTGTCATGCCAGTAAGTCATGTCAAGTTTTTTTTTTTTTGTGGTACTTGGCTGAAAGAATATCTTGAAGGGGTACATTTGTTAAAAAAAAGTCTGAGAATCACTGCTGTCATCCTCTGCTGCCGTGGAAAGATTTTTTCAAAAGGGGAGCTGAAAGAAAGTGTTGGTGGTAGCTTGACCAACTAGTAAACGTAACTAATAACTTTTAATTTGCATCATCTCAATATTCATGCCGAATTTAAAATTGACAAATACATTATAGATTATTTTGAAACGATGATGAAAAATATATAATATAAATACATTTTAAAATATTTACCCCCCCCAAAAAAGTTCCTCCTTAATCCCCAGGGGGTGCTGCAGCCCCCCCAGCACCCCTACTTCCCACGGGTATGACTGCTCTAAACAACGGTCTCTTCCGCATGGACACCGTCTGCTCAGCTCCCGCATGGGGTCCATCAGCAACCAGCCCACGCCCGACGACAGCGACGCCAGCGGCCCCGACGACCAGTCGGCCGTGGACACGTTGAGCGAGCAGGACGAGGGCACCATCACCCCGCCCTCCAAGCAGACCACGCCCGCCACCAGCCCCAACAGCTCCTTCAGGTTCGCTTGCCTAGGGATACCGCGGGATACGAGGGGCGGTGTGTGGGACTTGGTGTGCAAACGTATCTGACGCCAAAACGCATCCTGATTCTGATGGCGATTTTATTGTTTTCTAATGGAAGGCTGCCCGGCTCGGGGTCGCGCCACGCCCCCACCCCCTCTCGGCTGGTCCGGCTCAAGAGGACCCAGGGGGAGCTGGGGGTGCAGATCTGTGGAGGAAACCTCTGCGGTATCTACGTGGAGAGCCTGGACGAGGACAGCCCTGCCAGGGTCCCAGAGGGGCTGCTTCCCGGAGACCTCATACTGGAGGTAGTAAGCACATGGACGTGGTCATAAAGACAATAGGGTTCACAAAGTAATCCTGAGGTATGGGACTTGTACATTGCGGCGTCACCTCACAATGACCGCCTCCATTTTGGAAGCATAGGAGTGTTGGTTATTATGTTGGTACTGGTAGTAATGGTTTTTGGGTCATTGTTTAGTAATTCATGAAATAATTTGTCATTATGGGGAGATGTCGTAGTGTTTATAACTGCTGCAGTGTTTCTCATGCGAGATTTGGCGAAACAAAGTTTTTATTAGCCTAGGTTACAGTATATTTACATGATTTAGGATTTTACAGTACTACAACTCCTCTCAATATGGCGTATGGAGTATCACCAACAAAAAATCCCATGATGCATTCTGATGTAAAAGCCCTATTGCAGTACCTTTTCTGTGGTCGTGAAGACTAGATTACATAGGGTTAGGGTTAGAAGGCAAATTACAGCATCGTGGATAGACTGTGACCGTGGCACATTGTGTTGTGTTTTGTCATGTAGTTCAATGGCGTCAGCATGAAAAATAAGACGGTGGAAGAGGCGTACCTGGAGCTGCTGAAGCCGGGCGAAGCGGTCACCTTTAAAGTCCAGCACCTGACGGAGGAACTGGCCTTAATCAAAGAATTCCCAGGGGACGGGTTCTTCATAAGGCAAGTAAAAGAACCGCAACGGGCAACAATTCAAGGCTTCAGTCTCGTCAGCTGAATGGGACTCTTTCTGAACCTCTTTTGGTCTCCAGAGCACTTTACGACAGGGTGGCGGAGGGAGAACAGGAGCTGAGCTTCAAGAAGGATGACATCCTGTACGTGGAAGACACGCTACCCAACGGCAACTTTGGCTACTGGATGGCCTGGCAGCTGGACGAGCACGCGCGCAAGCTAGAGAAGGGGCAGGTCCCTTCTAAATACATGTAAGTGTTACCGTCGCGTTTGCAAAGAACTGACATCAGATCAAGTCTTTGGGCATGGGAGATGGTGGGTATGATGATGATGGTGCAACGTAAAATCAATCAATCAAACGTTATTTATTTAGCGATTTTTGGGGGAAAATGGCAGTACAAAGTGCTTCAAGGGGCAACAACACACAAGGAAGACAAAACTGAGATACATTCAACAGGTAGAACTAAAAAAAACGATCTAAAAATCGAAAAATGGTCGAAAAACAAATATGCATTAAGTGAAACGCCCCGTTCACCCAGATCTCCTCCTGTCTGCCATCGGATTTTAGATATTAATGTAAAGTCTGATTTGTGAGAATTGGAGAAAGCTAAAAAAAAAAGGACATTAAAAATGAAACAAAAATTGGCAGCGCAGTACCTTTCCTTACCTTTCCTGTGCCTGTCTGGCTTTCTTAACGTCAACCACGCCGCTCTGCCCCTCAACAGGGTGGACCAGGAGTTCTACAGGAGACATGGCGTTCCCGACCTGAAGGACGAGAATGGCGCCAGCAAGAGCCTGTCTGCTGCCGCTCGCCGCTCCTTCTTCCGCCGGCGGCTCAAGCACAAGCGCAGCGGCTCCAAGGAGGGCAAGGAGCTGGTGGCCCTGGACGCCTTCAGCACAGACTCCCTGCCCATCACAGAAGGTCAGTCTCCCCCCGCCCCCACTTATGGTTTCTACATTGTTAAGATGATGGTAAGATTCTCAGGGTACACGGCAATTTTGGATTGATCTTTTTGTCGCTAGGAATCCAGAGATCGCTGTAAGCCAATTATCAGTGACGAGTTGAAGTATATAGAACTTTGTAGAAACTTTGGATATTGATCTCAGCAAGTTTGGCAACCATTTGATCTAGGATGTATCTGTGAGCAAATCATCAGTGACGCGTTAAAGTACACTTTGATTCAAGGATTGGGATTAAATCAGATGAATGTGTGTGTGTGTGTGTGTGTGTGTCTGACGGGTGGTTCTGTACTAATCTTGTAGACGGCGTTTGCCTGGCATACCAGCGGGTCCAGAAGGTGGAGTGCTCCTCGCCCAGACCGGTGCTGGTTCTGGGGCCGCTGGTTGAGGCCAACAAGGACATGCTAGTGAAGGAGGCCCCTGCCAAGTTCTTCCGTTGTCTCCCCGGTGAGTAATTACGAATTATAAAACCGATAGTTCCGGTCCTTGATTCTGATTGGCTCGAAGCCGCTGTAAAATACTCTATAAGCAATCACCTGTGAACGCATAACGATTCATTTTTAGTATTAATGCGCCTGTATGCTAAAGCCTGCATGCTAACCAGTTTGCTGTCTTGAGGAACTGTTCAAGAATTCATTTAATTACATGATCACAGTTAATGTTGCCGTTTTTTTTTTTGTGAAATCTTACTAGGTGGTCTATTGGGGGGTCTCTTTAAAACAGCCGCCTAGCTGTTTTAAAAACCCATTTATATTATATCTATTTATAAAATATTTAAAAACCCATTTATAATATATTTATACCTATTAAACCACAGCCTCTCGTGGCTTATTGCTTAACTCTATAAGCTCGGTCCCGAGCCATTTTAAATATCCTTGGATAACGTTTCATCTCCCCGCAGTATCTTTGCATCCTTGCTAACTGTCGTGTACAATGTGAAGGTTTTGCTTCTTCCTCTCAAATATTGTGTTCCGCTTCCAGAGGTGATGAAGGCCTCGCAGCAGGCCATCGAGCGGGGGGTGAAGGACTGTGTGTTTATCGACTACAAGCGGAGGAGCGGCCACTTTGATGTGACCACTGTCGCGTCCATCAAGGAAATCACAGAGAGGGTACATCATCCATAATTTTAGAATATGTTTTCATCTAAGTTTCTCTTCAATTTGCCGTGTTGTTATTTATAATTATATTTTTTTTGTTTTGGCCTTAATTACACCCAATACCTTAATCGACTATTTCCTTTTTTATGAGCAGTGTGGCAAAAAAATAAATGAATAAGGACACTATC
This sequence comes from Merluccius polli, assembly GCA_030340625.1. Taxonomy (NCBI): domain Eukaryota; kingdom Metazoa; phylum Chordata; class Actinopteri; order Gadiformes; family Merlucciidae; genus Merluccius; species Merluccius polli. The sequence goes on along the minus strand of JAOPHQ010002851.1, from coordinate 365,897 downwards.
TAAATTAAATATGACGTGCTTCTTGGCCACGTCTCCTCTAAATCAACAGGCTGCATGCTGTTCATGTATTAGTTAATTATGAGTTGAATAATGTATGAGTGGAGTTACTTGGCGATGCGAGGATCAATACAGAAGTGTGTGTGTGTGTGTGTGTTCAGGTCACTGGTATATGTCAGCAGTGGGCCTCATGCATTTATTGAGGCTTTTCTGGCAGTGTTCATTCATCATGTTCATCATGGTTCTCTGGATTTCTTGTTTCAGACTGGTAAATTGTCATTATTAGATTACATTTTTTTTAATCCGCTCTTATCTGCAGCTGTTGATATTGTTAGTAGTGTTTTTGCAGTGATCACACACACACACACATTTATCTTATCCAGGTTTAGACACCCACTCATGTCTGTAAACCTGTCGAACCAAGCATAGAATCTATATAGGGCTTGTACATCGCAACGTCACATCGCAAAGACCGCCTCCATTTTGGAAGCATAGGAGCATTGGAATAGTAATGGTTTTTGGGTCATTGATTTAGCAATTAATCATGAAATTATTTGTCATTATGGGGAGACATTGTTGCGTTTGAAACCGCCACAGCGTTTCTCATGCGAGACGTGGCAAAGCAAAGTTTTTATTAGCCTAGGTGACAGTATATTTACGTTGATTTAGCATTTTACAGTACTACAACACTCTTGAGTCCCCTCAATATGGCGGAGTATCCCCACGATGCATTTTGATGTACAAGCCCTATGAATGACCTTGATTAAAGTTTAGTGTTACATTACAGTTGAACATCTCTAGACATCTATAGATCTCTACTGAATATGAAACAGGCGGTGGCCCTGCAGCATAATAAAAAATCATTCTCATTGTTATGCCAAACATAGTAGGAAGTTGCAAATGGACCACAAATCAGTAGACTAGTTTAATATTTCACACAGCAGAGAAGCAAATGTTGTAGGTTTTATGCAGGGAGCTTAAGGTAAGGGCAGCTTTTCTGTAGCGCACATTAATATAAACCCCTTTGCCAGCACTGCTCATCAAAAGAGAGCTGGCCCTACACAAGTCTACCATCTTGCCAATTACAACCTTCAGCGAATGTCCCCCACCACACAACGCTTGTCACCGTCATAATTATGTTGTATGCCAGTGGTTCCCAACCCTTGACTTTAACCGCTAAATAGTTATTAAGACTTTTCACGGACCACCTCATATGCAAACGGTAAGCAAGTAAATAAATACACATGCAGTGGCTGAGCAAAGAGTGCCAGCATCCCCTTTATGGAATGCACCAAGCGACACTATTTTTTAAATAACAAATAAATAACACAATATAATATATTTATTTTCAGTGATCCGTTTTCTCAATTTTTGTACATTTGTCTTTCAAGAATAAAATCCCACATACCACCTGCACTACCACAGGTGTAAACGCACTGTTGTATGCCATCTGTCATTAAAAAAGGGCTGTTGTCATTATTTTGTTCCCGTAGGACTGCCACTGTTTGCTCGACGTCGCGCCGCACGCCATCGAGCGGCTTCACAGCGTTCACATCTACCCGATCGTCATATTCATTCGCTACAAAAATGCCAAGCAGATCAAGTGAGTAGGCTCACATCTCTGTTTGTCATTGTTTTTTTTTCTTCTGTTTTTTTTCTTCTGTTCTGCCTGCTTTTCATGTTTGTCAGGTTTTTTGGTCTTTTAAGTAAAAAAACATAAACCTAAGAGTGCAGTAGCTATTCCTAAGCTGTTTTTATCCAGCTCTACTTTCCTAAATTGTCCCATGTCTGTTTTGACATGCTCTATTGTATAATTTTGTAACCTTGTACTTACTGGTGTGCTATCCTCACCAGGTCTCCCTTTAAAAACAGATTTAAATCTCAAGGGACTTCCTGGTTAAATATAGGTTAAATAAATAATAATAATAAAAAAGTCAACATGCACAAAGCACCAATCAGACGAAGACCCTTAGAGACACACACACGCCAATCAGGAAGACCATTAGAATCGCACACACACACACGCAGCCAGGTCCATGCATTAGACAAACATGGTGTGACTCACTGCTGCCAAGCCTGCTGTGACATCATCACAGTGCCAACTGTGCCAGAGCGAGGCAAGTGGTGGCCTTTGGCTCGGTGGTGTGGGCGGCTAAAATATTGGCTGTCTTACACACACACACACACACACACACACACACACACACACACACACACACACACACACACACACACACACACACACACACACACACACACACACACACACACACACACACACACACACACACACACACACACACACACAGCAATGTTTCTTGTTGTCGGGAAAAGGTAGTTAGGTTGCTACTGCTAAACCCCGGGACGTCGAAACCCATTCAAACCTACTCTCCTTGCTCCGATGTGTACAGGGAACTGATTGTACAACATGTGGATTCTGTGATGTGCATCAGCCACATCATCAGCATGCTTGGCCACGGTCCCAAAAAACTTTTAGTAATAAAAAAACTTTTTCCTGCCAGAGTGGAAAAATCCACTGGCCAAGCAATTGTTTTAATATGTAGCCCTGACATACTGCTGTGCTGTGGGAATGGTTGTTCTGTCCCCAAAGGACACCGAAAGAGGAGGACTGTGAACTGCACCATGCGATAAAGTCCCTAAAGCGCCTTTAGAGGGCCTCGGTTACTACTTTGACACTCGACGGGTCGATATCACCGGTCTCATCACAGTCACGACAGCACCTAAACATGCATGTGATACCATTATGAATTTGGATGTTTGTAGTCAAAACTATCTGACCGGTGCGTCGTCTGCCCCTCACCCTACTACCCACCCCCCCCTCTATCCAGGGAGCAGAAGGACCCTCAGTATCTGAGGGATAAGGTCTCCCAGAAGCATTCCAAGGAGCAGTTTGAGAGCGCGCAGAAGATCGAGCAGGACTACAGTCGCTTCTTCACAGGTGTGTGATGGAGAACATCAGTAACAACAGTAGCTGGATGGGGAAAATGAATGCGTATTCCGCTAGGGCTGCAACAAACAGAAAATTAATTTAATCACATTTTTATAATCAATGAAGGCCATTTCTCAAGTACAAATTACCAAACATTTGCTGCTTGATGCTTCACAAATTCAAATGTTTGCTTCATGGATCATTATAAAATGAATACTTTAGCACCCAGGTCCTCTTAGAAACAATTTGGCTGCTAGCGGTGAATAAGGCCTATTCTGATTTTGTGTGTTGCGGGATCTGAATGAATAAAGAAATACAGGCCTACTGACCAAATGAGATTTGTGAGTACAGATTCATGATTTTGACATGTGTGCGTTTTTTTTACCACTGAATCATGTTGTGAGGGATCGTCTGGCTGGTTGCTTGGAAAAGGAGGAAATATGCAGTGAGTCAAGCCGGTCTGTAGCATGACCTACCTCTCACTAGATGCTCATTCTGGAAAGACGCATGTAAACCATCATCTTAGGAGGCCAAAATAGGCTCTTATACTCATTTAGTTAAAGATTTGGTTAATATTAATTATTTTTTCTATTATGCTTTTTGTTCTGCCTGCTGTGGATAGTGGACAGTGAAGAGTGACGGGACAAAGTCGGTTGAAGGAACCAATGACATGTAGCATAGAATCAAGAAGCAGATTGGACCAGGGTCGTTGGCTACTAGCCACATAGCAGAAGCCACCATAGTAACTGGCTTTTCCTTGTTTGTTTTTTAACCTATGCTAATGTGTGTATTGCAGGCGTGGTCCAGGGAGGCAGCCTGTCCTACATCTGCACCCAGATCCTCACCGTGGTGGAGCAGGAGCAGAGCAAGGTCCTCTGGATCCCAGACGGAGCCACTTAGACACACACACACACACACACACACACACACACACACACACACACACACACACACACACACACACACACACACACACACACACACACACACACACGTGTACACACACACACACACACCAGCGGGGTCGGTACGTCTTAGAGCTCCACATTAGAAGTATGAGGTTTGTAATAGCACTGACATTACGGACGTGATAACCCCCACTACAATAGTGATGTACTACAGGTAGATTTTGTTTACACTAGTGTTTTAATGCTTACTTGAATGATTTTACATCTTTTCCATGAACATTTGGCACTCCTTAATTCCATTATGGCCTGTTTTGTTTTGTATCTTGGAGACAGGTGTGCAGCAGCAGGCTGTATTTAATTGTATTCATATCAGTCCATACCTAAAGGTAGACCCCCTGTGCTGTTTCTTCATTTTTGATTTAATACCTTTTTTGTCAATTAATCCAAGCAAATCAAAGGTAGTTTATCAAGTCTATATAACTATATAAATGTAGCTATCTTCCAATAAACGTGTCGATATTGTCCAGTGTTCCTGTTAATAGGGCATGTCTGTGGCAGTTTAACTTAATTTTCTCTTTGTTTGTGGCACCGCAATACTCTGTTGCCATCGGTTCTCAAACATGTAAAGGTTGTGCCAAACCATGTAGGTGTTTTCTACACAATACCTATACTGCAATTACGTTAGCAACGCTCGATCTATAAAGCAATAATACCACAGGTACGGTAGTTTCACAGTAGACGATATCAAGTGTGTGGTACTGATATTGGCAATATTGAACACATAATATTGTTGCTGCTTTTTCTGAAGTGAATTATTTAAGAAGGGATGTTTTATTTCTGATTCACAGCAGAGGAAGTATTTACAATCACCCTGTTTGATGTCAAATCATTGTCAGCATTTCATTTAATCGGGTTGGATTAAACGGTCCATTTCAACTTTGCTCCTCTAATTTAATATTTGTATCAAATATTGTAAAAAAAATAAAAAATAAATGTAATTAATGAAGTCTGTTCGTGATTATGTTTTTTTTAAAATCTATTGCCACGTTAAATAATAATTGCTTTATTGTTAGGCCTACCGCACGTTGTAATTGTTCCACATTGAGGAGCATAAAGAGCATCATTAAAAATATGCTCATATTCTCGAGGTATGGCGAGTCTGCCACAGGTCAATACACCGTCTGTCCACTAGAGGGCGTGGTCGCTGCTCTTTACCTCCTAGCGCCACGCCATCATCATCACCTCCCCTCTCTCCGGCTGCGATCAATAACCACATGTAGGGTAAATCCCCTTTTTTAAAACGTGCATCGCCGTGAACGCATGTGGTGGCTTAAAACGTGGTCACCACACACCCCCCCCCCCCTCCTCCCCCCCACGGGCGACATACGCACATACGACCACCACGACCACCACCATCATCATCTCGCCCATCCACGGCGCACAGGCTGGCGGCTCAACAGGTCTGCGTGTTGAGAGCCTCGTCTTATCTCCTGGTCTGAGCACTTCCTGGCTTCCAGCCATATCTGATGATGTACACCAATAACACAAAGAAATGGGAGCAAAAGGTACATATCGCTATACAAAAAGACCCCCCCCCCCCCCATCCATCTCTTTATTTTATTATGGAAATATGCATTTGGTGGTGGTGGGGGTAAAAACGACCACGTGTAACGTTTGAAGTTGGCCGGTCTATAGCACCGGGACCTGGGGGGGGGAGGATGTGGAGGAGAACCAACAGGATCTGATGGGAGTGGATGGAGGCTCCGCCCCCCCCCCCCCCCCCCCCCCCGCCTCCCGCCTCCGCCTCCGCTACCTGTAATCTGCGGTGCCATCTTCCCCCCCACACCTCCACCGCCACCACCTCAATAGACGTGACAGCACGGCGGCACAACGACACGCAGGACGCAGAAAACACGCCGACAAGCGGAATCGCTTCAAAAGGAAAGAAGAAGAGGAAGAAGACGCAGCATCAGGACCAGCATCATCATCAGCAGCCATCTGTAGGAATAGGCGAAAGTTGACGATTCAACGGCGAACAGAAAGGAGGACCCTGGGGGGGTGGGGTGGGGGGGTGGTGTTGGTGTTGGTGGTTGTTGGTGGTGGTGGTGGTGGGGGGGGGGGTGAAGGGAGAAGTGGACCCTTTTTATTTTTGGTTGTAGTTGTTGTTGGAAACTGCGTCCGTGCTCAGCAAGGAGCGGAAAGCCGGAGGACCACGCATATAACGGGTTAGTCCTCGTCGGGATACCGGATTTTAGGGTGAGGGTGGGGGGGGAGGGGGAAAGGGCGGGAAAATGAATGAACGACGACCCCACACACACATACACACACACACCATCGCTCTAACTGTTTCAACACTACCCCCCCACTCCCCTAGAATAGGATTATTATAGGGCGCACTTTGCCGTTATTGGAGGCGCGCCGCACACGGTCCATTTCCTTGGCGCTGTTTTTTCTTCATATGAGGATATATTTTTGTTTTGTTTTTTGTCTTCCGTTGTCGACAACACTTTAGTTTTTAGTTTTTTAGTTTTTAGTTTTTTTAATTTTTTTTTATATGACGAAGCCAGATGAAAACCCGACCAGGAGCGAAAGGTGGATGACACAACATGGCTGAGCCGCTGGGCAGGGGGGCGCTGGCAGAGGCTCCCCAGACCATCTCCCTCACCCTGGTCTTCGTGGTGGGCAAGTGAACCGCAAGCCAGCCAGCAAGCAGGCAACAACACAGTTGGGTCCCCAACACACACACACACCCAAAAAACAAAAAAAATGCCGAAAGCCCGAGACAAATTCAGCCCGGACTCGTCCATGATCCACATGCCCAAGATGAGCGTGATCATCCCCTTCTCGTCGGACGTGCCCTGTGACAGCAACAGCCAGCGCATGTGGTGGGCTTTCCTGGCCTCGTCCATGGTCACTTTCTTCGGGGGTCTGTTCATCATCCTGCTGTGGCGGACCCTCAAGTACCTGTGGACGGTGTGCTGCCACTGCAACGCCAAGAAGAAGGTAATTGTTTAAATTTGTAAAATTGTAAAATTGATCCGCCGATTTCTCAATCGCCCGTCGGTGGAAGAACCGCGGTCGCCGATATAACAATCGCCGAACCGACCAATCGCTTCTGCGCTCAGGGTATTACGGTAATAGCCAATGTTTTCTAGGGCTGCGTGGCGAAGTGAATCGTGTGCGTATTTAAAGCTTTAATGATTGATGATGATGATGATGAGGATGATGATGATGATACGCAGGCCTCCTCCATACGCAGTCCTGAAGTATTTCCGTCACGCATGCCGTGAAAAAACCAGGGATGTCGTGCCGTGCGGCGAGGACACCTGGCGAGGTGCGCTCACAGGGGGCCACGTGACCTCCACCGGTTGGATGTGTGCGATACAGGAAAAAAATATTGATTGCAACTTTAATGCTCACACTTTTACTCTGATTGTGTTTAGAAAGTCCTGAAATGAAACGTTTGACCTATGTCTCAAAAAAAAAAAATATATATATATATGTATTGACTTGAGGCTGTGCTCAGGTATCAACATTTCAAGTCACCATGAACACATGTTGGGGTATTCATGTCTTCCACCCTTTACTGCGTTAACCTCTTGTTGAAGCCGGAGAATTGTTAGGTGTCCACCTCTGATTGGCCTAATGATATCTGGTTATTGTAGGTCAATTTCGACCTGTAATAATAACCTTTATTTTCTACAAAGTGAGTGTGTGGTTTGTATTTAAATGGCTGTTTCTTAAATACAGTTGCATATCGAGTGTTGGCTTTCGGCGCATGTAGAATAAGGCAAAGTAAACAGTTATAAGGGCTTAAAGGTTCAGTGGAGCCAATGTACAAAGTCCTACTGTTTGCCCAATATATGTAGGCTATATATTTACACAGTCTCTGCTAGTAGAGTATAAGTATTTATTTCAGCCTCTGACTGACACATCTAACTGACTCTGGCTATTACATTACATTTACATTTTCTCCATGACCTCGTCACAGCTTGTTGTTGCTGGAAGCACATAAACTTCTCAGTCCTCCATCAAATAGTGTTGGATATAGGAGCGTTATACTATGAAACTATGGTGTGTGCTTGGTTTCACCGTGCATACAACATACACAACTTGAATAACCTACCAATAGCACAGGGAAAAACTTCCCATAACCAATACTAGCATTATAATAATATCCAATCATCATACTATATGATTTTGTTGTATTATTTTGTCTGAACTTGTAATTCGACAAACATCACAGTGCACCCATTGCACCCGTTGCGGTGTGTGTGTGTGTATGTGTATGGGGAGGGGAGGGGTTGCTCACCGCTCCTATATGAACACTGTTTGTCTCACAGACAAGTCTTTTCCCACTAGTGTGTATCTGGCACGGTGCGAAGCACGGTGTGAAGGGGCGACTCTCCTGCCACTGCATCACCCTTCAAAACACAGTTTATAGCCGTCTCCCTTAGCGCGGCGGGGCGGCTAAATGGCTGTTCTTTACTGTAGTGTTCTCTCCACTGTCAAAATGTGTCCTCCTCACCCACATCTCACACCCCAGGGGCTGGACGCAGCGCTAATGTAGCTTTCAGGAACTGTTCAATTCAGGAGCCACTGTCTAGCCTGGACTCTAGACAGTTAAGACAGTCTAGACAGTATTTCAGGCTTTCTTTTGTCGGTTGTTACTGGGGTTTGGGGTTGGCCTTATTGTAAAGTGAAGTGTATAAGTGTATAAGTCTGTGTTTCGCCGGTGTTTTTATGTTGAACTTTAGCTGCTCATGGCGCTAGTGTTGATCAGCTGGTGGAAGGAGGACACAGTCATCTCTCACACCACCTCCTCTCTGAATGTTTTGGCGGGCCGAAACATGCAGAGACCGCAGAGGAAGGAAGTATGGAAGAAATGGCAGAAGCTCTGCTCCATATTTAAAGTATACGCCGCTGACCTTTAAAAAGGAGACGTTTGGCTCGCTGTAGTTGGCTCACTGGTTGAATTTTTGTTGGTGTTAGAAAGCAGCAGATTAGTCTGAAGACGTCATGGCGTTTTCAGTTATTGAGGGATTTTCAGATCAGCCTTGGTCAACGTTGTAGTTCATTCTCTCAAAATAAACTTGTTTTAAATTCTGATTCCAGCCCTAAACGCAGTTATTTTTTATGAGACTATTTCGATCCTCACATTGCAATCATATCGTCTTATATAATATATCCCAATATATTGAGTGTCCCGATATGACACTTCGAGTGAAATATATTCAATTGTAATATTAGTAGTGCTGCCCAGGCCTATTTTTTTCGCCCCGTTAATTGCGAAGGGTAAATGCTGACATCACCCAACTTTTACTTCCAATTACCTGTGGTGACAGTTGGAGAGAGGGAACACCACTCACTTTGAATCAATGCCGTTTACTCTCCCTCTCCTCTATAGCTCTTCTTTCTCTCTCGTCTTCCCTTTTTGCTTACCCAAAAGCTATACCTGACTACACTCACCCCAACACACACACACACCTCTGCGCCTCCTGTCAAACCGCCTGCCCCAATAATGTCAGAATGCAGCATCCGGCGCATATGGTATATATATACTGTATATGCGATTTAAATCAGGTCGAGGTTCGTTATTTTCTTTTTTTGTTGTTTTCTATTTTTTTAAAATGTTTTTTGTTGCTAAGCAACTGGCAAGCAAAGTATTTTGTCGTAAGATGAAGAGGGAAAAGAAATATCCTCCACTTATGCAATCGCCTGTCCACTGAGATGGTAGCAGGCGGGGGGTGGAGTGGTCACCTGCAGCACCCACCCCTAACCGCCCACCCTACCCTGACCCCTCACCCAGGCCAGGCTGCACATCTCAATAGCCTCCTCAACTTGGAGCATTTTGAGTTTGTGTGTCTCATCAACGGACGCACTTGACCTTAAAACCTTTTTTTTTCTGTTGCCTTTTCTTTCTTGCTTTTTTTCCCCTCCTATTTCGTAAGACTGATCGTATCCTTCACCGTCCCCTGGGCTTACGTCAGTGTTGGCCCTTTCTCTCTCTCTCTGTGTCTCTCTCTCTGTGTCTCTCTTTCTCTCTCTCTCTCTGTCTCTCTGTCTCTGTTTTTCTCTGTCTCTGTTTCTCTCTGTCTCTGTTTCTCTCTGTCTCTGTTTCTCTCTGGCTCTGTTTCTCTCTGTCTCTGTTTCTCTCTGTCTCTGTTTCTCTCTCTCTCTCTTTCTCTCTCTCTCTCTCTCTCCCTCTCTGTCTCTGCTGTTTCTCTCTGTCTCTGTCTCTGTTCTTTCTCTGTGTCTCTCTCTGTGTCTGTGTCTGTTTCTCTCTCTCTCTCTCTCTCTCTCTCTCTCTCTCTCTCTCTGTGTGTCTCTGTCCCTCACTTTCTCTGTCTGTGTCTGTGTCTGTCTGTCTGTCTGTCTGTCTCTCTCTCTCTCTGTTTGTTAAACGACACCCACCCCTCTGCCTCCTACCAGGGGCATGGTTCTGAGATGGATCTGCTCCCTAGCCGGGGCCCTCTGCCTTGCACTCAATCTGATAACAAGCAGTAAAATGTCTCCCGGACGCTGCCTGGCCTCTGATGAATAACTGCTGATATCCGTCGGCCAGGGACACAAGCAAACGTTGATTGTACAAATGATGACACACACACACTCACACTCTCACACACACACTCACACACACACACACACACACACACACACACACACACACACACACACACACACACACACACACACACACACACACACACACACACACAATGGCCCCAGATCTGATACACTTACGAGTCAGATCGGTGTTGCTTTAAAGGAGATGGATTGTATTGCAACAAGATGCTCCCCCCCCCCCCCCCCCCCCCCCCCGTGTCATTTGGGCACAGACACCATCCGAAGTGTCTGGTGAAACATTATAGTGGGCTGTTCACAGCCTTCGGGAACAATAATCGATGTGCTGCATTCTGCAGTAATGATTTATAGTCATTAAATGTGTCTTAAGGTTTATTAAGGGATGTTAGTTGGACACGTCTGAATCACATCACAAGCTTCTCATGTGTTTCTGTAGATATGGAAAAGCACATTTGCTTTTCCATATCATATGATTTAGTACTATTGTCCTATTACACTTTGGTAATTACAGATTAGAATGGAAACCTGGAATAGTCTCATTTCTCTCTCTCACTCATACACACAACTCTCTCTCTTTCTTACAACTTTCTCTCTCTCACACATACGCGCACATCTCTTGCTGTCATACACCTCAAAGTCTCGCTTTCATTTTTAAAAAAAATTCCCCTTAGGTAAAAACAACAGAGTAGCTCATTTTTGCTTTTATCGTATAAAATTCAAGAAGCACAACAACAATAACAATCTCCACTCCTGTCAACTACAGTTTCCATGTCATGCCCAGACACTTAAATACTTTCAATGATCTTTACAGAGAAGCCCTGTTGTATTGGCACACAGCTATCTAACATTCGGGCCTCATATCTCAAACCCTCAATTTAGCCGTGTCGCTCACCTATGCCTTCAAATGTCGTTGTCAGAAAACCCATATCCTGTATACTGTCTTTGACTCTAGTTTAACAGCCCTTGGCTGTCGTTGGACCATCTGGCACCCAAACAGGTCTTGGGTTAAAGCAAATGTTAAACATTTGGATCGTGCCAAGTCCTTAAGCAAATAATTCTGATGGATGCTGTGACAATACGGTTCGATTTTGTTTAGTGTGTCTATTTTATTTGATCTGAATCAGGTCGACAGTAGTGTGCTCGTAGCTTAGAGTTTGGTGTTCACTTCCAGTGGATTTGCAATTTAACAGTTTTTAATTTAAATGTTGTCCATCATCTGCATTAATAACCTGCCTTGTGAGGGGACGTCTAATTTTAGCTTCTGTCTTCGCAGGTCATACACGTCCTTTCACGGCTCCATTTAATCACAGACCGGGGTCATAGCTTTGATGTGCTTTGATGTTGTAACCAAACAGGTCCTTTGGCGCAACTTCAGATTGTTTATTTCTCTAATGGAGCATTGCATGGAATACACAACGAGGAAAATGTAATCCTAGGTCTTGAAACTCACTCAATTTCAGCTTTCTTGTCATATAAAGAAAAACATTCATCTTTGTGGTTCCATGAATTGAAGTCCATAGTGTTTTTTTTAACAAATATTCTGTGGGCGCTAATGGTATTGAATTGCCAACTAGCCGTTGGAGGTACCTTGTAAGAGAGATTTTGTGTGCCATGGTCTTGACAAGTTCACCATCCGCCCTATTTATCAAGTGGGCAGCGTAAATCATTTCCAGTTATTTAATCTACTTTAAACCCCAGCGTTGAATGCCGCCCTTGGTTAGTAGGGACCACACAATATCACAGGCACTAGATTAGTGGACAGCAGAAGTGTTCACCTGGGCTCATGGGTTCTGCCCTCAGAGTCTCCTCTGCTGTATCCAATGCCTCTATGATTCATGATTTTAAAAAACCTGTGATGTGTATTAATATATAGTTGAATAATTTAGACCTTCTGCAGGAATTGTGTCATGAGCCTTGTTCTATTTTGGTTTGCTGTACCTGGTCTTTGAAAAATTACTGCACCGTTTTCCAGGCAGGGTAAAAAACTTCTAATGTTGATCAATGATCACTGGAATAGGATATTACACTCAGGTTAGTTGGGGACACCTAAATTTAGAGGTCTTTACATTTAATCAAAAGGCCTTGGATGTAGTTCTACAATGAGCACAATAGTTGAAAATAAAAAAATGTAGATATCACACATAATGACTTTGCACATTTTTATTGTTGGAACCCTGTCTAAGGCAATGTTGGTTTGACATTTTGATCAGACTTCCCTGGATTAAAGTATATACTTACACTGTGTTTGTGTGTGTGTGTGTGTGTGTGTGTGTGCGTGTGCACGCGCGATTGAAGCATATTGTACATTATGTGGAGTGCTTGCACAATGAAATCTAGAGAGTAACATGTATGCAAATGAGTCTGGGCACTTGGTCTCGTGGAGCAGACATCTAAAGCTTTTGACCTTAAAACCAAACCTGGCATCTCTGCGTGAGTAATTGGACGAAAGCATGTCATGTATCACCGCCTGCCATTAATCTTTGAACTCTGGCATTTCTGGCATGAAAAATTCATAGCGGACGCATTTTTCTTGGTACATTTTTAGATTTGGTCATTAAAATCGGACAGTAACAGTGTGATGCCAATTAGGCGTACTTAACGCCGCTGACCTCTGGCACTGCAGCCGGGGTCAACGCTTCATCGCGGCGAAGGGGACAGACCACGTCGGTCTGAGAGGCAACAGGTCAAGTTTGCCGTACAACCGCATAGGTCGTTCCAAAGGGCGGTAGATCCTTTTCTTTTTGTTTTGATTGTTCGTACAACAGGCTGACATTATTTATATGACGTCATTTACCTTCAGCTCTCTATAGATAGCATGCAATGAGTTGTTTCAGCCTTTAGCCGAGGCATTATTAGCACCAAAATAATCTGTTTTTTCCTTCTTTGTAATCCGTCTATAAGTGGATTTTCCACTTATAGCAAAGAGTCCTAGCAGCATTTTCCCTGGAGCTACAATGAAACATTATTTGTCTATTCTATATGCCAACTATCAAATATTCAGGTATAGTACAAATAGATTTGCAGCCGTTTCCAAGTTGTTGATGAAAAGTGGATTATATCGTTCATGTTTTTACATCTAATGCCCATTACCTTTTATAGTTGACTATGCATGATTAAGCAGTACACAACCCCATTACATAAACACATTAAATGCTAGTTAAAGTAATAATCTCAAAGATTTTCATGTAAACAAATGTCTATTAAGTCACTATCTATCACCGAATGAGGTAACACAATGTTGATTGAGCCGATGGCCCACTGATGAGAGCCCTTGAATGTAATATAAAGGGCGTCGGTGGCGACACACCTGCAATCTAGGTGTAGCCAAAGAGAACAAAATGGAAAGGTGCATCAGATTAGTATTTAATCAGTTGTGATGCTGTGGGATCATACATCATAGATTAATTTTCGTTGCAGTTGAAAACTGATTTTACTATAGTCCCGGGCAGCACTTGTTAATCAAAGATTAGCTTTGAAATTAGCCTAATGCTTTGAGGTTACAACTCAAATTAGCCTATTGCTCTCAGGTTACAACTCAAATTAGCCTATTGCTCTCAGGTTACAACTCAAATTAGCCTATTGCTCTCAGGTTACAACAGAAATTAGCCTATTGCTTTCAGGTTACAACTCAAATAAGCCTATTGCTTTCAGGTTACAACTCAAATTAGCCTATTGCTTTCAGATTTCAACTCAATTAGTAGACCAAATTACACAACTTTCTTGCTTTGTGGCTTTGTATTAGCCTATTTATTGATTATGAGTTGGTCTCAGACCTCGTCCACACGTATACGGGTATTTCTAAAAACAGTATTTTCTCTGGCCTCCCATCCACACCAAAACGGCGTTTCAGGTCACTGAAAATGAAGCTTTTGAAAAACTCCTTCCAGTTGGAGATTTTTTCAAAACTCAGAAACGGAGGGTTCACAAAATGATTAAAATCATAACCTCGATTTACACATGGCAATTGTTGTTTCACACATTGAGCATGCAGCAGAAACCTACAAACAATGGCGGACTACCGGTGCTTACGTGTTGCTAGTGCTGTTAGGTTTGATTACATGTTTACAAGTCAACATGTAAAATAATAAATCAATAAATCAATGCTGCGTGGTTGTTATATTCACCACTCAAGAAGAACTCCATTAATGCACATGCTCCTAATGTTCTTCTGTGGTGTTTGACATATGACAAGTTTGACAAGTTTTATCCTACTGGCCTGGCATGAATGTGAGCGTTCTCTTGTGGGATATTTTCAACAGGAGTTTTTATTGAAATGTGTATATATATCATGGACGTATATCTGTGCAGAATATACACAATGTGCAGAGTCGCCACAATTTGGGAGTGACAACGAGAGAGTGTAAATCTTGTCAGTGCTATCAGGTTCCTACCATAGATGCTGGAGCCAGAGTGAGTGGATGTGTCACTCTAGTAGCCTGGGCTGAACCTGGAATGATTCAGGCTCTGCACACAATTGGATTTAGCAACGCAGAGCAGGGGTTTAGTAACGACGATGAGGGATGCTGCTTGCCGTGCTTGGGGAGAGTGTAGGCACGCATATGGATTCCCCTTTGCTTTATGAGAAGCACGCTGCCATTTTGGCAACGCTCTTGTTAAGTGATTGCGATTGGTTGTGCGTGCATCGTTGCTGAGAAGTGTTTGCGGTGTGTAGATCATCTCACCTCCAACCTAATGTACTTTAAACAACACTTCTGTAGTCTACTATGATGTATAATATATGTGTAATAATGAATTTCATGGATGCTTCCTCCTATAGTTTACTTGTTAACTGAGCTTGAGGGGGGGGGGTGCTACCGGAGCGGATCAGTTCACATTTTTAAAAGGTCTATACCTTTTTTTAAAGCTATATTGTAATGACATACAGAAAATATAGCAGGTACTGTATGGACATGATATAACTGTAATTTTATTTTTGCATATAATAACCTTTTTACAAACAATTGTTGATTAGCTTGTATTGCATAGCTTGTATAGCTTTTCATAAAGTAAATAGCAAAATAGTAAGTATTTGCTTTTGGATTTATTGATGTCTGATGACGTTTCATATTTCAACCCTTGGTTATGAAACATATTTTTCCATTAACGATCCATTCCAATTCAGCATTGAAGTGAAATAGTGGCGGTTCTTATTACAGGCAGCATTGTCATCGCTTTATGCGTCGCTAACAACAGTAGAATAGAAGCGTTCAACTCAAGTCCAAGAGGGATGTGCTGGGGAGTGATAGAGATGAAGTGATAGAGAGACAAACAGCGACTGTGACTGGGACTCTGCAGCAGTATGGCAGTATCAAAGTGTCACAGTGCTATGCGATTCCACTAATAGATGACTGAATACCATTGTCAGCTGTGCAGTAATTAATAAAAAAAAAGAAGTGACAGCCATGTTGAAATGGATGTTAGGGAAGTGGGCCCCTTGTCGGTGGAGGGAGGGGCCCTCGTCGAGTTTTAAACTCAGGCTTCTGCTGCTGACACCCGTATCGCTCACCCGCGCCAGCAGCACTGTGGTCGTCGTCGACTTCAGTCTCTCTCCCACCCTTTCGCTGGGGGAGAGGGATGTGTGTGTGTGTGCCTGTCAGCCACTCCATGCGGTGGAGATTTACAGGGGCAGTGGAAGCAGCACAGCATACGCTGCATTGTGCAGCACATACCAGTTGTTCTTGTAAAGCCCCGCGACTGAACCGACTCACAGGCAACACCACAAGCGTCTTCTGCGCACACAGGAAGCCACTCCGAATGTCCAACAAAACCACCAGCACCCCCCCCCCCCCTCATATGGGGTCCCTAAAAAAAAGGAGAAAAGGGATAAAGAAAGGGGAGAGTGTGATGTGAAAGAGGACATTGAGGAGCACAATGAAGTACTTCTTCACTTCTTCTGGGAAAGTTGTGCCCTATTCCACTGCCCTATTCCATCACCCCATGGGGTGATGGAAAATCATGACAACAGTAATGTATCACAGTAACACAGTAACACATTGACATCCTCATCCTCCACTACAACAGAGATGAGACCAGATAAGATCCGAGCTGTCCTCACATTGAGGTTTCAAGGTGTAGTCAGGGAGCCAGTGGTTTAATTTGACTATAGTTGGATATACTCAATATTTACATATTGCTTGGCTGGAGAAAACACACTGTGTGTATGCCATCACTCTTATTATTAGTTGTTTTAATCAATTAGGTTTAGGTTTTTTTTAGATGAGAAAATATGTATTACTCTACGCTACTCTTCTCGTCCAACAATGCAAGTTAACACAAGGCCATGACTTCAAACTCTAACTTGTAATTAATTAGGTGATTTCGTTTACCATCATACATTATCTTAAGAAAATCTCTCTCGTTCTAGTTGAATATATGTTATGGACCCATACTTGACTACTTTATGAGCTTCTAATGTATAATTTGATCTGGTTAGAATAATGTCCAAAAATAACCTAAACTGCTCCATCCAACTATTTTTCTGTCGGCCACCTCATTTGATATATCTGATATCTATCTCATTTGATGTCTGACTCTGGCATCTTATTTGCATAATCCCAAACACATGTAGACCTTTGCTAGCATGTCTGGATGCAAACAGGAAGAAAATATGGAGTGTTGCATGCATGTAACAAGCTGTACAACAAACTAGGGGTGGGTGATAAAGCAAAATTATATCATGGTATTTCAAGGAAATTCGCGATAACGATATTTAGGACAATATAGTAAAAAAATACTGAACATTATTTTCTGCAATAATGCAAAATCCAAAAGAGAAACCCCATTGGCTTTTTGTCGAGGGAACCCAGGGCGACGCTAACTTCTTGGTTGGCCTACAAAAACACGTCGTCCTGCACAACTCTATCCTAAAACCCGGAAGTCCGTTAGCATGTTGGCACTGCCGGTTCCCTCGTCTCGAAGTCAACGGGTTCTTTGAATGGGTTTTTGGTTAGATGGCTGAAATAAGGTCTGTGGTTTTACACAATCTTAAGAGATGGCCACGTTTTGGTCTACGACATAAAATACGTCAGTATACCCCACTCGTGAATTTTGAAGCTTTTACGTGTCTTAAAAAACTTCTGGCGATGGCATTTACGCTTCGAAAATCATAAAAGTAGTGTTCATTAGTGAAGATTAACTTGCTTAACAAAACGTGTGAGTATCATAAACTTTTGTTTGCCACAGAGCTAATTTTCTGCAATAATCCAAAAGCCTTGTTGTCAAGGGAACCCAGGGCGACGCTTACTTCCGGGTTGGCCTACAAAAATACATCATCCCTGCACCACTCTATTGTAGTGTACAATAGGCGTAAACGTAGCAACGGTTATGCATTTTAAGACGAAAACGTATTCGTGTGGATGTAGCCTAGCCCGGTCGAGCTCGACACTGTGTTTTTGCTTCAAGTGGTGAAAAAAGTTTGTTGTGTTTCCACCTTTAGCAATAACAGATTTCTTGCGTATTTTTGCAAAATGTTGTACTTTGTTGGAGGTCTAAACTAGGGAACGTAAATGTGTTATACGTCATTGCGTCGCTTTTTTTCATCACATAAAAATGTATACCGGTATTATCATGGACGGTACGATATGACACATCCCTACAACACGCATAATACACTTTCCAGTTTCAAGTTGGACACATATGCACAAAGTTGTCTGGAGTGGGTGAATCTTAGTACAAAAGAAAGCCAAATTGCAGAAAGAGCTATTGAAAAATATGACCTAAAGAGACAGCCACACTCAAGACGTGCCAGTTCATGTTGGCTACCATAGAGAATGCTACATGCAGTATGCCAAATACATATTGAAAGAGCCTGCAAGAGGAGAGAAAAGACAGTACCGGAGGTTGAAGGTTTGTAAAGCAGCTTTAAACTGGTTAACTGTAGTTGTTTTGACCTTGTACATCACGGTATAAATGCCAAGAATCCATTTTAGGCTGAATCATAAAAAACAAAGGGCACGTTCATTGTTTCAGCAGTTTTTAAAATACTGTGAAAGAGGACATTGAGGAGCACAATGAAGTACTTCTTCACTTCTTCTGGGAAAGTTGTGCCCTATTCCACTGCCCTATTCCATCACCCCATGGGGTGATGAAATCATGACAACAGTAATGTATCACAGTAACACAGTAACACATTGACATCCTCATCCTCCACTACAACAGAGATGAGACCAGATAAGATCCGAGCTGTCCTCACATTGAGGTTTCAAGGTGTAGTCAGGGAGCCAGCGATTTAATTTGACTATAATTGGATATACTCAATATTTACATATTGCTTGGCTGGAGAAAACACACTGTGTGTATGCCATCACTCTTATTATTAGTTGTTTTAATCAATTAGGTTTAGGTTTTTTTTAGATGAGAAAATATTTATTACTCTACGCTACTCTACTCGTCCAACAAGTTAACACAAGGCCATGACTTCAAACTCTAACTTGTAATTAATTAGGTGATTTTGTTTACCATCATACATTATCTTAAGAAAATCTGTCTTGTTCTAGTTGAATATATGTTATAGACTCATATTTGACTACTTTATGAGCTTCTAATGTATAATTTGATCTGGTTAGAATAATGTCCAAAAAAAACCTAAACTATTCCATCCAACTATTTTTCTGTCGGCCACCTCATTTGATATATCTGATATCTATCTCATTTGATGTCTGACTCTGGCATCTTATTTGCATAATCCCAAACACATGTAGACCTTTGCTAGCATGTCTGGATGTAAACAGGAAGAAAATATGGAGTGTTGCATGCATGTAACAAGCTGTACAACAAACTAGGGGTGGGTGATAAAGCAAAATGATATCATGGTATTTCAAGGAAATTCGCGATAACAATATTTAGGACAATATAGTAAAAAAATACTGAACATTATTTTCTGCAATAATGCAAAATCCAAAAGAGAAACCCCATTGGCTTTTTGTCAAGGGAACCCAGGGCGACGCTAACGTCTTGGTTGGCCTACAAAAACACGTCGTCCTGCACCACTCTATCCTAAAACCCGGAAGTCCGTTAGCATGTTGGCACTGCCGGTTCCCTCGTCTCAAATCAACAGGTTCTTTGAATGGGTTTTTGGTTAGATGGCTGAAATAAGGTCTGTGGTTTTACACAATCTTAAAGGAGCTGTATGTAAGAAATGTACTCAAAGTAATCATAAAATGACCCTAATATGTCACTAGACATTGAGGAATCATGTTAATTTCAAGTATTTATGTCAGACATAATAGTAGTCCAGCCAGAATATTTAATTTCAAACGCAATATTTCTGTGCCGTAAAACTGTTTTGTTTTCATTTTGTGTTTTGGTCTGTTGCTCCACCTTCTGCCTAGCGTCCAATCGCGAAGTCAGTACTGTATCGTGATCCGGGTTGCCAGATGGCTGAGCTGCAGCCATTTACTGTATAAGGAAGGTTGCAGCTACAAATGTTTCGGGTCAGAAATGTCTGACGTTACTAAATGCATTCGTGAACATGTTTACATTGCACTATTAGCCTACCAAATATATTTTAGTTGGGTAATGAAAATGGTCCATGTTTCCACTGGAGTGAACTATTGCAGTATATCTTTAGAATTATATTTGGCTTATCGCCATTATTCAGTTTTTGCTAGAAAAACATGTTTGAAGCAAATCATTGCGTCGTTGCCTCATGGGCGTTTTCACGAAGTCAGTATTGTTTGCTCAATGACTGTATGTAAGGATTTCACACCATTGAGGGTGCCATTTACTGCACACCGACTGCAGTGTGGATGATAATAAAACAGCGGTAACATGTGTGTGTGTCCGACAGGGCTGCTCTATTCAGACACATTATTATGAAGCCCCGGTGATGGTCTGGATGTGTTGGATGATAATAAAACAGCGGTAACAGCATGTGTGTGTGTCCGAGAGGGCTGCTCTCCTCGGACATATTACTATGAAGCCCCGGTGACGGTGTGGAAGTGTGGATGATAATAAAACAGCGGTAACGTGTGTGTGTCCGAGAGGGCTGCTCTATTCGGACACATTACTATGAAGCCCCGGTGACGGTGATGCAGTTGGTCATTATCAGGGATCTATGCAAGGCAAGTGTATTTGTATAGCACACTTCATACACAGAGGCAATTCTATGTTCTTTACCTAAATAAAAGCAAAGAACAGTATGTAAAACACTTGTCATGGTTGCTCCTTCTAGTAGACGCAGTGTTGTGTTGAGTAATCCGGGAACGGGGAATCTGGCAACCGCTACTCTGGGGGGGGAGGGGGAGGGAGTACCACGCTGTACAGTATTTACAACGTGGTTGCAATAACAGTTTTGGCCAGAGAGGGAGCAATCCTACATATAGGTCCTTTAAGAGATGGCCACGTTTTGGTCTACGACATAAAATACGTCAGTAAATACCCCACTCGAATTTTGAAGCTTTTATGTGTCTTAAAAAACTTCTGGCGATGGCATTTACGCTTCGAAAATCATAAAAGTAGTGTTCATTAGTGAAGATTAACTTGCTTAACAAAACGTGTGAGTATCATAAACTTTTGTTTGCCACAGAGCTAATTTTCTGCAATAATCCAAAAGCCTTGTTGTCAAGGGAACCCAGGGCGACACTTACTTCCGGGTTGGCCTACAAAAATACATCATCCCTGCACCACTCTATTGTAGCGTACAATAGGCGTAAACGTAGCAACGGTTATGCATTTTAAGACGAAAACGTATTCGTGTGGATGTAGCCTAGCCCGGTCGAGCTCGACACTGTGTTTTTGCTTCAAGTGGTGAAAAAAGTTTGTTGTGTTTCCACCTTTAGCAATAACAGATTTCTTGCGTATTTTTGCAAAATGTTGTACTTTGTTGGAGGTCTAAACTAGGGAACGTAAATGTGTTATACGTCATCGCGTCGCTTTTTTTCATCACGTAAAAATGTATACCGGTATTATCATGGACGGTACGATATGACACATCCCTACAACACGCATAATACACTTTCCAGTTTCAAGTTGGACACATTTGCACAAAGTTGTCTGGAGTGGGTGAATCTTAGTACAAAAGAAAGCCAAATTGCAGAAAGAGCTATTGAAAAATATGACCTAAAGAGACAGCCACACTCAAGACGTTCCAGTTCATGTTGGCTACCATAGAGAATGCTACATGCAGTATGCCAAATACATATTGAAAGAGCCTGCAAGAGGAGAGAAAAGACAGTACCGGAGGTTGAAGGTTTGTAAAGCAGCTTTAAACTGGTTAACTGTAGTTGTTTTGACCTTGTACATCACGGTATAAATGCCAAGAATCCATTTTAGGCTGAATCATAAAAAACAAAGGGCACGTTCATTGTTTCAGCAGTTTTTAAAATACTGTGCGGAAATAGACGACAATGCTTGCTGCCTAAGCACTAGGATGGGTAGATCAGTTCTGCATCAGGCTATGTTATTAGGCTTCAGCAATTTGTGCATATTATTATAAGCAAAAGCATTTTCTTCAAATGTGTATTTGAAAAAACTATGAACAATTTCATCAAGGCATCAATGATCATAGATAGGTCAGGTCCAGAAGATGTCTGATAGCAGGGCTGAGCATCTGGGGTTACCTGGGGAAACAGATTAGGGGATCTGTAAACAAACTATAACGTCGGAAGCATTACTAAAGCAATCCATACAATCATCACATATGTCTCCCTCCATCTACCCTCCACCACCCCATTTTGTTTCCCATTACAATGTATTAGATGAGGAAGCACACACCCGGAGCTTGTGTACTGCTCCTGTAAAAAGACACAATGTGTGAAAGAGAGATGCACATGCAGATCGAACACACACAGAAATGTATTTGTTTGGACTGTGAGAACATATCAAACTAGGCCTAAGTGTAGGCGTGCTTATTTTTTTAGCAAACTAAAAAAGGAGACTGTCTAGTAAGAACGGAAATCACATTATGAAAGAAGAGTAAATGATCAAATAAGAAAATGTTTTAGTTGCTTTTTTGTTGTTTATGGATGAACTATTTTTTACGATAAAATATTTACATGACAATCTATTAGGTGATCTGCAGATGATGTAAACTTCTGTAATAAATTAGATCCCTTCCTCTTCAATCTCTGTCTAGTTTGGTCAATTATGGGCCAATTGAAGATACACTTAGCCTGTAACACAGTTTTGGGTTTTGTCCAATGTTTAAGTCCACTAACTACAACCAAACTCTTTGGTACAACATGCTACACCCAACAGGAATAGGAGACAACTTGAAATATAAGTGTGATGATAATGCATTTAGTAGACTACCAATATTGACTGCATCAAAGATGTAGTATTATTAAAAAATAAAATATGAATGAATATGAAATGAACCACCTTACCTGACAGCAGTATCCGCAGCTTCAGTTGTCAGTTTCCTCTGATCCTTTTTTTTTACTTCCTATTTGAACAAATATCATTGGCAGACTTCAAGTCAGGTGATGCTAGAACGTGTTTTTGATTGGTTTGCGGTATAGTACTCCCTAGCGTTTGCCTAATCTATTTATGAAACATAAGTTTAGTTTTCATAAAAATATGATTGACTTGAGACTGCCAACAAACGGAAACGTGTTCGGAAAGAAAGTATTTAGTTCATATGAAAAAAACAGCTACTCTATCGCTGAGAATCGATCATTTCAAAAACTAAAGCAGATAGCAGCAACAGCACTTATGTGTCATATCATGATATTAATATAATATCGATATATTGCCCAGCCCTATTATATAAGATGTTTATTTGATGACTTGAAACTGTAATCAAAAGATGAATAATATGCTATGAGTCATCAGCGAATATGTCTCCCTCCCTCTTCTTCGGAAATCTATGGTGTGACATTTCCCAGAACTTTTCTTCCATACCCTCCCCCACGGCGTCCTTTCCTGGTACTGTTTAATTCAAAGCTTCTCACTCAAGACAGGTAGGAGGGAGGGAGAGAGAGAGAGACAGAGAGAGAGAGAGAGAGGTGACTCAGGTGT
>JAOPHQ010002851.1:0-337500 GCA_030340625.1 Merluccius polli | reverse complement strand
ACTCATAGTATTATTATCATTTTTGTTTTGTTTTTCAAGGGAAACCCCAAATAGAGCGAGCTGACATTAGCCAAACGTTAGCTCACTTTAAGCTAACACGAATGCCGCTGAAGGCTAACCGAACATCACATGTGTGGAAGAGTGGGAGCGACACAGGTGCAGGCTGACCTGTCAAAGGTTTCTCATGCCAATCTGTGCTGGTGTCGCGGGGCCAACCCGCGCTTCCCGACCCTCCGACAGATTGTTCTGAGATCAAGCGATGCCCTTGACGCTTCTCATCGCCGCGGACGACGCGTCTCTGTGACCTTTCCTCCTTGTGAGAGCTTATCAGTTTGAGATCACGCCCCCCTTCCCTCCCGTCTCTGTGCAATCAAAGCAACTAGGAAAAAACAAAAAGCCAAAGGCCTTGTGTTCACTTTTCTAATTACAGGTCAACCTCAGGTCCCTGTAAAGACAGACCATCCCCCTCTTCCTCTCCCCCCCCCCCCCCCCCTCTCCCTCTGCAAACCCCTGCACAAGAGGGATAACATCTGTCAGTCCGTGCCGTATTAGATCCCTCTGTAAACACAGGGCGCTCATTGCCACCGCCGCGCACGAGACACTGAGCTCATTTCTGCTCCTAACCCGTTCATATGTAAACAGGTGTCGCCCCTGTTGCCGTTTTGCTGTTGTGTCAAATAGAAGAGCAAGAAGGTGGAACCAGCTGCTGTATTTGATGGGTGGCAGTAGCCCAGGAGGTAGAGCGGGTTATCTGGCAACTGGAAGCTTGCTGGCTTGATCTCCGGCTCCTCCTAGCAAAGTGTTGAGTCTTACCTAACCCTAACTGCAGTCAACGAGCCGGCCGGTGCCTTGCATGCCTGACACACCGCCGCCGCCGGTGTATAAATGGGTGTATGAATGGCTGAATGTGAGGCGCTTTGAGTCTTTGGGTCTGAAAAGTGCTATATAAATGCAGTCCATTTTTACTTCTAGTACTTGTATAGACCGAGAAGTATTGTGCGTGCCTGGGTTACTTCTGTGTGATGACCATTATTGAGTGGTTGTTACCTGTAATGTGTAATTGTTGCTGACACTGTTGACACTGTCAGATGACAGGAGATGTCGTGAGACTGGTCTTTTTGCAGAAGTGCCGCAGGGGTGGGCGGGGGCGGGAGTACTTTAAAGTATACACCCCATGCTAAGTGACATTTAGCCAACCCGGATTTGGGCCCCGAAGGTCTGTGTGTGTGTTTGTGTGCGCGCGCATGCATGTACTGTTGGCCGGAGAAAGCGCGTTCTATAAACGGGTGCATATGTAGCTAGTTCCTAGCGCTAGCTGCTACACCGCCTACAGCTGTGTGGTGCATTGTGGTAGCATCAGCAACGATCGTCAGATCAGACAGTGTTTTAGCAGTGAAGACGTCACAATGTGTTTGCGTAGCGACACTCAATACGTACAAGAAACAAATGCAACGCGTTGGGTGTGTGCGTAAGCGTACAGGACAACCAATCAATGTCACGGACGTCACATCGTAGAACGGGAACAGAACCGTGTGTTATTGGCCGGAGCGTCTCGTCAGTCGAGGGCCTCTGTGTCACGAACGGGCAGCGACGGGAAAGCAAGTGCTCTCAGAAGAAAATGACAGGTGGCTCGCGAGGGCATTTTCATCAAGCGGACAAATTCCCCGCCACCCGCTCCTCCTCGGAGAGCTTCAATAAGCAGCGGTGGTGGAGGCACTACAAGGAAAAGCTCTTTGTCTGATGAAAGCGAGGGCGAGAGAGAGAGTGAGAGAGAGCGGGAGAGCCAGTGACGGAGAGAGCGAGCATTGAGTGATGTGCCATTCAAACGCGATGTGAGCACCGCCGCTGAGTGCAGATTTATTGTCGTCTATATTTTCATTTTGTGGGGGTCTCGGTCATTATTATAGAGTCAGCAGTTTGAAGAAAGAAAAAAATAAACCATCTGCATTCTTGTGCCTCTCTCCTAGACCACTTACAAAACCACCCTGTTAATACTTCCTCCCGTCCATGCAGATACACGCCGCTTGACTCCTGGTGTTGGTTTTTGCGGCAACAACGATAGTATATGTAATGGATACATACAAATGCCACCAAGCCAGCCCTTGCCTTTTTGGCAGAGACAAAAGAGTGTGTGTGTGTGTGTGTGTGTGTGTGTGTGTGTGGGGGGGGGGGGGTTGTATGCCACCTGTGGCCTCCCATGCCAGCGGGGGGTCAGGAAGGGTATGCGTGACTTTCACCTCCGGCAGTGGCTGCCGCTCAGCCAATCAGGCTCCACCGCCACTCTAGTCTAACCACGCCCCACCATGCGCTTGTCGCTATTTTGGGGCGACAGCAGCTGTCTCCTCTGTTTTGTCAGAGCCGCGTCCGACTTCAA
This sequence comes from Merluccius polli, assembly GCA_030340625.1. NCBI lineage: Eukaryota > Metazoa > Chordata > Actinopteri > Gadiformes > Merlucciidae > Merluccius > Merluccius polli. Next base: position 335,126 of record JAOPHQ010002851.1, on the reverse strand, counting down.
TCACCCTTTGTGGCCTTTCTCGAAGATATGCTACGTTCGTGCTGATTTGTTCAATCGGGTCTGCATTAGCTGGCAGGTTATTTGAAATGGCTGCAGGTAAACTGTTGATCTGTTTGTTGCCGTCCCCTCCTGTCTGACACCAAATGGCTCCTGGCAGTATGTGTCAGCACACGGGCAGTATGTGGAGACTGTGTTTTCTTGTGGATCAATGTTCATGGCTCAACGTGATCATCACATTCACTTCCTAACACTTAATGTACACAGCGTTTAAATCCCCAAGGCAAATGGTATTTGCACAATGGATTTTGGGATGTGTAGTATATTTAAAGAGGGCTAAAAGACACCCACTCACACAAAGGTCCATGTGGACATGCACTCATACAAGTGCACACACACACACACACACACACACACACACACACATAGTATTAATTAGTTTGCTTGTTACATTGCACTAGTTTGCTTGCTTAATGCACAACATGTGTGCAGCCCCACCCAGCCCCAGAGTCTTATCGGTCCGACTCGCCAGGTGAGGCTGCTAAATCAGCTATTAAACGCACACACGTCACACCCATCTTCCATAGTGTAGTGACATCCAGAAATTATTCTGAAAATCCTTGCAATGGCATGCCAAAATAAAACACACCAATTCTTTGCCAAAACAGCAAAATAAACAGTTCCTCTAGATGAGTCACAGGTACATTACTAAAGGTGTGGTCGTGGATATTCCATAGCCCAACCAATGCCTCAGCATTAGAGGTTGGTTTTGACGCACCTTTTGTTGTTCGTCCATCCAGCATTGGCCTAAACTAAACTAAAAACTGAACTAAAAACTGAACTTAGGCCTATTATAACATAGCTGTGTTTGTGAGCATGATAACGGATGATGTACTAGACGAGATAGCCAAAAAACTGTGTATTGCTGTCTCTCTAGAGCCAGGACTTCCCACTTCTGTTCTTATCAATTCACACCGTTACTTAAGGGTGTGGCCAAGCAATATATTAATTATAAATTCATATAAATCAAAAAATGTTCTTTGGCTCCTACAGGTATGGTAGCCTTTTTGTTCCCATAATTTTCCAATGAGTGTCTTGGAACACCTCCCAACACTACAGACCCACTCTACAGATTGCCCCCTAGTTTTCTCTCTGGGTAACACCGCACAAACGCGGCAGAGGCGTAAATGAGGGAACTTTTAATTTAGCATCTGGCGTGAAGTGACACTGGGGGCTTTACATCAAGCGAGGTGTGGCGCTCCCACTCCCCCCTTGGCAACCTGGATGTAATTATTTTGCCAGCCACTTACAGAAAATGAACACCGAGAGGATAATGGATGTAGCAGTGTTCCAGGACTACAGACACTTCCCTTTTTAATTGTCATTTTCACGGTTCTTTAATGGTTAATCGCCATCTCACTGTGTAATGGCAGGCTTATTTGACTACAATATTTGTCTGGACTCCCAAGCTATCATCACGCCATGCCTTTCTCCAGTGTGTGAATTCCCTCTGCACGTTTCCTTTATTTTTATCCAGGAAAACTCTGGCTCCCTCTCTCTGAACACCTGTCATCATGCTGGGTTTTCCCAACGTGTGAGCAAGGCACTCACCTTTACCATCCGAAAACAAGCCTTTCTTATGCGATGCTGCGTCGCCGCGGCGCAGGTTTCCCAAGAGTGGCACGTGATTAACATTTGTCACACGTGATGGGAATTTCCATGCCTATTATTGTGTGTAGGCCACGCAGGTCCCCTCTCCTGCTAAGGGGGTGGGGGGGGGGGGGGATACTGTCTGTGAAGAGGCGCCAAACTAGTGAGTCATCCATGGTTTTGTGTTCCAAACATGCTCCGTTTCCCAGACTAAATTTCCCCCCTGTGCAGCAGCTTTATTTTTTAAACAGGAACAAAAGCAACGGGAGGGACTGGCTGATTGCGATGGTTTTATTGTGCTTTATATCTAGCGGTGCGTGTGAAATGTTTGACACTCCCGGTGAATTACGCGCCCCATTTTGTTCTCTGTGACCCACTGGTGATTTGAAATGACAACATCATGGTTCAGCTTTTAGAGTGGGCTGATGCGCTTGGGGAAGACCACATGTGTCCCGATCCCATTCTCGTCCCCCATCCCCCACCTCCAACCACCCCTCTCCCCCAACTCACCCCACCCCACCCTGCCCCACCCGCCAACCTAAGCTCTTTATACTTGACTGCGAGAGTAGTTGTAAGCCTTCCATAGTGGCTTAAATCAAGGCTTAGCCAATATTGGATTCGGGTATTTCTATACAGCGAGTGTGCGGCTGGCGAGTCGATCTCTAGCTCTCCGTGTCTGTCTAGAACGGCATCAACAAAAGCCTTTCCCATCTGAAGTATAGACTAGACTACCACCACCACCACCCTCCTTATTGAAGTACACAACAGTGGACAGGGTCACAATAAGACACAGCTTGAGATTACCTTGAATGCCCAGGCCCCGGTGTTGCTCACCTCAGGAACTACCGGTCCCCCCCCCCCCCCCCCCCCCCCGCCCACTTCCGAGATCATAGAGTGACCTGAGTCAAACAAACAACGCATCGGGTTTCTCCCAGCAGGTAGTTACAGTGCAACCTACACTTTCTGAAACGCAACCCTCAGGGGTTCACGGTGTCATTTAAGGGAGGGTTCATTGTTCCAAGTGCTTTGACCTGTAGTATCCCTACGCATTGTACTCAAATCAGTAATTGTGTTAATGAAATGCACACCAATTTCGACCCAATTTGGTTATTAGTCTAAGACTATAATGACGACAACCCAATCACTACCATTTACATTTATATTTAGGGCATTTAGCTTTTGTCCAAAGCGACTTACAATAAGTACACCCAATTGCTAAGTTAAGCCATTGCTAGTATACAACATAGATAAGTGCGAAAATACTAAGCGCAGAATATCAAAGTAGGTGCCAGGACAAACAAACAGAATAATTGAAGTTTTTTTTAAATTTATTTTTTTTAAGTTTTACAGTTTTTTTTTAATTAAAAAAATTAAAAAGATTAGTGGGAGGGGGAGGGGTAGTAGAGGAAGGATGCTAAGCAGGGTCCAGGTGATCTCTAAACAGGTGGGTCTTGAGTCTCTTGCAGAAGTAGGTGATCAACTCTGCAGTCCTCACGTCAGCGGGGAGGTCGTTCCGCCATAGCGGCGCCAAGACAGAGAAGAGTTGTGACTTAGCTGTGTGGCCTTTGCTTGCTCTCAGGGATGGCGGTACCAGCCGGCTGGCCAAGTAGTTGCGTGGAGGGCTTTAGCCTTGAGGAGCTCAGTCTTGTTGAGGTTGAGCTTCAGGTGGTGCGCAGGCGTCCAGGTGCTGATGTGTGCCAGACATTCTGAGATGCGAGTTGCAATCAGAGGAGGGGAAAGAGAGGAATAGTTGAGTGTCGTATGCGTAGCAGTGATAGGAGAAACCGTGCAAATTGATTACAGAACCTAAAGATCTAGTGTATAGGGAGAACAGAAGCGGTCCTAATACTGAGCCTTGAGGGACTCCGGTGTCAACGGAGCAGGGTTCGGACAAGGAGCCATTCCATGTGACCTGGTAGGTGCGGTTTGTCAGGTAAGATGTGAATCAGGATAGTGCAGAGTCAGCGATGCCGAGTTCTGCGAGGGTGGCAAGGAGGATCTGGTGGTTCACGGTGTCGAACGCCGCAGACAGGTCGAAGAGAATGAGAACCGATGAGAGGGACGAGGCTCTGGCGGCATGGAGGGACTCCGTCACCACGAGGAGGGCTCTCAGTGGAGTGTGCAGTCTTGAAACCTGACTGATGAGGATCAAGCAGGTTGTTATGTGAGAGATAGGAGGACAGTTAGTTAGAGATGGCACGTTCCAGAGTTTTAGAAAGGAATGAGAGAAGAGATACTGGTCTGTAGTTCTGGATGTCAGCAGTATCAAGAGTAGGTTTCTTGAGGAGTGGCTTGACTCTAGCAATCTTGAAGGACGCTGGAATAAGGCCTGAATTGAGAGAAGAGTTGATGAGGGTTGTGAGGAACGGCAGGATGTCGCTCGAGATGGCTTGGAAAAGGGAGGAAGGGATGGGGTCAAGGGGGCAGGTAGTGGCATGGTTAGACATAACTAGTTTGTGCACATCTTCAGGGGAGAGAGGGGTAAAGTGGGTGAGGCAGATAGAGGTGGGAGTGGTGGTAGGGGGGATAGTGGTAGGGGTGAAAGAGGAGCTGATGGCCTTCACCTTCTGAGTAAAGTAGGTGACAAAGTCATCAGCTGTGAGGGAGGAAGGGGGTGGAGGGGGGGGGGCGGGGTGAGGAGAGAAGAGAACATGGAAAACAGTTTCCTAGGGTTGGAGGCAGAGGAGTTGATCTTGGTGCGGTAGAAGGTAGATTTGGCTGCTGACACAGTAGAGGCGAAGTCTGAGAGGAGGTGAAGGTAGTGAGAGAGGTTATCTGAACAGTCTGATCTCTTCCACTTTCTCTCAACAGCCAAGGGCCTCCCCATTGGCTGTCCAAGAAGATCATGCTGGTCTGGAGGAAAGGGGACAGAGGGAGTCCAAGGAGGATGAGAGGGAGGATAGCAGGGTTGAGGAGGCTTCCTCGGTGGACAGAAGAGAGAATGTTTAGGAGATAGTAGAGAAGAGAGAACAGATGAGGTGAGAGTAGAGGGAGAGAAAGATTTCAGGTTACGACGGGAGGTGACAATATGAGAAGTAGAGGAAAAGGAGGTGGAGGACTTCAAAGGGAGAGAGAAAGCAACAAAGTGATGGTCAGACACGGAGAGCGGGGTAACGGAGAGGGCCGAGGTACAGCAGGACCTTGCGAAGACAAGGTCGAGTTGGTTCCCAGCCCTGTGGGTAGGAGGGGAGGGGGAGAGTGTTGGGTCAAATGTGGTGAAAAAGTTAGTTAAATCAGATGAGTGCAACTTCTCTGACTGGTTGTTGAAGTCATCCAGGACAACGTGTGGTGTGCCATCTTCAGGAAAGCAGCTGAGGAGGGCATCCATCTCATCGAAGAAGTGGCAGAAGGGGCCAGATGGACAGATCACTGTAATGTAGAGCTTGATGGGAAGGGTGACTGCCACAGCATGGATTTCAAATTCAGATCTGGTCAAGTAGAGATCTGGTCACTACCCAAACCTTTCGTTGTTGTTATGTTTCTTCTTCATTCCAGGAGCTAGTGCGTCTGTAGAATTTGTGTATCACATTCATAAAGGCAGTTCAAGTGATGGTGCAAACACGCCCCCTAATATACAACAAAAACATTTTATTTAAATAAGTTCACACCATCATCTTCAGGCCTTAGGGGCTCAATCAGACCAAATCCTTATGGATGATTCACTTAGGGACAGTGGCTACGGCATTTTTTTCAAAGTACACATGGAAGTGTGGGCCTGTAAAGCCCTTTGAGACTGTAGGTGTGATACTGTTTATATGAATACATTTGACTGGTCTTAACCCCCGTCCATTCTCGTAACCCTCCTTGGTCTCAAACTAATCCTGGCAAACTGTTGACTGTAGCCTCGTGGCTCCTCCACCTTGTGCCTTCAGCATGCATCACTATAGTACTGCAATTTCACTTACTATCACTATCACTACTTTGCTAAGTAAACCATTTTGCACCGGTGGAAGATGTAGCCACTTATCTTGAATCTGGCCACTTCACTTCATAACCTTAGTGCTATGAGTTCGTTGTCTTGTATCATTGTCTGTATGCTGACTTTTGTGATACCATTTAGCGTTACCTCCATTAGCTCTATGTTAAAGGTTGTTTCTCTTTCCTTTCATCAACTCTAAGATAGTTATTTTGGATGACTTCAATGCTTTCTACTGTTGCATCTAACAGTGTCAAGAATCTCTGAGCTGGCATTCATCTACACTAAAACCACTGCAAAAGCTACGTACTACTCAGACACGGATATCACTAAATATATTTGTATTGACTGTGTTCTTTGTAATTAGTCTGAAACATACATATCTATCTAACACCCTATGGTCATTGTTCCATGTTCCCTATAGCCTGCATTAGGGAGCAGAACTATATGGGAGATTAATTGTGTGTTAAGCAATTAGGAAAGACAAAGAAATTCAGAAAGTCATCGATTAACCAATAACTGAGCAGGTCCTTTTAGCACTGGATATAAAGTCTGTGAAGCCCCTGGCAAGACCCCACTGCCTGAAGGGTTGGTCGTTTATTCACTACAACTCTTTGTATGAAACCCATTTTCAGTATCTGTCACTCACTGATGCGTGTGTTGCGCCAGTGTTTCCCCTACTCAGCGGTGCTGAGGTGTGTGTGAGGTTCACTATGTTGATGTGTGCGTGCCCGGTGCTGATGTGCGCGTACACGGCGCTGATGTGCCCGGTTGCAGAGAGGTATTAGTGTGATCACTGATTCCACTGGGGCTCTGGTGCATTCCAATACAATGGTCTCTGTGTAGTGTCTCTTGTTGATAGCTGGTTTACAGCGTCACCTGGCCTGAGTCAGACTAATTAGACTCTGGGGCTGGGTGGGGCTGCACACCTGTGGTGCAGAACAATCATGTCACCCAGGATAAACCAGCTATAAACACACACACTCGGGAGAGAGCCACTGTCATGGCAGCATGTTACATCTGCTCGGCAAATACCAGCTCCAATAAATATTATTCTACAACATCTACGTGTGTCCTGTGTCGGAGGGGCCCCAGCAAAAGCCACTAAGGTGGCGTGTGGCAGGAGCAACTGCCACAGCTCATAAAATGGTAGAATACAGTTTTCAGTTTGCAATTTGTAGCCATCCCATCGTCTGGGTTTCATAATACTGTTGCTGTTCTACATAATCAAAATGTAGGCTTTCTATTATGTCACTTGTGTTACTTTTCTCTAGGCTTCCTACATTTAGTCTAAAGCTATTCATGAGCTAATCATTATCATCATGCATTTCTTATTCTTCTATAGCAGAACACTATTTAGCTGTCAATATTTTTCCACAACAGTTCTATAATGACAACATAACAATTGAGAGAGTGCAGTAGGGTCACCTATGATATATATTTTATTAAATTAAACATATAGCATTCGGGGCATCCAACATAATTTCTAATTATAAAAAAAAAAAATATATATATATATTTTTTAATTTTCTGCATGGCTGATTGCAGTGCTGCTAGTCATCCATCAGCGGTGCTGCGCCGCTGCTGGATGCATGTAGGGGAAACACTGGTTGCGCTATTGATGTGAGAGTGTAACATTGCTTGTTTCAACCCACATTGAAACACGGTCGTTCTGTTTCTCATACAATGTGGGTCACTGAGGAGGAGGCACAAACAGTTGCGTCAGAACGCCGTCAGAAAAACCCTGCTAGTACCGAGACCCTGCAGGCACTCTTGACAGGCAACACGTCCAAAGTGTGCTGTTTCAGAACAGATAACTGTTTTTTCAGTTCAGTTCTTGATAGCACTGTGTAAACCCCTGTTATTTCTTTTCTATTTTCCACTAATGGGATATATGATGTCAATTCTACTAAAGCCAAGTCTCATGCAAACTGTCATATTTAATGGTGCCAGAATTGCCATCTTTTGTCTATAGTGCTTCACAGCCTTGGTAGCACCAGGTATTTATCTATGTATTAATGGTCCACCTCAAAGCCGCATTACATTAACACAGTATACGACCCACAGTACCGGGGTCGGAGAAGGTATTAATTACGGCACGTTTGTTCCTAGTCGGCTGGTTTTATCGCCACTAACCACCGAGGTAAATGATTAATTTAGGTTCAGGAGTCAAGGCGTTGTTTTGACTGTTGGTTTTGTTACTTGTAATTAGCAAACCGCCTGTTAGCTTACAATATAACTGCATATACGTTTAGTCCATTCCGAATCTCTCTTCATGTTTCCGACGATGTACTGCAGTTTTTCTGTATAGTTTGTATCCAACATTTTTCTCTTTGTGTGTGCGTTCGGTTTGTCCTCAATATTTAATTCAACACAATATAAATCCTATAGGGGGAGAAACTGAGCATAGGAAATGTGAAATTATATATTACACAATATGTTTGTGTTCCTTGGACTGCAGTGGAAACAAGGTGGTTCGTCACAAGAGGGTGTTATCCTTCACTAAATCTCCTACATCTCAGAAAACTCCTTCCATTTTCTTGTTGACACACTTGAAATGAATCATCATTGATGACTATTCAGATCCTGTTCAGATGTTCGTACGAATCGCAACCTGCTGACGAAAATGAGACCGAATGAAGCGCAGCTGTTGTGCTTTGCAATCCCAAAAAAACAAAAACAAAAACACCATCTATAGACATGGGTGAGGATATATCACCTCCCCTCTATGGAGCACTAGCAATAAAACAAAACATCCTCCCTCCTTCCGTTTTTTCCACTCTGGGAACGCGAGTGTCTCGGCGGCCCTCTCCTCTGTCACTCCCAGCCTCCCGACAAACCACCAAGCGAACCTGCTGAAAGCAGAGATGCTTTTTTTGTGTGCCAATGGCAGCCAGACATCCTCCTGGGGTGTGGGGGGGAGGCTGAAGGGGGGAGTCGAAACGCTGCTAACGAGCCACCAGAACAGATCCCGGGTGCTGTCTCATAATTACTGCAAAACAAAAACAACAAACTAACGAAAAAAGAAGAAAAGGGTTTGTGGGAGCAAGCAACCTTTGGTACATGGAAGTATAATGAAGTGCTGAATATACTATATAAAGTATATATACTCTATATATTCATGTCTCCCCTTAAAAATTAGTAGGTACTTGGGAAGAATGAGAAAATATCTAAATGTATGCTGGTACACTACACTGCATTTCTGTAGTGTGTGTGCGTGTGTGCGCACACGCGTGTGTGTGTGTGTGTTTGTTTCCACCGACTACAACCACTTAGTCCACAGTAACTTGAAGGCGGCTGCGTGTGTTGCTTTGGAAAGGCACAGAAACAGGCAAAGACATAATACACTTATTGACGAGATGAGTGAGAAATCCGGCACCCTGCTAGAGCTTTTAACTCTTGTGTGCGTGCGTGTGTGTGTGTGTGTGTGTGTGTGTGTGACTTTACCGGCATGAAAGGGAAAAACCCCACGGATGAAGCCCTGCTTAGCAGTGGCTATTCTAAGCACACATTGATCACACTGAGAAATGTATGCTAAGCACAGGCCAACTGTTCTCACAGCTAATGCATAATACAATGGACCTGATGGATGGTCTTCGTTTTTTGGCGGTCGCAAATTAAATTAAATTGTCACCAGGGGCGCTGCAGTTTGTTGTTGCTTATTTCTTTGCTGACAGATACTGCAACACTGACCAGTGATCGGTTACCAGCGGGCTAGGACAGAGTTAGCTAGCTCCCAACACACACAGTGACTCTCTAGGCCATTTAAAAAAACACTTTCTTTTTCATACTTGAAAACGTTGTGTATTCTCCTTCTGTTTGCTAGTGTCCTCTACTTTCTCAACCTGCACAAGTATTTTAGGTCACTCTTGCTACTGTGCTACTAGCTAGATAACCCTTGCGTCCTGTCAACCTACAGTTGAGTCTGTAGGTTAAGACAAATGGTGTGTCTCAATTCAGGTACCTGTTCGTACACTTCCTACTTGCGTAGTGCGTGAATTTCAACAGGGCTGCGTAGGGCCTATGTAGTACCATTGTGTACCAATGTGGCCATTGTCTGGTATTAGTGTCATGGTACCATTCTAACATTACATGGCACATTGGCCAATCAGACACACACACACACAAGGAAGACGGTTATATTGACAAAATATCAGAGGCGTGATTATGAATGACAAAGAGAGTCATTTCCCATCGCAGGCCAATGTGTTTAACGCATGTCATATTCCCCATGCTGCCAGTGGATGAATATTATGTAATGTAATTGTTATGTTGTCTAAAGGATGAGTGATCTCTCACTGTCTGGCAAGGCAGCAGTGCGTCCGCCAGCGCTAGCGTCTTACCGGCGAGTTCTGCCGTCTCCATGTACGTACGCTAATACGCGGTAGATGTCAAAAGCATTACTTATGCGTAACACTTTGACTCGAGACACGATCGCTCACTTGGGTCTTGGTCTTTGTTGTCGTAGACCTTTAATGTTGGCTACTGCCTATATATGGCAATGGAACCATACACTAGCAATAAACTACAGTGCTTGCTGATAGCCAAATTCAACTTGGAAAAAGCTAAAGCAACACAAGAAGTGGCTCCGTTAGAATGACTTATACACTTAGGAAAATATAATACGTATTTGTTTTTCAAAACTTATGATTAACACTGGCAATGACAGAAAAGACTACTTGAAAAGCATTAACTTTCCTATAGATAATTGGAAGCCTGGAAACAGACCAGACAGACAGACCAGACAGACAGACCAGACAGACAGATCCACAACACACACACACACACACACACACACACATATAAACATGGCACCCCTTCTTCAGGGAGGTGCGATTTGAACCGTGATTGCTCGGATGATACAGAAGTGTGAGTGTTTATGAAACACATTCAGGGCAGGTTTTGAATCAGACAGACAGACACACACACACAAACACTAAAGGAGGATGCCAGGTCCCCATGAGTACCAGCCAGGTCCTCATTAGCATTCAAGTTGTATTTTTCACCTTTTCGCCGCAAACAACACACACACACAGACACACAGACACACACACATGGTAAACACCAGCCTGAGCTTCTCCCAGCGATGCAGCTGTCCTTTAAGATATCAGGCCCTGGCTGTGTCTCTACCCGATGCCATAAATCTGGATGAGAAAAGGGGGAGTTTTTGGGAGAAGATTAGATCAGGATTCGCCCCAGCTTCAACCAGGCTGCTTATTGTTGTGTTTAAGTCCACCCGTTGTCAGAAAGACAAACGGTACAAAAAGCTTCGTTGGTTGCCAAAAAAATCAGATTGTAATCACTTTGACAGTATATTTTAAGGTTGTTTAACTTAGTGTTGTGACGGATAGGCCAGGGGTAACCTCAAAGCCAGCCGTCCTACTACGATATAGGAGAACCGGAAACCAAAAACTGAAAAGGGCGGAGTTACGCCCTTGTTTCCTGTTTTTCTATTCTACTGAAGATAAACTTGTTTGTGTGAGTGCATAAAGCTTTCAGAGGGGATTTTAATTAGTGAAACCTTTACAGACACTCTTTTACAGTTGACATGTGCTGGCCAAGATTTGAGCTCCTCTGCTATCAGACTTCAGATTATTAATCTAAAGTGTACTTTGTGAGACAAGGCCAGGGTTCATTTAAGGCAATTGGTCCTCAAGTCAACTTTGACAAAAGATCAAACTGCTGAGATGACGTCATTAGTCTGGGACTTTCTGTAATGTGTTTCCAACATCCCTAATGGATTAACCCGAGGTGTAATTTTTTTTTTTAAACTGATGATTCAAATGATTCACAAATATTGACTTTCGAGCGATATCCTACAGATACAGGATGTAGGTGTCTATTCACTAGACTTGGCTGACTTGTAAGCAGGAGAAAGAAACACTTAGAAAAAAAACATGGTATTACCATTGTATTACATTACATTGTACTACCCCCTACTTTGTATTACTTGTCCTTTAGGTCAAGGTTCTTTACTGTATGCCGGCTATCGGTAAAGGCAGTTGTATTCATTCACTCACTTATTTCTCCTCTGTATGTACATCAGTTAGGTCTCCTGCACCTTCTCTTTGAAGTGGGCAAGAGTTGCTTCTATACAAGCAGGACATATTGTGTGTGTTGTGTGTGTGTGCTGTTGTACGCGTGCAGTATGTCACTGCTCTGTGTTTGTTTACATCAGCTGTTGTACGTGTGTGTGTGTGTGTGATACGTGCACGGTGTCCGGTAACAGCCCCTGCTGTCGGCCCTAATTGAGCTGGACTCTCTTGTTAACGGTGTTGTAAAAGTCTTCACCGTGCGACCCCTCCCTCCCTCCCTTCCTCCCTCCCTCCCTCCCCCCATGGTTTCGGTGAGCGGCTGATGGAAGTGTTTATGGGTGCAGTTGTAAACATGCGGATCAATTCAGGGTCCCCGACTCAAACCATTTCCAGCGTCAACCTAGCCCAGCTGCACACGGAAGGAGCACCTCCGGTCCTCCCGTCTTGTTAGTCAATAGATTTACGACGGGCCAAGGATGTGTTTAACAATTCAACGCACGCCACATAAATCAACTCTGTTGCACCCGCCGTTAAACGGATTGGACAGAAGATGACTTTTCTCGGGTGGTGTTTTAAGATGAATCGTCGAGTGTCACTTTTGTAATCATTGAACGCTCCCACGTGTTGAATATTTAAACATCCCAACACGACCGCTTTAAATATTGGATGTACACCCTTAGAATAAGCCTCTGCATTTTATTGGTCATCATTTGTGATCCACTTAGCAGTGATCACGCCCCATCCACACTATCCATACTATTAGTATACACTTAGTATACTACTAAGTGTTCCACATCACAATAACAGCATTTTTTCATTTTAAATGGTTGAGCTTAAGTAATTTGTGATCCAGACAGATGGACGAAGACGCGTTCGGCCCGAAGAATGTCAATGAGTGACATTAGTATGCACCCCTGCACCTTTCACGTGTGACATTTTGTCGAGATTGGCAGATGACATCTGCCGTGGCATTTCATTGTCAGGACAGCGGGACAGATGGGTCAGCCCAGTATTTCCCATGGGCGGCCTTTTGGCTGTGCTTATTTTAGACAGAGCGGACCACTGGTCTTGGGAACACCGGCTCTGCGGCCCGGCAGTCACCCCGGAGGCGGTCCTCCGACTCAGTGATTTTATGCGTCTAATGAACTTCCCCAGCAACAAAAATTAGCGGCGAGGTAGACAGTCACCCCGGCTCGGATCGCCTTTTCCCCATTGTTGGATGTGACCTAGAACAGTGGTTCTCAACTGGTGGGCCGCGCGATCCATAAGTGGGTCGAGTGAGGCTAGACCAGAGGAGAGCCACTGACCTAGAACAACCTCTTCCATCACTGGTGGTGGCGGTAGCGGATTCAGAGCCAGGGCAGCAGCTTTCCTGCGAACAAAGATGCAGTGAATGGAGCCGACGCACAAATCTCTTTGGCTTTCCCCCAATGTCTGCTCTGATCCCTTCCCCTACCCTCCCTCCCTCCCGTTAACTACAGGCTTTAAGAAATGACAGAACAAGCTGACCCCTGGCTGTCGCTGGTTTAGTTTGAGACAGAGCATTGTCCCCTTGAAAGTGATCTGGTTTTCACTATTGTGGTGGTTGTACTGTGTGATTTAGGGGAGACACGTCTGCCAGGACTAGCCAAAGTGGTGAAAATGTGCCACCATCTAATTTGTTATTCCTGAATGAAAACTTAAACTGTAGGTAAGATTTAAGAGCTATTATTTCATAGCCATATTTACTAGCCGTCAGCTATTAGTGAGTGAAATGAGCTGTGAGATGATCTCTTTCGAGTTGCCTGTGCCTGCCGGCGGCTCATTTCTAATCAGGAAATCTCTTCCCTGATAGGTTCGGGGAATCCGTCCCTCTTGCCAGGTGCATGAAATGCACTTCTCAATAATGGAGATGGCGGAGGGAGGGAGGGAGCAGAGACGGCCTTTTTTTGTTGCTGTTTAGTACAGAATATTGCTCTCTTATGCTCTTTTTTCTTCTCCCTCTCTCTTTACAACTCTTGAATCTTACCTACAGCACCTTTAATTGCCACATTGTGATCTGAAATGATGCGATCTGAAGTGATGCTCCTCTCTCCCAGAGAGTGCATGTGAGTTTCTCAGCCAACCTGGTCAAGGAGTCCTCTCTCCCTCGACTCGCTTGTATCTCACAATGTGTTCCCCATTGGTGAGTCAGACTCTAAAGTAGAAGCCTGAAGGGTGCTCCAAGCGCTGAATGGCCCGGTGCTGTAGAGTGGCGTCCTTATTCAGACAGACGTTTACCACACTACCACCAAGTGACTTGCCGAAGGGGAACCGGCCCCAACAGTAATTTCTTCTGTGGAGAAATGGGGCATGATGATAACACACATTAGTGTGCCATGACGACGTGCGCTGTGTCGCTGGAGTCGTAAACTGTATGATATGAAGTATGTTGTCTTCCGCTGAGAAAGCCTGTATGGTGGTGAATGTGGCATCAGGGACACTTTGCTTCCAGAGTTAAGTGCTGCTCAGTGTGTGCAAAGTGTTTCTGGCCCCATGCACGGTGTGATGTTAGTGTAAGTGTGTGGTGAGGGGGCTAGTGGTGCTGGTGAGGGGGCTAGGGGTGGTGGCGAGGGGGCTAGGGGTGGTGGCAAGGGGGCTAGGGGTGGTGGCGAGGGGGCTAGGGGTGCTGGTGAAGGGGCTAGGGGTGCTGGCGAGGGGGCTAGGGGTGGTGGCAAGGGGGCTAGGGGTGCTGGCGAGGGGGCTAGTGGTGCTGGTGAAGGGGCTAGGGGTGCTGGCGAGGGGGCTAGGGGTGCTGGCGAGGGGGCTAGGGGTGGTGGCGAGGGGGCTAGGGGTGCTGGCGAGGGGGCTAGGGGTGCTGGCGAGGGGGCTAGGGGTGGTGGCAAGGGGGCTAGGGGTGCTGGTGAAGGGGCTAGGGGTGCTGGCGAGGGGGCTAGGGGTGGTGGCGAGGGGGCTAGGGGTGGTGGCGAGGGGGCTAGGGGTGGTGGCGAGGGGGCTAGGGGTGGTGGCAAGGGGGCTAGGGGTGGTGGCGAGGGGGCTAGTGGTGCTGGGAAGGGGCTAGGGGTGGTGGCGAGGGGGCTAGGGGTGGTGGCAAGGGGGCTAGGGGTGGTGGCGAGGGGGCTAGGGGTGCTGGCGAGGGGGCTAGGGGTGCTGGCGAGGGGGCTAGGGGTGGTTGCGAGGGGGCTAGGGGTGGTGGCGAGGGGGCTAGGGGTGGTTGCGAGGGGGCTAGGGGTGGTGGCGAGGGGGCTAGGGGTGCTGGCGAGGGGGCTAGGGGTGGTGGCGAGGGGGCTAGGGGTGGTGGCGAGGGGGCTAGGGGTGGTGGCGAGGGGGCTAGGGGTGGTTGCGAGGGGGCTAGTGGTGGTGGCGAGGGGGCTAGGGGTGGTGGCGAGGGGGCTAGGGGTGGTGGCGAGGGGGCTAGTTGTGCTGGTGAAGGGGCTAGGGGTGCTGGCGAGGGGGCTAGGGGTGGTTTCAAGGGGGCTAGGGGTGGTTTCAAGGGGGCTAGGGGTGGTGGCGAGGGGGCTAGGGGTGGTTTCAAGGGGGCTAGGGGTGGTTTCAAGGGGGCTAGGGGTGGTGGCGAGGGGGCTAGGGGTGGTGGCGAGGGGGCTAGGGGTGCTGGGGGTTTATAACAATGATAACAAACAATAACAAAGACCATTTATTTATTGACTTAGCAGAAAACATCATGATATAAATCATTATCGAGATATTACATTATTTTGTCCATATCGCCTAGTCCAAAGCAATGAAACACAGTTTTAGCTACAGGAGTGTGTGTGTGTGTGTGTGGGGGGGGGGGGGGGGGGGGGGGGCTTACATCCATGGGCTCAACCCCCAGCTCAATGTGCCACCTTGTGGATAGCAACCTCCCTACCGTAAGATCAAGATGCAGATGTGATGGGCGTCTCCCTTTTTATGTGTTTTTCCCCTGGCACGAGAAGAATCAACGAAGGCTCATGTCGTTGGCACCACTCCACTGGCAGAACAAGCCATGGCCGTCTCCCCCGCCCGCCGTCTAGTTTGCCGTCCAGCCTGTGTTTGATCTGACTTAACTGGAGATTTAATTTGCGCTGGCTACGAGCCGCCTCTCTCTAGTGTTGCACTCACCTTTTGTCTTCTGCTTCTTCCAACCCCGGGATGGCCAAGACCTAAAGAGATTTCCTGTCTTTCAAAAAAAAAAAAAAGCGGGAGGGATGTAGATTAAAAATGCATGGAGGTGTTTTCTTATTACGGCGACGTCAATTGTGCGGTGACAATGCAATTCCACATCATGGAAATGACTGGGCACTGAGCTTATCCATTATTTACACTAATTTGGCCGCCGTGTTCAAAGGTAGCCATTGTGTGGCTTGTAAGTAGGCTACAGCACGAGAGGTCACAGACAACTTTTGAAGTGCATTATGTTAAACGTGTTCTCTGCGTGGAGTCTGCCTTTGTCTCTCCGGATTAACTCTGCTAAATCCAGAATCCTCCCTCCCTAGTACCGCACCACCACCACCACCACCACCACCACCACCACCTCCATTTATAATATCATAATGACTTTTAGTGAAGTCGCGTTGGCACAATTCTCATCTTCTGATGTAATGCGTGTCCATGTCAATTGATTAAAGTAATAACATAGGTCAATTTGATGAAAATTAAACTTTTGGAAGTGATGTTTTTGGCAACTGGTATAAACTATGTTTACTGTTAATTAAAATGTAAGTGTCAGTTTCGAGTGTATTAGTCACACGCAGAATAACAACAGTGGAATTTGCCGCGAAATGCTTCTAACCCCTTAGAAAAGGTGATATTTATATAATGATGTTATTTATTAATATTTGATATTTATTCTATGTTTATGTTCACAAAATCTCTCTCAGTACACCGGTTTCAAACACTGTTGTTATTATTATTAATGTATTATTTTGTAGCTGTATTGCCTCTGCTGTAGCATCAGCTGAGGAGGCTGGTTCGATGCTACAGGGGTAGATGCTCTAGTTCTCAGCTGTGTGATGGACATTTTCCTGTTTCTTCCTTTGTCTTGTGTGCCTGTGTTTCCCCCTGAGCCCTCCACCATGCTATAGAGTGATATTGATTCGCTCTCAGTGCTGTGTGTGTGTGTGTGTGTGTTTGTCATGGTTGCCACGGTCACATGACGAGTCCATCCGCCTGGGAGTGCTAGTATATCTGGAGCCTGTGGTGCTGCGGTCGCACAGTGTTTTCTGAGGAGTGGGGGGGGGGGGGGGGGGGACCAAGAGGGAGCTTGTATTAGCCCAGTGTGTGTGTGTGTGTGTGTGTGTGTGTGTGTGTCTGTGCTTATTATAAAACGACTACAATTAATTTACTATTTATAATTGGTGAGGTGTACTAGTCTTGTATGCATAGGTGCTTGTTTAGAAAATGGGCCTGTGGGTGTGTGTGTGTGTGTGTGAGAGAGAGAGAGTCAGTGAGTGACTGATAAATGAAAGTGTACATGCATGTATGTGCGTAAATGATTAAATAATTAAATAGATGACGTGCTCTGATCCTGGTGATCTACACCATGGTTTGTGGATGAAACATTGTGAACATCTTATACAAGTCAACAGAGGAATGTCTGTGTTTAGTCTTTCTTCTTCTTCTTCTTCTTCTTCTTCTTCTTCTTCTTCTTCTTCTTCTTCTTCTTCTTCTTCTTCTTCTTCTTCTTCTTCTTCTTCGACTTCTTCTTCTTCGACTTCTGAATATTAACAAGGACAGCTGCATTCTGTTCTCCTGAGACGTTAACAGTGAAATGTAATGGTGAACAAAACAGATAGAAATGCATGTGGCCCATTTGCGACCTTGTATTGTTGACCTGTGTATTTTTACTCATCCTTATCTTTCATTTGTGTTTTTTTGCATTTTTCAGGTGGTGCTCGTCTTTGCCCTCAGCATCGGAGCCCTTGTAATATACTTCATCGATTCCTCCGAGTAAGTATTCCATTTTGTGTTGTGTGAATAGTAATCTCTTATATAAGCACTCTCTCCTCAGCGCACCGCGTCACAGCCGACCTTGTGTGTTGACGCACAACAGGGTGCGTAATTGAAAGAGGATGAAATTACTTTTGTCAATGTCGGTTTGTCTCCAAGCACAACACAAGGTTTGAACTTTGACCCCTAGTATTCTAATCATCCCCCCCCCCCCCCCCCCCCCCCCAGGTATCACACATGAAGGACAGAATCCGAGTATCCTCTCCCACCCTCGCAAAAAAACGCATCGCCGTCGTGTGCGTTGAATGATTCATAAATACTATTCATGAATGTGTGCTGTGCCGTGCGATTCTATGTGAGGACCACTCCCGGTGGGATTTCCAAGGCTCCTCGAGGTGGTAAAACCATGTCCAACTGTGTGCAAACGAAACTGGGCTAATCTGCAGGCTTTTAGACGGGGGGGGGGGGGGGGGGGGGGGGGACAGGAACAGGAGCGACGTTCCAGAACAATCGCCGTCGCTCATCGCCACGCTCGGGGGGGGAAGAGAAACTCCCAACTCTGTTAGCTCCCATGTTTAGCGCTACTGTTGCCTGTTTACCAGTCGGTGGGACTTTCCAGTAGGCAGCACACAGAAGAAAAGCCACCGACACACACACACACACACACGCGCTCTCATCAGGTCCTCCGCACAGGAAGTCAATATGATAGAAAGTGCCGGTGGGGGGGGCGGGGGGGGGGGGGGGGGGGGTGGGTGTCTGTGTTCCTGTGTTCTCGGTGGCCATGTTGGTTGTTGTCATTTCATTAGGCAGCGTGCAAGGGAGGGGGTTTTGCGGTGCTCTGGTCTCATTTCATTATCCGGACATGCCAGAGGTAGAGTTACGCCCCTCGGCAATACCATCTGTGTCCGCCCGTCCCCTCGGCCCGGCGCGCAGTGTCCAATGGCCCTTCTCGGCAGATGAAGAGCGACCTCTTGACCCCCCGGTGTCGCCCTCCTGTGCGCATTAGCGATGCCCTTGTTAGCGACACGGCCACACGACGAATAACGCTTTGACATCTTAACGCGGCTTCCCGGTAGTCCTGGGGGGGGGGGGCGGTGGGGCGGGGTCAGTCTTTGTTCTAGTTCTTTAGTAGTTTAAGTTTTACTTCTCGGGGGGCCCCCGTCTTTTAAATCATATCCGTTAAGCACCCGTCAACCCAGTCAGCCTCATACCTGGGGCCAAAGTACAGGAAGTTAGTGTATTCCCTCGCCTGGTGCGCTTGGCTCGCGTGCGTCGGCCCGGCGGCAACAGGAGCTGCCCTCTCCTTAATTGGTCCCGGGGGGGGTTTAGTTCTGGTGGGAAGACGGGCGCACCTAGCCGCCGCGGACAGGAAGTCAACAGGCAATTCTTACATCACCGCGGTATAAAGAACACGGTTTTTTTTCCTTCTTCAGCACAGATAAAACCTCCCGTACGGATAACTTTTTGTCTTTCCGGTCGACACCCGACCTAGATAGAGAATCGAAAAGTGATGCATAGCTTCTTTGCCACGCTGTTGTGTCATATATTGTGTTTTTTTTTTTTTTAACTTCAGATGCGCAATGTCCTACATAACGATTATATCCCTGCGACGGTTTTCATCCATCTTGTACGTTGTCGTCAGGCCTACAAGTACTTTCTCAACGTCTTTTTCTGTGCGCAATTCTTCTGCGACGTTAATTTAGCATCTCCGTTCCGCTTCTTGGCTATCCTGAATCGTCGGCCTCTTAATAAGGTGTCCTTCACCCCTCCGGGTCTTTCCAAGCGTCTTGTCTTGTCACATGGCTTGGAATAATTGTGACATGCGTGGTGTAATTTGGCGATACCCGAAACCAGGACAAGTCTTATCACATGGGGACGCAGGGTATCGCCAAATTATACCGTAAGTCGTTCCCGAAAATACCATTATATGTTGCCGAGTAAATCTCTTTGAGTCGACCTGACAGTGTCAATCTCGACTTGAATAGACAATAATCTCTATTTCCTACATTCAATGCGAGTGTCATAGTGTGCTTTATTTAGGTGTAGCCAGGGGCTATGTCAGCCTATAGCGAGAGGCAGAGCGGGGGGGAGGGGGGTACGTCTATGACAGCCGCTGTCCCTTCCCGACCAGGCCGCCTCGCTGGAACTCAATTATTCAGCAGAGCAGATTCGGCCTGGTCCGGGTCATTACTCTGGCCTGGTCTGCCTGCTATGACAGCCAAACGGTGGCCTGGGCATCTTTGCAGATGATCAGGGAGGAGTTCTGGAGTATTCTTAGAGTTGTGCACCATATTGAAAATCGGTCATGGTGTGTGTGTGTGTGTGTGTGTATGTGTGCGTGTGTGTGTGTGTGTGTGTGTGTGCATGTGTGTGTGTGTGTGTGTGTGTGTGTGTGGGGGGGGGGGGGGGGGGGGGAAACAAGTAGCACCATATGCATGAAAAGAGGGACTCTTCGTGTTGTTGTCCATGTTCTCTGCCAATAAAGGGAGGAGGAGGAGGTATAATTTCAGTAGGATATAGAGATTGGGAAGGGAGGCGGGGGTGGAGAGTGAGTGAGTGAGTGTGTGTGTGTGTGTGTGTGTGTGCGTGTGCGCACCTGTGTGTGTGTGTGTGTGTGTGTGTGTGTGTGAGAAAGAACCTTGACATCACATACATCAGCTCAACCCCTATATAATCCCTGCAGTATTTAAGTGTCAACCTATAAAGTCCACTTGATGAAAAATATTTCATCCCAGGTAGTTAATAAACGGTTGTGTAACGAATGTATCCGCCCTCAATATATATTTCTGGTATTAAAACGTCACGTTTTTATGTATAAATAGACGGTACACACTGTACACAAATGCAGCACAGCGAGAAAGGCGGTAGGGAGGTATGTGAAACAAACAAAACGTTAACCAACCGACGCTCACTTAACATACGCTAGTCACTAACCTACCCTGTGGAAATATTATAACCCCACCTTCACAACCAAGACATCACAATTGCATGATCCGCTAATTAACAGTTGCCAGCCATGAGATCCATTGTAAACTCGGCCACTGCCGTCATCTTAACAGTGGCAGAATTGAATGCCAAATTGTTTATTGAAATGGTCGAGTCGAGTGTTAAACGGCAAAGTCCAACCTCAATATTCCCTAAGGGGCGAGTGGTCTGTTCTGTATGTGTTGTTCTCCCTCCCACCCCCCTCGCCCCAATTGTTGGCCAATTACAGATGTATGGCTTGTGTCTTCACAAAACGACAGGTCTCGACGTCATTCAGGAAGTACACTTTTACTAACTCATGCGATGAATGTATTGCCATTTGCAGAGTCATGACGTGGTGACTTATTTTTCTTTATGTATTTGAATTCTTATCGCCAGATAACAAGCTTTTTGAGGGTGAGACTCCACTACATTGCTAGCATCCGCCATTTGCTGCTTGATCACGTAGAAGAGCGATGTGAACCCTGCATGTATTTAACCCTTAAACTACTGCTTCTTGCTTTGCATTTCCATCTAACCTATTGCCTTCTAATAACCAACTGAAAACAATCATTGATCTCATCTACAGAGTTAGGAAAGGCAGCCCATTGATGAAATCAAATGGAAAAGGGCACGCTTAGAAACAAGTCAAGCCATGCGTGGTGGAATAAGGCTTATTCCTGAGACACGTTCGGCAGTTATTTAAGGGTTAACCAAGCATACTACTCAAGTAATTGCTTGTATGGACAATGAATGCATGTTTGTTTCTCAACAGTGAAACATCCTTTGAGAAATGATCCACTATTGCACAAAAAAAAATGTGTTCTTGTTTTTTAAAGAAATACTTTGAATGCATCTTCAGGAAACGAAGAATGCATATTTGTGCCGTTAAATAATGTCATAATATATGTGTATAATGGTGTGATTTCTAAACAACCCCCCCCCCCCCCCCTAATGTTGTTATTGGACCTGATATGTTTTGTCTCTCTCTTCTATTCTGCAGTCCGATCGAGTCCTGCCAGAACTTCTACAAAGACTTCACGCTGCAGATCGACATGGCGTTCAATGTGTTCTTCCTGCTCTACTTCGGCCTGCGCGTAAGT
Organism: Merluccius polli; assembly: GCA_030340625.1. NCBI lineage: Eukaryota > Metazoa > Chordata > Actinopteri > Gadiformes > Merlucciidae > Merluccius > Merluccius polli. Next base: position 313,551 of record JAOPHQ010002851.1, on the reverse strand, counting down.
CAAATTCATAACACATTTCGCGAGCGACTGAGCTATATATAGGATGGTTGAGAGAGTAATCACCGTCTCTCTCTTGGCTGTTCCCAGTTCATCGCTGCCAACGACAAGCTGTGGTTCTGGCTGGAGGTGAACTCCGTGGTGGACTTCTTCACGGTCCCGCCGGTGTTCGTGTCCGTCTACCTGAACAGGAGTTGGCTAGGTGAGAGGGGGGTCTGCAGGGGTGTTTGTAGACCAGGCCGGGCTTCAACGTCCCCTACTGTGTGGGTTGTGAGTTTGACCGGAGAGGTCTCGGGCCTTTGACGCCACCCAGTGGTTTTTTTTCAGAGTTTCCCCTTTAAGAGCTTCCTGTGATGATGAGTGAGGGAGAAACCCGAGGACGAGGCAAATTGGTTGGACACGGTGTATAATTAATTTTCACCACTTGTCTGAAAATTGCGGAGGCGTCCTTTTCGGATCAAGGTGTTATCTCGTTACTGACGGGAAACTGCTTGGACTAATGCCATTTCGTTGACAGCCCTGAGAATTGTAACCAATGTTGCAAGACTTTTTTTGGCAGGAATAGTCAAGAGTGCAACACGCTCAAGGGGAAATTTCTGTTCCCAGCAAGTGCACAAATTGGATAACAGGTTGTCTATTGAGGTCAATGTATGATTCAAACTGGATTTCACGACAATGTCATAGGCTTTGTTGGTGGTTCTCTGGAACTAGAAAACATTTCAATTTGCTAAATGTGTGAATTCCCTCACCAGGAAAGCTCTACCTACGAGGATTTTGTTCTGTATTACTCTTTTGATAAATGCAGTTCACACCGAACGCAGTATGTACCTGCGTATCTATCAAATATAGTATTGTCATGTGTCCTGTATCGGTGTAAGTAGATTGTGGAAAAACAAACATCCTGTTAAGGTGATACTACTAGATGAATGTGGATGTGGTACCATGTTGTTTGCACAATGGTGATGATGACATCACCCACCCACCACACGCAACATGAAAGCCACATGAAGTGTGCGTGGACACTGCCATCTAGTGGCCGCGGCTGACACTTGCCAGGCCAGAGGTGGGCAGCAGTGGAGTTTTTAGTAGCACAGGATTGTTTTTACTGCTTTGAGTGCTTCTTGCCTATACATTTTCAGTCTCTACCCTGAAAACTTGCAGTATTTTGTCTATTATAAACAAAGTATTGTATGTAAAGTACCTACTTTTGCAAAGTGGCTTCAAACTCATACTATCATGTTGTTATTTGGTGTATTACATTGATGGAGAGGAACTTTTTGTGTATTTTATTGATGTATATTTTAAAGTGGATTTTCCATATATAATTGTATGCTCTTGCATACATACACACGTCCACATTTGAACAAAAGACAAACAAAAAAATAGGCTACACATTTTTATTCCAATATGAATAGAAGCTACTTTTTAATTTCCTTGCAAGATAAACATCAGACTTTATTTCCCCTGGTGGATCCTAGTGTCCCCCAGTGTGTCTTGTCAGTTGTTCTATAGTTTTTATGTCTTCACGACTGTCTCGCATCCAGTCAGTCGGACATATTTGCTCAGAAACGCGCGCGCGCGTGCGTGTGTGTGTGTGGGCGGGCGGTGCGTGCGCATTGATATCTTCACATGCCCTCACACTCACTGGTTGTAATTGTAAACACAGCTCGTGTTTGAGCATAGAAATACTCATGCACATAACACATAACATCAATGCCTCAGCAGACATCCATGTGTCCACATGTGTCCAAACGTGTTTAAAGTACATGCATCCAACATATGTACTAGGGCTGGGACGATATGTTTGTCTCCCGATTCGATACCATCACGATACTTGTGTGCCGATTCAAGTCAAGTATTGCGATTAGATATTAAGATTTATTGCTTATTTATTTATTATTTGTTAATTTACTTTTGTTTACCATTTTAACACTAGACAATGGGAAAAAGTTGAATCATACACTTCTAGAGATGATATATCATGAGGCATATTTCCAAAAACAATGCACATTATGTCAGTCAGTGTACTTCCTGTATGCATTCAATGTGAAAACAATAAATAACTGTTAAAAATAATGATAATAATAAAAATAATACTTTTTTTTAATAGAAAAAATTAATTCAATTAAATAAAAAATTAATTCAGGAATTAAAAAAACGATTACTTTTTGTTTTTACTGCGCACAAGTGAATCGATTTTTTCCCCCACCTCTAATATGTACAAAGACAGCATTCGTTTCACTTTAAAACTATGGTGATTGTTTTGATAGTCCGTTCAGATGTATTATGTCATTGTTAGCCTGTATAAAGTAGATCCTTTTTGATGGGGATAGTGGCCACTTATCTTGGCATCACATTTATCTCCTACAGTTTGCTGTTGAAGTGATAGCTTTGCAAGGGGAACATTGTGTGCTTTAGAGAGCGGTACATTCATACCCATCTAGCTAAGCCATCTGCAATGGCCATGCTGCAGCTTTTTAATCATAGTCTGAAATGTAAACACAGAAAGAGGCTTTCACCATTAATCTGGCCGCAGGGACTCGCCCAGGGAGATCTCCCTCCGTGGGAATTCTGTGAAGTGATGTGTCTCCTAAATGGTTGTTGTAGTACTGAAATGAATTGCGCTTCATGAATCACTTTGTAAGAGAACAGAGGTGAACATGAATGCGTGATGTATGATTGTAATTCATGAGCACAATAGTTATTGTATATAGAGCAAGACATACATATTATGATAATTTGACTCTGCAATTTGAGTAAGCAGACACAATGCATTGCTGCATTGTATTTTTTCAAGCTGGCCTATTCAATGCGGCACACTCAATAAAACAGTCACTAAAATATAGTCTACATCAACAGTTAGATTACATTTATATGAATCACGAGTAGGGCTGAATGATATGGTAAAAAAAAAAATCATATTGCGATTATTTTGACATATATTGCGATTGCGATATGATTCACTATTAATGGGAATGATCATTTTTGCAAAAATATTTAAATCATGATGTGGCATTTGTTGGGGTCTGAACAAAACTGGTCTTGCATAGCCAGACCTATCTCCGCACGGAAAGGTCTGGCTCTACTCACTATCATTCTGGCATAGGGGGAAAACAGCGCTCTGTCTTGTTGTATTTCTTTAACCAATCATAATCTTCTTGGGCGGCGCTAAGCCCCGGCCGCAGCAACGGTGCCCTTGCAAAATAGTGTCACATGGGGAGGCGAGCCCTGGCAATCTTCGTCAAAACTTGCCATTTTCATTGTGTAGGTTGCTAGCTCGGAGGTTGTTGTTGTTGTTGTTTCACGTAGCGAGGGGGACTTTGAAAACAGGAACACGCAGATGGCGGAAGGGGGAGGAGTATAAATATTAGCCCGGCCAGAGCCTGCCATTGGGCAACTATTTCAGTCGCCCAACGGCAGGCTTGGGCGGGCTTATACCAACAACCTACATCCGGTAGGCCAGACTAGTACCAAACAAACATGTTGTCTTACATCTGGAGAAACACAAATAGGCCAGGGCATCTCTGCAGCACTACAGTACTTCATTTATAATGGTGTTATACATTTATATTTTCACATTTTACCCTGATCAAAAATGTGCAGCTCCTGCGATTTGGAAATTGCACTTGGCCATATGGCGATTTCGATAATATTTTGATTATTGTTCCGCCCTAATCACGCGTACATGTGAACGGCATACGTTCGCATCATCCAATGACGATGGACTTAGATTCAGAAGGCTTTGACTCAGAAGGATTTTCCCATACAGGACTTAGTGGGAAGAAGACACTGGTCTGTCACGTGACCCCTGCTAGTCTGTTATTAATGAAACCTCCCAAGACTAGATATCCTTTCGGCTTCATCAGTCAATGACCGGGCTATCCGTCCATCTGATGTGTACACTTGCTGCCCGGGCCTCTTGATTTCCCTGGATGATGGCTAAAGGAGCTTACACTTTAATATCCTGATGGGAAATAGGGTTTTCTCTAAGCTTGCTGTCTCGTGTACCCTGGCGCGGCGAGGACTCTCCCCAGGGTCTGCCCCCAACTAATATCATGATGCTCCGCTCGGTCGTTCTTCTTCTTCTGTCTCTTTTGTTGTTGTTGTTGTTGTTGTTGGCCCCTCCCACTCTCGGCGTCCCGGTCAAATGAAACCATCTGATGGACGTTTTAGTCTTTTCGTCATGCTGCTGCTGCTGCTGCTGCTGCCGTGAGCGCTGCCTGCTTCTTTCCGCGCGCCCAGGAGTAAGCGGCTCGGTGTCAGGGGAGGAGGAGACGCTCGACGGCGGACCGGGAACTTGAAACCACTCGCCCAGCGACACGGAAAGCGTTGCCATTTCACTTTTGACCAGAGGACTGAACGTTGTTTTTTTTTTGTAGTTGTTGCTCGCTAGTCGCCATCGGGGGAGATTGTTCCCAGTTGCTAGAAACATGATCCCCACTAAGATGCTGGTGTACAACCGTCCGGACGGGGGGGCCCGCTCCACGGTGGTGGTGAGCGAGAGGCGACGCAAGAAGTCCACTGGGGAGCTCTTCCAGAAGGGCTACCGGGTCCGCTCCGGCCATGGGCAGGCCGGCGAGAAGGAGGAGCAGGACAGCGTGTGCTATAACCTGGGCTCCTGCTTCCATGTCGTCTCCTACTGGGGTAAGAGACCCTGAGGAGGAGGAGGAGGAGGAGGAGGAGGAGGAGGAGGAGGAGGAGGAGGAGGAGGAGGAGGAGGAGGAGGAGGAGGGTGGGAATGCTCCCACCTCCTGACTAGCTCAACTGGTAGTACATGGCGTTAACGTTGCCAGGGTTAAGGGGTTCGATTCCCACTGGGACCACCCATGCTGAAAATGTATGCAGTTGCAGTATTGTAAGAAGCTTTGGATAAAAGCGTCCAGCAAATGGCATGTATGTTTCAACTCCCACTGCCCCACCCACCCAGAGGGTGCCCCCTCCCAGTGTGTGTGTGTGTGTGTGTGTGTGTGTGTCAGTGTCAGTTGGAGCAGGTTATTGTTGAGGATTTTGAGGATTTGTCGTGCGCTGCTGTACTTATGTGGCCAGCTGGCGAAAGCTACTATCACAATATCACAAAAAAACTAAAAAATTGCTGCTTGCAGAGAATATAGCACCATAATGCAGATGCTGTTTTTGTGAGTTTTAGTAACATTTTATTTGTTAAGACAGGTTTCACCAACAGCAATGTATAGGGCCATGTTTACACAGGCAAAACTTGACCTGGACTCTTGGCAGTTGGAAACAATTCATTGTGTGAAAGCCTCCAAAGTCGATGGTGGGATATTCAGTTGCATGGCTTTCTTGGTCTTGCCTGTTGTCGTTTTATATTTCAAAGTGAGGGTACTTTCTGATGCATGAACATTTTGTTGACAAATCGATATAAAGCTTTTACGCTTTCATAAGTTGATATTCTAGTTCACTGGACAGTTTGGACAAAAGCGTCCCAAGGGACGTATCACGGTAAATGTACACCTCGTCTAAAAGCAGTGCGAGCAGAGTGGTGTTTGGGCTCTGCTGCCGGTGAGCGGCGGCGTGTTGCTGGCGAACCCGTGGCCCGTGGAGGCGCTCTGTTGTCAGCGTTGCTTCTGACTCACATCCCCTTCACTCATTGCTGTGTGCCAGGCTTCAACTCCTCTCTCTCTCTCTCTCTCTCTCTCTCCTCTCTCTCTCTCTCTGGAGCCTCTCTTGAAAGGCGGGGGAAAAAAAACTGATTTGCCGTCACCTCCGTTTACACAAGCCCACGGGACACCCACCTGCCTCAGCTGATAATCCAGGTTTTCATCTCACCGGTGTTTCGGACCGTACTCACCCCCCCCCCCCCCCTCCACACAAACACACACACACACATACAGATACACACACCCCACTAATGAAAACCGTATCAGGTAGATGCCGTAAGCAGAGGTCTACCGAGATTAAAGCATATGAGTCACATTTTAATCAAGACTTTTCATCCGACGATGCCGAGTCGTCGGTCACTGTCTCGACCCGCGGCGGCTCCAATATTTCTTTTCATAAGTTAATACTCATTTTTTGGGGGGGTGGTCTTCTTTTTATTATAACTAGCGCAACCGATTCTTTTTACGGTAACAAAATGAATCCGTGGAAGCTGGTAAACATGGACGAGGGGCTGACAGGTACGCTGGCGGTGTTTGGCTTTGTGCTGCGGACTGAGAGCGGTGTGTTGACTATGTTGACCCTTGTTGTTGTTGTTGTGTTGTTCCCCTTGGGTAACTTGCTCTTGGTCTCTCTTCCCACAGGCTTGAGGTTCTTAAGGGCCTTAAGACTCATACAGTTCTCAGAAATTTTACAGTTTTTGAATATATTGAAAACGAGGTAAGTCCATTGTTATTTTCTCTATGTTGTGCTCTGAGTCTGCCAGAAATATTTGTCATGTTTTGTACTGCATCTGTTTATTTATTTTTGGGTTTATTTGACTGACGTGACATTGTATACGCTCAGACGTTGCATGCTGTGTGTGTGGGGCATTTTTTGTTTTCAATGCATGATTTATGTATTTATTTCTGTCTTTTGTTGTTCTATATCCGAGTATGGTCATCGCACGATAAAATCAAGATATTCTGTGTTTTAGTGAAATATTTAAGAGCGAAAAAGTAATCTTTTGAACTGGTACTATTTTGCCAGACCCAAAACAAGCCATAGTACATTATGTATGTATGCATACACACCCTTTGCCATAGTATAGTCTGCATGGTATACAATCGGACACACCAGCAGCATTCTGTCCGTCTCTCTGCTGTTCAGAATTAAGGGTTTTTGCACAGATGTCAGCGAGAGCTTATAGCTCGACAAAATGTTTTCACACTAATCTCTGCACTCATTTACTCAGAGGAAGGTAAGAAGAGGACGCATACAAACACACACACACTCCATGAATGCACCGAGGCCCTGAGCAGCACATCATATTGTGCTACGATGCAGCACAGTGTAACAGTTTCTTGACTACGAATAGTCAAGAATAGTTTTTTTTTTCCTTGCATATAATCCCCTATACTAGTCCAGAAGCTGAAAATCGGCATACATACATTCAACATACAGCGCCTCATACAAACAACATGCACTTGCATTGTGTAGCAACAAAATTGCACCCGGTGAAACGCTTTCAAAAATACGTTGGTTTAAAACAATGATATATATCCACATTTATATTCTTACAACGTGCAGTATATTACTCTGTGAACCCAATCACCACTCTCTGTGGTATATTGATATATATATAAATATTGAAGGTTACAGCTGTGTGTGTTGTAATGCTTTTTTCACTAGTAACTCGATAAAGTTGGTGAACCTGTGCTCAATCTTCATAAGCACATGGCTTACAGCAGCAGGCTTCATCCACTTGGTAAGTTTGTAGTCACGAGTGAATTCAAAATGGACTATAGAAGCATGGTACTTGTTCATATTTGGTATAACAAACTACTTAATTAGTTAAGACATCATTTAAAAGGTTTGTTTATTTATCATACAATGCACTTCAGTATATTATAATTGTATGGCATAATTGTTATAATTGTCCCGCATTTAATCTTATCTTATATGTTAAGGTTTTATAAAACACACACACACACACACACATACTCACTCACTCTACCCGTGACATTGGTTTCCTCATTGTTTCCTTCTCTCTCACTCACTCACTCACTCACTCACTCACTTGCTCAGTCTGAAGCAGCAGTGCAATATAAGACACCTGTCTGACACTCTCTGTCTGTCTCTCCCTCTCTACCGTGACTCTCTGTGTTGGCTGCTGTATAAATCCTGACCTGTGTTCCAGGTGGAGAACTCAGGAGACCCTTGGGAGGACTTCGAGAACTCCCAGGCTCTCTCCTACTGGGAGTGTGTCTACCTGCTCATGGTCACCATGTCCACTGTGGGCTATGGAGACGTTTATGCAAAGACCACACTGGGTCGTCTTTTCATGGTCTTCTTCATCCTTGGTGGTTTGGTAAAATAACCTCTCATACTTTATCCCCACCAAAAAAAAACTGTTAGCTTACAATGAGATGGAAAAACCCTGCTGTTAAATGCATGGAATTATTTTGCATTGTTCTGTTGTTGTTTTTTGTGTTCGTACAAACGTATTAGTAAAAAGTTATTCGTATTTTTGTATTGCGTATGTGTTTTGCATTTTGAACATTTTGTTGAATTTCCTCAGCTCAAGCACTAATTTCTGATGGTTGTTATGTCGTGTTTGCTTATCATCTTGTCAGGAAATTCCCGTGATTTCGGGTGGCATCACTTTCCTCCATTGCAACACACTTTCCAACAAACACCATGATGAGGGCTTGATTTAAGGCCAGCTTAATGGATAGTAGATAGTAGATAAACAGTATTAGATAGCACTCACTCTCAAAAATAATAGCTGTAGCTATTATATAGTAAAGCTATAATTACACTAGCTAGCTATACTAGTATAGCTACAGATGTCTCAAATATACCTTATACCGTATAATGTTATGCACAGATGCCATAACATGCGTTTCAACATGTATATTTTGAGGGGTCTTAGTAGTAGTAGTGGTAGTAGTAATAGTATTCTGGAAACTTCTTTGAGAATTAACCTACCCCCTGGTTTATTCCATAGGCTTATTCTCAAATAAGTTCCCAGAATATGATCTAGGGCTGCCCATAGCAAAAGTGAATCCACAAAAGAAGAGGGAATATAAAAATGTATATAGCCATAAATCTACATATGATTAGTGCACCACTGTCACTCAAAGCTTAATAATCTATGAAGAGTTACAGGAATCAAAGTTTTCAGCATCTGCCTTCCATCAAGCTGCCCGGATCAAATCAATCTGTCCCCATCATGTGTTTTTTGTTGGACGAAACATGGCACTAAAGGCTTTCTTTTCTACGCTTTCTTTCACTTTACTTTTTTCTATCACAGATTGACATACTAGTCGTCAGCTGTGTCTTTTTTTCTGCACATTTTTTTCTTCTTTCCTCTGATATTCGTACGTGTTGGCTTGGCAATTTTCTTTTCTCTCGCTTTCCATTCTTTCTCTTCGTAGTTAAGAATGTAACCAAGATATAATTACAACTGACTAATTTAAAGGATTACCTTTTGCTTTTTTTCAACTGTTGCTTCAACTGTCAATCCCCCCCCCCCCCCCCCCCCCCCCCCTCCCGACTGACCAATAGATACTACTTTTCACTCCTCCAGATGTATCGGATATTTTAAACGCCAAAACTAGAGGAACTTGCTCTCCCTTTTTTTGCCTATCCCTTTTTTTTAGTCTCCTCTTCTGTCTTCTATCTTTTTTCCCTTAGGCCATGTTTGCGAGCTACGTCCCTGAAATCATAGAGTTAATAGGAAACCGCAAGAAATATGGCGGTTCCTATAGTGCGGTTAATGGGAGAAAGTAAGTATTCTGGGAGGCTCTGCGGGCCTCCGACGCAGTAGAGCCTTCGCTGCATGCCATTTTCTTTTTTCTTTTTTGTTTTTATTGCATGTAGGCCATGTTTGCTCGCTACGTGCCAGAAATTGCCGCTCTCATCCTTAATCGGAAGAAATACGGAGGGAGTTATAACTCGACACGAGGCAGAAAGTAAGTCAAACAAAGTAAAAGTCCCCCCTCTAAAAAAATTTCAAAGAAGTCAACTTTGAATGGTGTGGTTTTGTGTGACTTGCGTGTCCCTCTCTTACAGAGGTGATACCCCCTCACAACTGTAAATGTAGAGTGGCAACTGTAACCTGGGAGCCTATGATCTCCTATAGTTTTTTGTTTTTTTAACATTTATTTAGCCTAATCAAAAGTCACACACGGTGACTGAAGACCTAGGCCATGATTATCTGTATGAAGCCTGTTGGTATGCTAATGCTTTGGGTGCACTGCTTGGGAGTACATGTCTGCTTTGTAGTCATTTGTATTTGTAATATGTCATGCAACAGATGTATAGTACATGTAGGGTTTTCTCTTTGATCTAAAACTGGAAAAATTGGCTGTGATGAGAAGTAATAGTGACTGCCGAAACTAATATAACAAAACTGTTACACTTATTTTATAAGTATTGTATACTTTTTTGATAAACCCCTGAGAAAATAAACAATAAAAGTCAAAATGATACAAATTTGGCATTTGCCAATAGTGGCAGTGACAGTATGGCTCATAGTAGTTGCAGTAAAATATATTAGTATTATAAAAAAAAAGATAGCCTATAGTTTATGCATAGTTTATGCATGTTTATAGTCACACAGCTTATTTATCAGTGATCTATTTTAAGAACATCCTACATGAGTGAATGTGTAATGTCTCTGTTAAGCTGCTTACGTGTCTATTTGTCCGCGCAAATGTGTTTGTGAAATCACATTTTCATCATCCACCCATCTCCCTCCATTGAGTTTCACATGGCCATCATTCACCCAAACTCAAGGTGACAATACTTGTCATCTTGAACTCACCTCTGACAGCAATTACAATTTGCGGTTATCTACAGTTATCTCAAAGGCAACTGTCTTTAGTCAACAACAGTGTATCATCCAATTAGTTACTTTGCATCATTGCCTTCACTAAATAACTACTTATTTACGACCCATTAATATACAAATTGTCACTGGCTTGGCGTGCTCTATTCATGAACAATTCTAACAAACATTAAAGCTTTCATTACCAATATTAGCATTCAGAATATTCTAGAGATGAGCTTCCCTCACGCCTACCTGCTGGGCTCGCATGCCATCGCTTGCTTCTTGCGTGATTTTTGTATCATTGCATTTGTCTTTTTTTTATTCATCAGTTGAAAATTGTTTTTGCTCGCTATATGCTTGTGCAAACCGCTACACTCTTGGCCTTTATCTTCAGTCTCAACCACCTACACCCGCCTCAAAAGACCTCACCGCACTCAACACATGGAGAAAATCTTGTGTTTAATCTATTTTTATCCATAGTTTATAAAGAGGCTCTGTGTTTTTCTGCCGCCCAGTCGACTACTTCTTCAAAGCCCTCGACAGAAAAGTTTTTTTTGGCTTGCTTTTTAAAAAAAATTTAGTGTCTTCGATTTTTGACCTCGTGACGAAAACTTGGTTTGAGAAATGTGTCTCCTTGTTGTGTATTTTGATGTTTCTTTCTATTCATGATGTGTTATGATATTAAACGTTGTTGTGGTTTCTGGAAAGTAGGTGTTAGCCGTTTTACATAGTCACATAGCTATGATAAAGTTCCAGTGGCTGCGATCCATTTCTAGGTCGGGTATTTCTAGGCAGCTCTTACTCATACACTTAGGTCTGTTGATTCATAGATTTATAAAAATGTTGACCACGTCTCTAATCACATCTATACTTTCTGCTATAACAAAACATACAAGTCAAGTTAATGTTAATTAATTACTGTTTTTTTTATTCTTCCCCTTTCTTCTATTTCCGTATTTCTTTTTTTCTCATTCTATTCCTTGCACTACTGTCACACTATATATTACCATGGATATGCAAATTAAGATTATTGACTCAATTGTTACCCATCATGAAAACGATTAGAAAACTATATATTTATTATTTATTATTTATGTCCTAAAGAATGAGGAAATGGAAAGAAACTGTATTTTCTACAGTACACATGTAGCATTTAGGTTTACAATTTTAAATTGTATCGTTCAGTAAACCGGCACATCATCGATTTCATGCGATTCATGCAAAGAACTAAACCCAAATACCGTACTGCGTATTAACACCTTGTGTATTAACAACTGGACAAACCAAGGTAAAATGTTCATTTCAACGGACGTACAGTAAAATATGTACCACACAAATGTTATATATGTTTAGCAGCACGTCAAAACTGAAATTGAACTTACGTAAAAATGTTATTTCAACTGCTGAAATCTAAAAAGGAAGCGGACATATTTGATTGAGAGTGTAGATATATAAAAAGCCTCGGTACAGCACAACACACAAAAAATTATAATAATCTCCAGTCTGATCCGGTCTAATCTCACACTCAAAATCCACTGTAGTCTTTGACCTCCACCTGCTACCGAACCCCCCCCCCCCCCCTACCTTCCTCCCCTCCCCTCCCCTCCCCTCCCCTCCCCTCCCCTCCCCTCCCCTCCTGTCTCTCAAAACCACAGATTTAGCATCTAAATCCAGAGCGTTTTGTTCCACCGGTTCCCATCAAACATGTCTTCCATTCAATCGCTGTGTGAAATAGTCAGTTTGACTGACTCATAGATGAAAAACCAAAAAAAGATTTCTGCAGACTACTTTTTGGAGATAGTTGGAGGGTCCATCACATCATTGTTGTGGATTCCACTGGGAATATGAATATCATTCCTTGCTGTTGTTGTTGTTGTTTCCAAGCTGCTTTCATTATTGTCCTGCGCCTGGTTTTCTAGGCACATCGTGGTCTGTGGTCACATCACACTGGAGAGTGTGTCCAACTTTCTAAAAGACTTCCTGCACAAGGACAGGGATGATGTCAATGTAGAAATTGTTTTTCTTCATAAGTAAGTAGCATGATTCATACATGTTTTTCTTGTTGAATTGCATAACCTTGGATTCATTCATATAATGTTTTTCGTTTTTCACCAATGAGATAATCTTGCAAAAATGCATGGTACATCCTTTACGAAATCCTCTCATGAGATTAAAATTCATCGGTCCTAAGAGCTGTGCGTGCCGTTGCTCTGTTCCTTCAGTATTTCCCCTAATCTTGAGCTGGAAGCCTTGTTTAAGCGCCACTTCACCCAGGTGGAGTTCTACCAAGGCTCTGTCCTCAACCCACATGACCTGGCCAGAGTCAAGGTAACCTACACAACACCACACCACACAGCACAACACAACACAGCACAACACAACACAACACAACATACACAACAATATGTTGCCACTTCATGTACTGCTGCCCTTTTTGGCCAGCTCTCTCTTGAAAAATAGATTTTTAATCTTAAGGGACTAACCCGGTAAAATAAAAGTCAAATACATTTAAAAGATTGCGGAAATGCAAGTTGAAATCTAAAATGCACAAAAAAAATGTTTTTGGTCATTGTTTTAATAATTAATCATGAAAGGATTTGTCATTATGGGGGTTTGAAACTGCCACAGCGTTTCTCATGCGAGACGTGGCAAAACAACGTTTTCTCTAGCCTAGGTTACGGTATATTTACATTGGTTTAGGATCTTACAGTGCTGCAACTCTCATGAGTCCTCTCAATATGGCGGTGTATCTGCAACAAAAAATCCCATGATGCATTTTGATGTACCGAATCTAAATTTAAAATCATGTAGGGGTAGACTACAAGTCCACGGTGATTCTGGGACTTGAGGAGAAAGATCTGTGTTACAATCCATCAGTTATTGATTTGATTCATCAACAACCACATTATTGCTGTTCACCTTTCAGATTGAGTCGGCGGATGCTTGTTTGATTCTAGCCAATAAATACTGTGCTGACCCCGATGCAGAGGATGCCTCCAATATCATGAGGTAGCTGATATTGCACTGCTGCATGTGTGTGTGTGTGTGTGTGCGTATACGTGCGTGCGTGTGTCTGTGCGTGTTTGATACTTGTTATACGTGTGTATATAAATATAGATGTGGTACCACGGCTAATTGTTTTTATGCATATATTATACGTGCCGTCATTGTTTACCTCGTATTCCCTATCGAAATGATTTGATTACTTGTTGTAATCAGGTATTCGTTAAGCGAGTGAATACTATTTCATATGCGTACACGTCACAGCAAATCAACAGTTTTATCGCTCTGCTTCAAGCTCATCATCAGGGGAGGCCAGAAATTAATGTGAATTGTCGTCGGGGGTGCATGTCATTTTAAGTGCCTATCTCTCCAGACAGTAAATGTTGGGCTCTTGTCACGGGCTTATAGGGAAATCAATGTGCACCCCCGCCCCCCATAGATTTAAATAGCGTGCATAGGGGAGTATGTAGGAAACCCAGTCATCTCTATACGACACAGACATGATCTCACCCCCATCAAATCACCAGGCCGCATGCTCCCTTCAGGCTAAGCTACTATTGACTGGCTGATCAGCGCCCCATCGATCACTTCTAAAGACTTGTTATGTCTTTGCCGATTGAACAGTCTAGCACGTCTAGATTGGACTGCGCTTCGGGGGTTCATCGTGGAGAAAATAGAAATATACGATGTAGAAAATGCTTGTTTGTTTTTCGTCTCTCATCAGGGTGATATCTATTAAGAACTATCATCCCAAGATCAGGATCATCACCCAGATGTTGCAGTACCACAACAAGGTAGGCGGGAACGCCACACAATACCATATTATACTTTGTTGGTAATCCCTGAACGGGAAACTAGATCATTTACCACCACATCCACAAAGACCTGGACGAATGAGGTGGAACAAAATATGGGAACCGTGTCTCATCACCGTATGATTCAACTCCACCACGCAGGAATGAAATCACGGATATTATTTTGGTCCGCAGGCCCACCTGTTGAACATTCCCAGTTGGAACTGGAAGGAAGGGGATGACGCCATCTGCCTGGCTGAGCTGAAGCTGGGCTTCATCGCCCAGAGCTGTCTGGCCCAGGGCCTGTCCACCATGCTGGCCAACCTGTTCTCTATGAGGTCCTTCATCAAGGTGCTGCCCACGCATACGCCCGAATTACATTCACGACAAAATTTTAGTATGGAGGAGTGAAAGTTTAGTATGTGTATGGTTGACGCCGGCAACACTCTTCAGACACAAGGCCATTCATTGTGCTTTGCAAATTAAGAAATCACGTACAAAAATGCATAAGAAGGACCATCATTAAGACAATAAAACAAGAAGAAGAAAGTATTTCTAAGAATGAGCATGTTGAGATACACCAACACAAACTGTCATGCCCAACCAGCTAGCTCTAAACACATGAACTAGCTGTCTGTAAACTGGAGATTACTTAACAAAAGAGATGAATGTTAAATTGTTAAGTATGAAGGATGGTAAAAGAATAAATATGGTGATAAAGCTTCTTTTTTTTTTATGTCTGCAGCTTTAATAGATTTTTTCCCCTGCTTTTATGCAATGCTGTTTATCTTCCTAGATTGAGGAAGACACTTGGCAGAAATATTACCTGGAGGGTGTTGCCAACGAGATGTACACAGAGTATCTATCCAGCGCCTTTGTGGGCTTATCCTTTCCTGTCATCTGCGAGTAAGTACATTACGCCCCTTTTCTAACAGCTAATACTTTTTTGCTTTTGTCACTGCAAACTCTTGAAACTCTTGATGCCACTAAGTCCTACACACTGCACCTTTAAGATTCAGACATTACAAAGTATAGAAGTGCATCTAAGACATTACATTTCTAACCATGTCCTCTCATCTTTTGCAGACTCTGCTATGTCAAACTCAAGCTGCTGCTCATAGCTATTGAGTACAAGTCTGACCAGAGGGAAAGCAGGTAGGAACTGAAATCTACTACGTATACTACTATTTATTCATTTAGCAGACACTTATTATCCAAAGTGACTTGACATGATGATTGTCTTCCCTGCGCTCCATCTTTGTAGTTTTTGTGTGTTGTAGTGCTGATTCTGAAAGGGTTACACTTCTACATAAAGGCCACCTTTAGAGAGCACATTTTAGAGACCACCTGATAGTCAGGATGCTAAACAGTCAGGATGCTAAACAGTCATCCTGCGTTGTTCCCCATGCCTTGTCATCTATAACGTGTTGCTCACCCTCCAATAGCACACTCATAAACCCTGGTAACCATGTCAAGATGACGGAGGGGACCCTGGGCTTCTTCATGGCCAGCGATGCCAAAGAAGTGAAGAGGTACTATTGTCTCTTATAATAGAAGTGTGTTTTTATTTTGCAATAAGCCGTGAAAATGTCATGTGTGTTGTTACTGCTGTTGCATTTGGCTTCTCCTGAAAGAAGTGCAGAAAGCATCATGATTTTAACAACAGAAATGATTCGGTAATACAATTAAACATACATTATATTTACAATGATGTGACATTACATTGAGAATTGTGTCCCTGATACAAAGATTTGATTTAATATAAATTATTATTATTTAAAAAAAATGTATTTTTATTGATTTATTTATTATTTTAAATATATTCTTTTATGGCATTTTCAACAGGGCGCTATTTTACTGCAAGGCCTGCCATGATGACATCACAGATCCCAAAAGGATCAAGAAGTGTGGATGCAAGAAATGTAAGTGTCCCCTTTCTCCTCTCCCCTGTGCTCCTCACACCACTCCTCTACCTGTGGATTAGTTTGCCCTTAAGCACACTGTGGTCAACCAGCAACCCGAACCAGTAAAGTGCAGCAGTGTAACATTACAGTCTCCACCTAAGCTGTGTTGTCTCTTGTCCAGAGCATTTAGTCAAGGCATTAATAATTCACCTCATAACATCTTGTCACTTTGCGTTGCCCGGGAAAAAGATCACTGGGTGTTAGGGCTGCAACTAACGATTATTTTCATAGTTATTTTTATCAATTTTTCGATTAATCATTTAGTCTAGAAAATATCATTAATAACAATGAAAAGCAAATGCTATCACAAGTTACCACAGATTCATTATTAATTTTATAATGAATCAAACATTTGACTTTCTGAAGCATCAAGCAATTTAGTATTTGTATTTGTATTTGATAAGTTACCTAAAAAATTAATCAATGATAAACATTTGATTTGATTAATTTTCTGTGGATCGACTAATCGTTGCAGCCCTAATGGGTATCTTTCTACATCCTGTCCAGTAGGTTCACAGGTGGACCAAAAGGCTGATGTTTTTCCTACTACCAATTTCATATTCTTTTTAAATTTCCATCCTTTGGACATTCTTTGTTCATAGCGATCATCCTGCTTGTGTCTGGACGACATTACGACCCTTTCTATATATTTTTTCATTTGTCTTTTTTTTTGTTATGGTGTTCGTTCAATTTGACTTTAACACGTTTTCCTTTTCTGTGCAGCTAACCTTTTTCAAACTCCATTTACAATTTGTAGGCATCTGACATCTGAACAGCGTAATAAGATAAATGTCATTTATTTTTTTAATTATCAACTGACTTAAGAATTGATTGTAAATTACTTTTTTACAGCTAGTAGCCTATCTAACCCTCCCATTTGATTTACTCTCTTCCTGCTGCTCGGAAACTTGCCTCAATGTCTTTAACTTTCACTTTATAGTGATATATTGTGAGTAATATTGTGTATTCATGCTCGACAATAACCTCGCAACCACAGCCTGCTGCCTCCAGACTCAACTGTCTGACTCCATGTTGCATGCACTATGGTCAACGCTTCCTGTTCCTGTCCCCAACGTCCCGTCAAGACCAAACATTTCAACTGACAATGTTAAAAAAAAAAAGGCACAAAAAAGATTGAAGAGAAGTTCATGTTCATGTTTGACCATTGTAATATCAACAATTTATTTTAATCTTTTCTCATTTTCTCAGTCAGATATGCTATCTACCTGACCACCGCACACTTCTGACATTTAGATATTTTTAAGTATCTATATTTTTTTATTCCCATGACATTTACATTGGTCTGCTTGACTCAAGTTGTACTACACTTTTACCACCACCAGATGTCACCGCAGCCCTTTAATACACGCAACCTACAACGCCACCATTACTTATTGAAACAGATTAACACATGAATAATACATTCTTAAACAACCTTGCAACTCGATGTCCTATACATCAGAGGGCAGTATACACAGGATTTCTTTTAATACATATCTTTGTCACTTTATGTGACGGCAAGTTGTAAGACTGACAGCCTTTATGTTTCGAGAACAATGCCCATCAAATCATTTATGAAGCTTTGATTACAACGTTGCTTTATGTTGGGCATTGTGACTTTTTATGTGACATTTTTATGGCGTTTTATATATGTATGTTATACACATTTTTGTTCTCAGGCTTCTGTCGTGTTGCTCTACGATTTCACTCACAAAATGTGATTTCACCATACGGATATAGCAGGGAATTTCAGTTGCCTTGATGAAAAGATATAGAAAGTAGCGTTGAGAAATAACAAAGGTGACGCCATTTTCCTCCCTCCATTCTCTCCTTAAACTCGCATTTACCCTCCAAACCGTTTTCCACCTAGAAAAACATGTTTTACTTTAAATTTCACGCTCAGACTTTAGTGTACATAGTCATTAAAGAATCCATCGCAACAGACAAAGTACCCATCAGTTCTAACATGTGCTCCTGCTAGACCGATACTTCCCTACATCTCAATATGTCAAAGATATTGGGCCGTCTTTTACCGCCCCCTACCCCGCCATACCCTTGCCTGTTTCTCCCTCTCCTCCCCCCCCCTCTCTCCCTCTCCCTCCCCCCCCCCCTCTCTCTCTCTCTCCCTCGTGACCTTTCAACCAGGTGTGTGACCCGACGACCCCCCCCCCCCCCCCCCCCCCTTGACATTAACAGTGCTCTCTCCTCTCCTCTCCCTCTCCATCTTCCACCTCTGACCCTAGCCAAGAGGTCGTCCACCTACCAGAGAATGAAGCTGGCATGTTGTTTTGATTGCGGCGGTGGCGCGGACCGCGACTGCTCTTGCATGCCGGTCTATGTGCACTGTAACACGGACGCGCCTCAACGCGACATTCCACTTTCCGTCGTCTCTGTTAGTGACTGCTCGGCCACGTTGCGTGCCTGTAAGTTGTCGACGTCGCACAACACGGTTGTTGTTTCTGTTTCGTTGTGGTTGTCTTTGTCCGTCATACAGTATGTGCGCAAGGGGAGACCGGCGGCGGCGGCGCACACGCATGGTCCGGATGTTGCACGTTTCCTCCCTCCCTCGTGTCCTGTGTCATTTTTTTGGTCGTACACCGACCGTACTTCGGTGGTGCACTTCGTGGATCTGCACACTTGTTTTAGATGTTTTTGTTGGTTGATTGTCATCCGATGGTTTTCGTAGTTAGCGGATGTTGTGAACAATTTGTTGTTGTTTTTTTATTTATTTTTTTCGTGAAGCATGCCTTCTGAATGTTTGTTGGTCTGTTTAGTTATGTCGTTTTTTATTTTTTGATGTTTTATACATATATATTATTGCTTTGTTATTCCAAAGTAACCGAAGCATACTGATGCAAATTATTACCACGGACACAAATCACACACATAGTAGGTCGGTTGTCCCTAGAAAATAAAAGATAAGATAAGATACAGACAGATAGACGTCTACCAGTAACCATCACCAGCAATCACAACCATTTTCAAACAAGTTATTCAGGCACATTCAGCGAAGCCTAAACAGGCACAGCCGCGAGGACCCACCCTAACACTCATTGGCACACACACCTGCACTTAATTTCCATTGGCTGTAGTGACAGGTGGAACTAATCGCCGTTGTCGACATTCCCCAAACTAATCGTTTTCATTGGATGTTTGTGGACATTATGCTGATAGTATGTGAACAGAAGGTTGTTAATATGTCTTCATAAGAGCGACCTCAGTCCATTTGGAAGAAAGCATTAGCGGGGGGAGCCCTGCGTCAGTGTTTCACAGTGGACAGTATATGAATATATTGAATTAATATTATGTAATTAGAAATATATTAGAAATGAAATTAAAACAATGTTCACCAAGTAGATTTCCAGTAGGATTCCCTTTGACGTGAATGACTATTATTAATGAATTCCATAAATTATTCTAATTAGTTTATTCATAGTCATTTTCATGTTGATAACATTTCAGTACATTTCGGAGCATTTAAAAGGCCTTTGACTGTTTATCCTCAAAAATTATTCATTAAGAAGATTATGTGAGATTTGTATTCAAATCCAGATTTTGCTAACACATTCATATAGTTATATATGCACTTTTTTGAGTGGTCTCCTTTTCATTCTCCCATCATTCTCCAGAAGCATATTAAAAAATGTGTTTTTAAGACTCGAGGCATCAAATCACTGTCTGACTTACCAGCGGCGTGTTAATGCTAAACCGCTATATAAACCACTGAACAATGTCGCTCATGTTTAGCATAACATCTCCCAAACTACCAACAACCCCCCCCCCCCCCTAACAACCAACAACTGAATTTCAATGTCACACTGATGCTCTTATGCCCCCGAGACCACCAAGTCTCCCACCCCACCCATGTGTTATTATGGGTGGTGGGTTGTGTGTGTGTGTGTGTGTGTGTGTGTGGGGGGGGGGGGGGTGCCATCGCTGGGCTAAGCTAGAGGAGGGGGAGCCGCTGTCGACACAGTGCGCGACCCACGCGCGGAGCGAGAGGCCTTATGCGGCCTGACGTGGAAATTATGTTTGCATTTCCATTTTTTCAGGAGTGCTACCGGTCGTCAGGGAACTCGCCCTGACAGTTCCTAACCACCGGGCAATCCCTCCCCCCCCCCAACCCCCTCTCCTCTCCCGCTCGCTGGTCGCGGGACAGATGCTAGCCTGCTAGTCCTCGTGGCTGGAGCCGGCGCGGGCGACAGATGCCAGGGCCAGTGCGGGCTCCTGTTTGAACGTTGCTGACGCAGGGCGCCTCTGGTCCAACGGCTGACCTTTACGGCGAGCGCCCGGGCCAGATAAAGAACATCTGGGAAGCTTGCTTCCCATAATAAAAAAAACAACATAAAAAAAACAATGACTCATCATGAGATAAAAGTTAGAGACTGATGATGTGAAGCAGTGTGCTGTTTATTTTTCTAAAGAAATTAACATAACAATTAAACAGCAGGGCAAATTTCGTCCATATAACCTAACCTGCAATTTCTGCCATTTTGTAATTCACACAATCAGTATCCTATAGAAGTTAATACAGCAAGTCAAAAAAAACCCAACATTTTATGTTATAATTTCAATGTTTCAGATGTGATTATGTATATCAACTGACTTTTTGACAGTTCATGCCTACTGATAGCAAATCATATGACAGCAAATCACTTTTTATTTTATTTTTTACAGCAAATCCCTTTTTGTTTTTATATCCCTCCTCTTTGGCTGTGGCTGTTGAGACCCCCACTATTTTTCAAGGGCCTTGAGGTGACACCCATGCCTGCCACCTTATGTGTTACAACGGCAAATCTCCTCAGTTGTTGTTATTATTTTATTTTTTATCATTTACTCTCAACCTGTTCTCCCAATAACCTCTCATTTGTCTTTTGTGTTTTCCCCAGCTAAGAATAGCTATAACGGATATATCAAATCAAGTAAGTTTTTTTTTTGTTTGTTCCCATTCTCATTCTCTCGTGTGTTTCTCCCCTCGTCCCTCTGTCTGTTGTGTGTCCCCTCTCAGCATCTCGTCCTCCATCCCTGTGTTGCTTCTCGCTGCGCTGCTAACCGTAATGTACCAGTTTGTACATTACAAAGCCTTTAGTCAATTTTTTATGGTTTAAGTTTGTTTTTGTTTTTATTATTTATACTAGGTTTGAATATCGGATTTCACCAGTAGGTGGTGCTACTGGGCCTCTGGTTAATATTAGCGGTCCAGTTTTCTAGCTGTGGCCAGAAAAACACACATGATTCAACAGTAAATAGTCACTCACAACATGCCATGAACTTGTAGTATGTCACGAAATAAAATAGATAATTAAATATTTGTAATGCAATTAATCCTTAATTTTGTCATTAGTCAGAAAGGTGCTGCTCAACACAGATTCCCAAGGTTTCCCATGTGTTATTTCTATTCTTTTATTTGATAATATATTTGAGTATTTCCTAGCAGTTGGACGGGTGGACGTACGAAGCCACCCGCTCCAACAGGGTGGTGTGTGCGGTGTAAGGGAGCGTGCCACAACGCGTTGTCCTGCAGTAGGGCTGTGCATGTTTGACGTGGGCCAGATGAATACTGAAGCTCCAGAGGAAGAGAAGATAATCTGCTAGACAGCTGACCGCAAAAATAATCATCAACCGCGCCGTACTCTGCTTTAAACCTCCTTTCACAAATGTTCATGCTTTTTTTAAAAATATATAACCGAATCGCTGTTTGCCCTTTACTTGATAAAACTAATATTACTCAATAAATTAATATTGGACACAGACTACTAAAGTCATTGCCATTGGAATAAAATAATACAAAAAAGGAGCTATTTGCAATGTTGGAATATTTGCTTAGATATTTCAAGTGTAATAATGTACTGTAAAATATATTAGTTTATAGCTGAATGAGATGCGTTAGGGATTGTTTTGTTACTTCCTTGTTCTGGTGGCTAACAATTACCAGAACACCTGAAAGCATGTTTATTAATTCATGTTTATTATGAATACCAAAGTAAATGTCAAATCCAACTTTTCATTACAGACTACGGCAAGTGGTTAAGTGGTGTTTAATAAATATGAGGACTTTTAATTATTCAAGTATTAGCATTCTTGTGCCATCAAGAATTACCACACCCAGGCCACTGAATGCTCACGGAAAATATGTTAGCCGACAAAAGATATCCCATTAACATAATATAATAATATATATGCCCGTTGGTGGACACTTTTAACCAAAGCGTCTTGCAATAATGAGTGCATACGTTTGAGGCATGGGTGGTCCCAGTGGCAGTCGAACCCCTAACCCCCGGCAGCGTTAATGCCCTGCTCAGCTACACGGGACCAAACATACAGTATGTGCCCTATTTGATCTGAATCCAATGCAATAAAATTAGAATAAAATAAAAATAACTGAATAAATAAAAAAAAGAAAAAAAAAGAAAAAGTAAGACAGATTCTGTCAGCTCTTCTTCATCTAGCAGTGCAGGTGAAATCCAATTCAATAATATATAATAAAAATAATAATTCAATAAATAAAATTTAAAAAAATGTGCCCCACAGATTCTGACTCTTCAAACTCTTCTTCATCTATAGCAGTGCAGGATGAGCCTCTAATCAAACGATCGGCCAATCACAGCCAGTCCACTAAACTCAACCACCACCACCACACCTCCCCACCCAACACCACCGCCACCACCGCCTCCTCCTCCTCCTCCTCCACCGCCCGTCACCCAGAGACCTGCAGGGCGGGTGGGGTAGGAGCAGCGGTAGCCAGGGGCCCCGTCCCGCTGGTAAACAACCGCAAGGGGAGCCTGCTGCCCCCCAGTGGGTCCTCCTCGCTCAGCCTGAGTCTGGGGGGCTCCCGGGAGCTGGGGCGGGCGGCGGGGGGCGCAATGGCGGCGGCGGCGGGGAACTCTTCCGCGGCGTCGGAGGAGGCCAGCAGGCTCCAGCGGGCTCGCAGCCTGCCCGTCAAATACAGATACCATCCGCGTCACTCCAATAACGCCACACTCAGTCACTGTAAGGAGAACAACATCCACACACACGCACGCGCACACGTGCGTGTGTGTGTGTGTGTGTGTGTGTTTGTGCGTGTGTGTGTTGTGTGTGCAGCGTGAGGCCTGAGCCCGACAGCACGGCTAACACATGTGCAGTGTGACGGCTGGAGTGGTTGCATGTGTAACATTCCTCACTAATGACCCGGTGTGTGCAGCTGTCAGCTGGCGGACATTAAATATTGAACACGGACCGGGCAAGAGGGAGAGACAGAGAGAGAGAGAGAGAGAGAGAGGGAGATGTGAAGGACCACTGTGTGTGTGTGTGTGCATGTGTGTTTGTGCACACGCGTGTGTGTATTTTAGAGCATCTCCTCCGACTCAACGACACTGGAACCCCCACCACCAACCCTACACACACACACACACACACACACACACACACACACACACACACACACACACACAACACCACCACCACCCCAGTGCTTGGAACAGTCTTCCATTAGTGTCACACGAAGACATGCTTGCCTTGCGGTGCTTGGAGTTGTGTGTTCTCCATCCGTGGAGGCGGTCGTTAGGAGAGAGACGTTATTCATTTTAAAGCAGGGCCACTTTTAAAGTTCTTTGTACGAAGAGATGCATTCTGTGTTTGCAGCGTTGACAGTATAAATCATTGTGTAAACGCGATCAAACGTGAATATTTATATATATATATATATATATATATATATATATATATATTGCATAGTGCAAACGGGACAGGCACAAAGTAACGAGCGATATGAATCTAAAAGGCAACGTGTAAAAAGAACATACAATATAGACAATATTGTTTTGTCGGGTGTAGTTCTGACATCCCATCCCTGCATTTATATATCGGTCGAGTTGGTTATCTGTGACTTAGTTCTCAGTTAAATTAGTTAGTTGAATTATTAGCAAAGCCAGATAGTCGACCCAAACCACATGCACAGCCACTTAAAAATTATAATAATTATAATAGTACACAAAGCGACCACAAACTAGACCTTGTCGGTGCATATATGGCATGTCTTTTGTTCATGGCGTTACTACAGCATGTGTTTATCCCATGCACACACTGAGCTGTACTGCACCACTGCATCTTGTCACCATTCTGTTTCACAAAGGGTCCTTTCCCCATCGCTCCCACCTGTACCCTCTGCCCCCTGTTCCATGCCAACTGCTCTCCGTCGATTTCTGTTGTCGCCACACTTTCTCACCACTGTCTTTGTTTTTTTCGGTCATTTTTTTTGTACGTTGGTGTCTCCCGTCTTCTACGAACCCGCCCGCCCGCTCGCTCGCTCGCAGTCGAAGAGGAACAGACGGCGCTGTCGCCCAAAAAGAAGCAGCGCAACGGCGGCATGAGGAGCTCGCCCAACTGCTCGCCCAAGATTATGAGGTGAGTCATGTGATGTGCCCAGGTATACAGACGCGTGTGTGTGTATAGAGCGCTCTTCTCTCGTGCCCACACCAGTCGCCCCCATTGTCTTGATATGTAAAACAAATTCATTGGGCACTTATTCACGCTATAAAAAAAACTCATCAAACTCATTTTCACCGAGAGTCATTTTTTAGCAGAGAGGATAGGAGGATGAGGAACGCCCGACTCCACAGGAGGCCTCTCCGTCCCGCCCAGGTTTCTTGTTCTACGCCGCGCGCTCCCTTACACAAGACCTGCAGGTCCCTAAACCGCCCTGGCACTAATGACAGCCGCAGCCAATCAGGGCGCGCCTGCAGGATAGAATAGCCCAGGGCTATTCAACTATTCAGCTATTGTAGGGGGCTTTACCGCTCGCTCTCCTCAGGCACGTTGAGGCCAACGATGATCTGTGCCGCTGGAATCAGAAGTGAATCCAAAATGGTACCTTGCTTTTATCTTGTCCCAGGGAATTACACAGTCGGTTATTGATTTTGACAGGAGATAGCGGCGTTGTTCGGCATGAACTCATTACAGAAACGCTAATGACACGAGGCATTGTTATTAAGTGTCATGAAGGCGAGGCGGAGGGGGCAGAGAGCGCCGCGCCGCACAGAACACAATGCTGAAAACGTGTACAGATCTAAGAGGTGCACCGGAATTGAACTCCATATTTACACTGCTTGCGGTGGCAAGGGTGATTTGGCATTCAGGAACAAAGTGTACATTTGTCGCTCTGAGTACCTTGCTATGTTGTGTACAGACGAGGCGTTAAAGCGTACGGAAACTAAGGTCATCCGTCAGGGAAAGCAACAAACCAATCCGAACACAATTGTTCGCAGGTGATGTGATGGCAGTTTGGCAAGAGACTTAACTTTGGCTGACGTTACACAATATTATGCCGGAAAGATGTGTCTTTGGTTACTGTTCAGCACGATGGAAACCTTTCCAAGTACAACATGTTGTTTTTCATGTCTAACCACTTTCGTTTTCCAGCACGAATAGATCCTTTTTATAAATTAACTTTAAAGCAGGGTATTAGGTATTCGATGACTACATCATCAAATCCACAAAAAAACCTCACCATCATCAACATTGTCATTTGGACATGTATATGCCAATATCTACATGTGTATATAGCACAACAGACGCTATCGTTTGTTGTGCTATATTTCAAGTGCATTGCCCACACAGTGGAGGGAGATATTCTTTAGCCTAAGGGATACTTCAGCCCTACAAGCAGAAAAGGAAAAAGAAAAAGGAAAAAAAAACATCTGGGTGTATTCTATATCAAATGTGTTTTTACTGAACCCTGGGCCTCCAGGCCTTAGTAAATAAGTAATGATCAACAGATTGGCTGTGGGCTTCTGAGAAGCAAACTCTTGTCAGCCTCTGTGAGGCGGGAGGACAACTTTGAACGCCTGCATCGCCTGCTGCAGTGTTGGAAGTGTAAACTTTATGGTCTCAACATATTAAAGTGTATAAAACATATTCAAGTCTAAACTCCACGGTGTAAACAACAGTGTTGAAGTGTAAATGTTACGGTGTAAACAACAGTGTTGAAGTGTAAATGTTACGGTGTAAACAATGTTAAAGTGTAAATGTTACGGTGTAAACAGCAGTGTTAAAGTGTAAATGTTACGGTGTAAACAACAGTGTTAAAGTGTAAATGTTACAGTGTATACAATAGTGTTGGAGTGTAAACTTTACAGTCCCAGCAATGTTTTAAATGTAAACTTTACAGTGTAACCAGCAGTGTTGAAGTGTAAAGTATAAACAGCAGTGCCAACTGAAGGGGCATCCTGAAAGTGTATACAGATCTATTTAAACTACTTGCCTTCGGAAGACCTCTATGTAGTGATAATTAATAATAAAACATTTTATTTGTCTAGTGCTTTTCTAGGTACTCAAAGACAAATGTATGAATAAATAAATGGAAGTCAAAATAGTATCATAAAAGTCATAGTAAAAAAACAAACAGTCAATAAGTATAAAAGTCATGAAATAATGGAGGCATACAGTGTGACCATCTTCAGAAAACTAGTTACAATAGCAATCATATAAAAAACGAATTTACATTATTATTTCTCTTTATATATATTTCATCTAGAAGTCCAGCCCACACCACTACAAACAGCAACTCAAACTCAAACATTTTCTAATTCTCTTGAATATGCGATTCTCTGCGGTCGGTTATTACGGGGCATGTTTAATTAAGCAAGAGTCACAAGGCATTTGCCCGCATGCGACCACAAGGTGACATAGACGTCACGTCGGGTACGATATCGTCAAGGCAACCGGCGGCGTGGAACAGTGACGGCCCGTCACGGTTGACAGTTTGTGAGAGATAGCTATCTTGGCAGAGCTCTGCCTGGCTAGTCATCATCCACTGTGGACATATTGATGTGACAAGTGGTCCGCTGAGTGAGTGCTATAACGTATGACGTACAATGAAATATTTAGCTGAAGTGTAAAGGGGGAAAAAAAGGAAAAAACTAAATGATTGCACTGTTATTAGCACTCATTTGAGAAAGTCAACTGCCAGCTGACGTATGTAAAGATGGTGCAGAAAAACCTAGGGTCTCACCTGGTTGGAAACTTCATAACATTTTAAAAAGATTACACTTGTCGACAAAATATTGTATTGTTAAGATCTAGGCCACACAATGCTTTTGAATAAGATTTACATGTGAAAGAAATATTAGAATACATTATTGGACTATTACAGCTATATGGTTTATAAGCTAAGCTATTCGTCAAAATACTCCTTTGCTACATGTTCAAAGTCGTTCAAATTTTAAATCATCTTCAACCCCCTAGATTATAAATCAAAACCTTAACCCCCTTGAATATCGCAACGCCATTCAATGACGATGCATTTGAGTCAAACGGTATTCAATAACAGTGTTTACATGTTTGAAAAGGGGAACGAAATTCACAATACGAATTCAGAATTTAAAATGGCTGTTGAACTGGAGCCTGAGAGCGAGAGACAGGCATTAAGGGAAGACATTTAGCTTCTCAAACCACTCCCACATCCCGGAAAGGACACCGCGGTCTCGCCTAAGGGTACGCAACGTGCCTAAAGCTGGACTTTTTTGGCATCGCTCTCGCGGAGCCTAAAGCGATGGTAGTTTCAGCTGACACCGTCATGCATACTTAACACGTTACTTAAGGTTGCATTCTTCTGAAATACCCACATGGATTAGAGAAACACTCCTCTTACGGAAGAAAAGATATGAACTATTTAAGAGTTGGGGCGGGGGGACAAGGGAGGTTGTTGTCTGGTTGTTCACAAGAGATTATCTTCAAATCTGTCTGACAAAGTCAATTTGGTGACATGGGGAAATGTAGCCTAGCAGCATAAGGTACACTAGGACTGCTGGCCTGGCGGTACAGTAAACATGCACGTCAGCCTGCATATTTTATGCTTTTTAATGTATATCCCAAGTCAATAACTAAGTACATCAAGCCAATAATTGAATTAACATTCACAATTCTAGGGTCTGAAGCTGGGACTTTTTTTCTATCTTGTATATGCTTCCCTGAAAACATCTCATCTCCGGTGGGATTGAGATAATCTTTCGTTGAATAGTATCTCTTAGGGACCACAAAAACCAGAACCACGAGTACCTCTTGTCGAGAGACCACTGTATAAGCGGTCAGTGTTGGACGGGATTACAGTCAAAGAAGCCCTTCGCCTCGAAAATGATTCGCACAGGTCTGGATGGCGCCGCTAAAACATTAATGGCCTTTACTTTGAAAAGGCAAACATGATTGGGCAAATTGTTGAAATATTTAAAATGTGGTCTGTTAAAGCTTTTACCGCGCGTCAGAAGCTGTATGCGGTAAAGGGGTCGGAGGGATGGGGGGGGGGGGGTGTAATTGCTTCTCGGCGCTCATGCCAGTCACAGCGCTGTGTCGCTGCCGCCGTCTCCTTCCGCCCGGCTGCCACTGCTGATGTCACTCCACTGGATGACAGGATGGTTTTGTTGGCGTGAGCCCAGATTAATTCTGACAGGGAGGAACAAAGAGTAGACTCGGAGAAAAAAAAGAGAAAAAGGAGAGGGCGAGTATTTGACTACAGAGCGGTTTGTCTTGTTTGTTGACCGCTGAACATTTCAATGTTGTATTGATGAGTGCATTCCCAAGGTGCATTGCTCGCTTAATAATCGCATGGGAAGTGCCTCACATGTTAGGCTAATATTGGCTTCCACGCTTAACTTAAACACGCGACAAAAGGGGCTGTAGCCTACTGAACTAGCCAAGGGGTTAAACCACAAGGGTGAAATTCTGAACACCACCTCAATCCCCACTTAATTAGTCCAAACTCCATACGGACCGATTTTTTGGATAATCGTTTCCGATTGGTCTTCGTCACGTATCGCCCATCTCGCCCATGGCTCCCCATCTCCTCAGCTCATTTGCTCCTTGGTAACCCGGTTATCCCTCACATTCTCCCTCTCTCTCTCTGTCTGTCTCTCTTGTGTTTCGCTCTGTGTCTTTCACTCTCTCTCTCTCTCTCTCTTTGTGTGTCTCTCTCGCTCTCTCTCTCTGATTCTCTGTGTCTCTCTCCCTTGTGTCCCTCCCAGGCACGACCCGTTGATCATCCCGGGTGGCGATCAGATCGAGAGTATGGACATGAATGTGAAGAAGTACGACTCGACGGGGATGTTCCACTGGTGCCCGTCCAAAGACATCGAGAAGGTTATCCTGGTGGGTGCTGCTACCGCTCCTCCCCCCCCCTCTCCCCCACGCTCTCGAACCCATACGTCATTTTGTTGCTGACAGGCTTTATATACACTCCCCCATCTCTCTCTCTCTCTCTCCCCCTCTCTCAATGACAGATGCCCTGAGTCTCAAAGCAACCAACAGAGGTTGACAGGGCACTTAAACATGTCGTAATGAGGTGTTTGACATGTCATTTGCTATACGGCGGCCGACGCCCGCTCATAGAACATTTCTTTTCCGCTAATACGTATGTCGCTATGCAAATCACTCGCGGGGGTCTATTAATATGGACGCCTCGGCGTGTCACATGATCATCCGCTTGAGCGCTAGGTGAACGTAACGGTGAAAAGAGCACGACGAATAAAAAAAAAAAACCTATCAATGTTTATTAGACATTGTTAGCCTACGGTTTTAGTCACTCAGCAGATGCTTTTTAATCCAAAGTGACTTACAGTGGTGCAGGTAGGGGGTTAGACATTTTGCGCGAGGATGCCTACACTTAGGCTGTGGACACCGGGGATTGAACCTGGTAGCTTTTGGCTGAGGTACGCCGTCGCAGCTACACTATCCTGCCGCCCCTACACCATAGTTATCCCCGCCATTTGTTCCTTTTCATTATATTCAGCTCCAGGTTCCTTTATTATTCCCGGGGGAAATCGTTTCCGTTGCAATTGCTCTGCTCGAGATATAGTAAAGATGTTTGTGTGTAAATAAATCCAATAAAATGTGCGTATAAAAATGCCCCCCCCCCCTTAAGACCCGGAGCGAGGCGGCCATGACGGTCCTGAGCGGCCACGTGGTGGTGTGCATCTTCGGGGACGTGAAGTCGGCGCTGGTCGGCCTCCGCAACCTGGTGATGCCCCTGCGGGCCAGTAACTTTCATTACCACGAGCTGAAGCACATTGTGTTCGTGGGATCCCTGGAGTACCTGAAGCGGGAGTGGGAGACCCTTCACAACTTCCCCAAGGTCTCCATTCTACCTGTGAGTTGAGCGGCGATCGGGGATAAGAAGATGATGGCAAAATAGCGCAGATGTGTTAGCGTGTAACCTAGTAACCACTAGACTGTCGTATCCTGTGATGTTGTTACAAAGGTGTAAACAGTAAAGTTTTCTCTCGCCCCCCCCCCCCCCACACACCCGTCTTAAAGGGCACACCGCTGAGCCGCGCCGACCTCAGGGCCGTCAACATCAACCTGTGCGACATGTGCGTGATCCTGTCGGCCAATCAGAACAACATCGACGACGCCTCGCTGCAGGACAAGGAGTGCATCCTGGCGTCGCTCAACATCAAGTCCATGCAGTTTGACGACAGCATCGGAGTCCTGCAGGCCAATTCTCAAGGTGAAGGTCGCAGCCCCATCGCAACCCGCCTGCAGGTGGGGGAGCCTTGGCAGAGGCCCAGGATCTCCCTCACTGGGCGCTGGCGTGGCTGACCTAGTGTCTGTCTGTCTCTGTTTGACAGTGAAGTTTAGTGACTCTTTTTCCTCAGGTTTGCATAGCTTCAGCTCCCTGAGGTTATCTTGGCTTTAGCTGCCTCACGTTAGCCTGCCCGGGGTTAGCGTAGCCTCAGCCGACTCCGGTTAGCGTAGCTTTATCTGCCTCTGGTTAGCGTAGCTTTAGCTGCCTCGGGTTAGCCTAGCTTTAGCTGCCTCGGGTTAGACTAGCTCTAGCTGCCTCGGGTTAGACTAGCTCTAGCTGCCTCGGGTTAGACTAGCTTTAGCTGCCTCGGGTTAGACTAGCTCTAGCTGCCTCGGGTTAGACTAGCTTTAGCTGCCTCGGGTTAGCCTAGCTTTAGCTGCCTCGGGTTAGCCTAGCTTTAACTGCCTCGGGTTAGACTAGCTCTAGCTGCCTCGGGTTAGCCTAGCTTTAGCTGCCTCGGGTTAGCCGTGGCCTACTGGTTAAGGTTTCGGGCTTGTAACCGGGTTGCCGGTTGCCGGTTCGATCCCCTGAGCAGTCCACGGCTGAAGTGCACTTGAGCAAGGCACCTAACCCCTCACTGCTCCCCGAGCGCCGCTGGTTGGGCAGGCAGCTCACTGCTCTGGGTTAGTGTGTGATTCACCTCACTGTGTGTTCACTGTGTGCTGTGTGTGTTCACTAATTCGGTTAAATTGGGTTAAATGCAGAGAAACTAATTTCCCTCACGGGATCAAAAAAGTATATATCCTATCCTATCCATCCTAGACTAGCTCTAGCTGCCTCGGGTTAGCCTAGCTTTAGCTGCCTCGGGTTAGACTAGCTTTGGCTGCCTCGGGTTATCCTAGCTTTAGCTGCCTCGGGTTATCCTAGCTTTGGCTGCCTCAGGTTAGACTAGCTTTAGCTGCCTCGGGTTAGCCTAGCTTTAGCTGCCTCGGGTTAGACTAGCTCTAGCTGCCTCAGGTTAACCTAGCTTTAGTGGCCTTGGGTCAGTGTTTTCTTTCTTTTTAAATAATTTATATTAAGTGGGTAAGAAAGTATATAACGTAAATTCTTACCCACACTTGCAGTTTACTGTATAAATAAACGGAAACAAAAATACAAAGATAAATAATAAAAATCATAATCTGCAATTGATGAATATTGTATGATAATAGCTCTGGGTGAAAACAGGGAGCAAAAAATAAGGCACTCACGTGATTTGAAATGGCTTTTTAATAATTTTCCTTCACTGGCTTTGAATGCAAAGCTTTTAGAAACCTTTGACCTATGGCGCGACAACAAAAAACACCTGCCAATTCCGCTGTTTGGCTAATACATACATGGCCCAACATTTGCCTGAGTCAGCACTAAGTAGTGGTTGTCAAAACAGGGCCCATGTATAATGCATACGGTGTCACCCAGTTAATGTGCTTACTTGTCAGTCTGGGGAAGGCACGCGACGTCAAGTCATTTGGAATTCCATCTCGTGTCACTTAGGTTTCTGCTTGATCCATACCTTGCACCTTTTCATTCACGTAAAGAGGGCTGTTCCACTCTCGCGCATGCAACCTGAAGTAGAACAAAATGAGTTTGTATGTCACATCTATTATACATTATGGACTAATATCGGGGGCTCGCTCTCTCGCCGTCTCTCTCGTTCTCCAGAATTTAGACCCATCTCATCTCGCCGCGTAACACTTTGCCGTACAAACGACCGCGAGTTGACTTTGGAATCGCCCGATTATATCTGCGCGGTTGATTCACTGAAAAGTAGCGTCAAGCCATACGGCCCATTTTATTATGTTATTATTTGATGAAGTCTGGAGTTTTGAATTGACAACCAACGTTTAAAAAAAATCAAAATGATTCCCGTCTGTTCAGGTTTCACCCCGCCAGGGATGGACAGATCATCCGCAGAGAACAGCCCCGTCCATGGGATAGTACGGCAGATCTCCATCTCCACAGGAGCAAACATCCCCATCATAACTGAACTAGGTATATACCTGCCATACATTGTTGTGTATACTGTATATATACAGTATATATATACAGTATATATATATATATATATATATATATATATATATATATTTGTTGGGGTTTATACAACAACTAACTACGACAACTAAAGAGCTTGTATTGTTATTTCGGTCACATGTACACTGTAGACATACTTGTCCACGCTGTTTGTTTAAATGTGTGTTGAGTGTCTGTAAAGTTGAGAGATCAAACAAAACAACATATTTCCATTTAATAATTTAACCGTAATTAGAGCCATTTCTCGACTAACAGTACTAACGATTTTAGCCCCTCCCTTTCCCAGTTTGTTTTGGTTGTGTTGACGTGCTTCTTGAGTAACTTGAGTTTCTCCCCCTCCGACGACGTCTGATCTAGCGCCGTTAGCCAAACCGGGCAAAGTACTGCCTGTGATTTCATTCAGTCAGGATAAAAGCAGTGGGATCAACATACAAATGATAACTGAGCTGGGTAAGGCGCGCTTCTGTCGCTGCAGTGTTGCAACTGCTGCTGCCTCCATGTCGCCTTCACTTCCTGTTCTTTTTCTTCTTCTGTGGCTCGACACAAGGCCCCCCC
Organism: Merluccius polli; assembly: GCA_030340625.1. Lineage (NCBI taxonomy): Eukaryota > Metazoa > Chordata > Actinopteri > Gadiformes > Merlucciidae > Merluccius > Merluccius polli. The sequence continues at coordinate 280,239 of JAOPHQ010002851.1, read as the reverse complement.
CCCCCCCCCCCCACAGTCCATTTCCATGGCAACGCATTCTGCCGTGATATTGCCCATCTCGGTTTTGATTCTTCAGCTTCTTCAAGTTCTCTATTTTTCTATCTATAGGGCTTGTACATTGCAACGTCACATTGCAATGACCGCCGCCATTTTGGGAGCATAGGAGCATTGGAATGTTAGTTATTTTGTTGGTAGTAATGTTTTTGGGTTTTTTTATATTTAATTGTGAAATGATTTGTCATTATGGGGACACATTGTTGTTTGATACTACCGCAGTTTTTCTCATGCAAGACGTGGCAAAGTTTTCATTAGCCTAGGTTACGGTATATTTACGTTGATTTAGGATTTTACAGTACTACAATTCTCGAGTCTTCTCAATATGGCGGAGTATCGGCAACAAAAAATCCCATGATGCATTCTGATGTACAAGCCCTATTTTACTTTGTATGAGAATCACAAGGCACTTTGATCCCTCTCAAGTCCCACTGGTTTGCTTTCATTGCGTCTTTTTGTCAGATCGCATTCTCTGACCAACGTCCTCTTTTATCTCAGCTCTGTCACTACAGGCATGGCATTCATACGTCACAGCCGGCACTATATCCCTCATAAGAAGCACCACTTCTCAAACATCATTGTTGCAACTCACTGTGTGCGTTTCATGCTATCTTCAAAAGAAAACAAGTTCCAGGGCCATGATTTACTTTCATTTGTCTTGACACACAAAGGGTCAGTCATTTGAGGTTGTGTCTTTGATGTGTGAGATAAAAAGGTACCGGTGTTGGCATATTGGGGCCTGATTGACCCCGGGAGGAGTCCTAACGGTGCCTGGGGGACTGTATGCATGGAGTCATAAGAATGCATGGAAACGGCCCAGGATAAGTAGTGTGGCAGAGGAAAGATGATGTATACCAAATCACAACTAAACGTCAATACGTTTCAGTTGTTTCAGAGGACCGTGGAAAAAAAAGGAAAACAATTTGGCCAAATCTGTGAAGAAACAAAAAACATTTCCATATCACAACAATTGATTTCTAATCCCGTCCATATCTTCAGCTGCTGAAAACCTTCACACAGCCTCTTCTTCCGGCACGTCTTGCGTGTATTTGCACTCGTTTCCCTGTGAATTGGGTTTGAATCTGCTGAAGCACACATCGCATGCTGCATTCCCGCTACACTGGTGTTTCGAAACACAAAGCACGCGGAAATACATACGATCTGCTGGATTTTGCTCTATAACATTAAATTCAATTGGATTCACTTTTATTGACATTGAGTCTAATCCAATAGGATACATCCTATAGGAAGAAATACGTGTTATATGATATGATGTACATCAGGAACATACATATGTATGTATAGTCCTCTCTTTCTAAATCTCCCAACAGTGAACGACTCCAACGTTCAGTTCCTGGACCAGGACGACGACGACGACCCCGACACGGAGCTGTACCTTACCCAGCCTTTCGCCTGCGGGACGGCCTTCGCTGTGAGCGTCCTGGATTCCTTGATGAGTGCTGTAAGTCTTCATGATCATAATGTTGGAGCCATGTTCTATTTTGGTTAAAAGTATATATTTTTCTTTTTGTCAACGTCATTTGTTGTCTATGTTCACATTCATATACATGTTAATATTTGTACGTTGTGGGTTATTTCAGTAACGATTATGATTTGGAAGACTTTTATTTTGAAATGCTGGGCACCTGCACAGGTATTAAGAGGTGTTAGGTTAGAGGTGAAGGTCCACATAGACACCCATAGCAAGGCTACATATATACGATAAAGATCAGTGGGCTCTCATTCAATATTGTACTTTGGTTTTGGATCATTTATGTGTTTTGTTTGACGTATCTATTTTTGGTCATAAATAAATCTTTACCTTTTTTACCACTATTTGAAATATCTGGAATACCTTGAAATATGGAATATGTGTCGGAAATGTCTAATCCCTTGCTCTGAAGTGGCTTATAATTTACTTTACTTACCGAAAGTCACTACCAATAATAATAATACATTGTGTTCACTATTCTAGGTACCTGGGCTATTCATTTTACAGGAGTAAAAACTAAATATAAGGTCACAATACAACATTTAAAAGCGTACAAATTAAGGGGCAGAAAGAGCGACAGAGAGGTGAGGAGAGTTGGGTGTTAAATTGAAAAAAGTGTGTTTTGAGTGTTTTAAAAGAGACTCACAGATTTGTTTGGGGAGGGAGTTCTAGAGGGAGGGGGGCGGCGATGGAGGAGGTCCTGTACAGAGCAGATCATCAGGCGACTGCAGGGGGGACAACATACAGTATCCATCATACACGTAGGCCTATAGACAATAAAAACATAACGTCAGGTTAGGCGGCTGGCTGACCATGCTCGGCCGACAAAGTGCAAAATTATTCTCTTGGTATATTTGACGACCATCTCTATGGCGTCCCTGAGCACCTAACCCCTAACCCTACTTCCAATGAGCTTGGGCGGTTGTTACCTTGTGTGGTTGACACAGTCGCTTATGTGTGTGAATATGACCTAATTCATTAATCAATTGTAAAGTGCCTTGAGTGGCCACGGAGGTTAGGAAAGTGCTATATGCATGCGATCCATTATTATTAATATTTAGAGTGAGACTGAGTGTGCACACATCTGCGCTGGCGCTGTCACTAATTTTGATTAATGTAATGTCACGCCATCAAGCTCAATCTCATTAGGGAACCACGCCCTTTGACCCCGCCATGAAGAAGCGTAAACATAGGTCGTTGGATTTTAAAACGACTTGTAGTGGGCACCACAAGGCCCAATTAATCTGCCTTTCCGTTTGAACCAAGCCATGGCGGAAGCGACTAACATGTAGTTCCCCTAACGGCCTATCGGTGGCTCACGGGGTCTGGATGCAGTAAGACCCGCAACCATTTTAAGTCAATGGGACAAATGTGATTTCATAATACTCAAAGCTAATACATTTTTTCCTCGTTCAGTTAGGTTCTCAGTATAGCTCATCTGCATATATTGTGTATTTTAAGAGGTCTGACCGTTATTTCATTAAAACGTTATTAAGGACTGAATATGAATGAGTTTCGGCCCTCAATGTGCCAAATATGGATCGTTTCCACTGCTGGTTGCAAAAATCTTAAGCAATGGCGGCGGCCGTAATGCAAAATTTACGTTTCCTAGCGGTCGTGTGTAAATCAATAGGTGACGTCATGGATGCTACATCCATATTTTTCCATCCATATTTTTCTATTGTGTGAACGAGTGTCTGAACAAAGCTAGCCTCCCACCATAGACAAAAAGCTAACACTAACACAGCGCTCATCTGTCATCGCCGTCAATTGCACTGCTAACCTCGATGGAGTGAGATGTCACCGCGCATGTACACATGCACAGAGCGCAGTGAGCACAGCGAGATGCGGCTGCTAAGAAAAAAAAGGATACGTGGGGGGTGCATTTTATCTATAGGTTATTAATGGAGACATAAGCCGTAAGTGGTTGTTTGATGATTGCACCAAGCGAGATTACTATGGTCTGTACTATACAGCATTTGTTCAGGGGTCGTTCTGATGTCCTCAGTACCTCAGAGTAGCTCAGACAGCGTGAATGTGTGTCAGGACTCTCTTTATGTCTCTCTCTCAGTCAGTCTCTCTGTCTATCTCGCTCTCTCTTTCATTCTGTGATGGGGCCGAGAGTAACCTGCAGTAATTGGATTCTGCTGTCTTCTCATTCCACGCACGGGCCGATGTGACGCGACAGAGTCGGCCTCCAGATAGCACTGCTCTGACCGGCTGGCAATTTAAAGAAGTGACTCCAGTTGGTGACTCCAGCCAGTGATGTTTGCTTACAGATCTGTTGTCTCTCTCTCTCTCTCTCTCTCTCTCTCTCTCTCTCTCTCTCTTTCTCTCTTTCTCTCTATTTCTCTCTCTCTATTTCTCTCTCTCTCTCTACCTCCCAGACATACTTCAACGATAACATCCTGACGCTGATCCGGACGCTGGTGACGGGCGGGGCCACGCCGGAGCTGGAGGGCCTGCTGGCGGAGGAGAACGCACTGCGGGGAGGCTACAGCACGCCGCAGACCCTCGCCAACAGGGACAGGTGTCGGGTGGCGCAGCTGGCCCTGTACGACGGGCCCTTCGCCGACCTGGGGGTGAGTAGCAAGCCTGGGGACACCCAGGGGTGGGGGGGGGGGGGTCACATGAAAAAAAGGATAAAAACACACACCTCTGTGTGTTTGCTCAGAGTGAGGAAGAGGTGGGAGGGAGGGAGACAACATGGCTGTTAACCAGTGTTTTTTCTCTATTTGTCTGAACTGATACATTTTCAAGCTCTGGTTAAAATGGTACTTGGCAAAAATATTTCCAATGTTTCCAAGTTCTAATGCCCACTCACTGTACCTCTTTATTGCTGATTTTCACATGTATATCATTCATTCATTCAATCTTTATTTCATCACGATACACCATTGAGAGCAAGCTCTCATTTAAATGATGCAGAGAATATACAGCACACAATAATACAATAAAATAATACAGAAAGTACCAAACAAAAAACAACAGAAGTCAATTAATTAAACAATTAAATGCAACCGCAGACTGGGGTGAAAAGGTTGGTTATGAAGGATTTAAACCGACCAATGGATACTAATGTATTGAGTTTCTAGTTACATTGTAGGATGTTTCACATGTCGGGGCCACAGAAGCTAAAAGCAGATTTCCCAAGTTCAGTGCAAACTCTGGGGGCTCAAATGTGCACCAATCATTGACATGAGTTTGATAAGGTCCCGAGGTCCAGTCCAATAATGAAGTGATATAAGGTGGAAGATCTCCAACTTGAAAAACATACTGTCGGTGTACAAGTGCAGACAAAAGTGTACTTACAAAAACAGGAAACGATACAGACGAAACCGTGAGGGGATCTGAGACACATCTACTGGTGGTGAAACCAGTACTGCCTGAGGTGAACTGGAGCCGAGGGGTCTTAATAGAGAATTACGATAATGGTGATTAGTGAACCCATGAGGCACAGGGGAGAGAGAGATCAGTAGGCTGGTGATGTGGATCTCAACAAGGACGTGGTAGTGACTTTACTGTAAGCCTATCTATCAACTTGGTTTGATATGTGGTTGAATGGCAGGGACTCTATTGTCCCTACTAACATCAAACTAAATGCTGCTAACTATGGATAATTCACACATGCATGTATATAAAACATGTATTTTTGTCATTATTACACGCTACAGACAGTATATTTCCATTCTTTCAGGATGGGGGGTGTTATGGTGATCTGTTCTGTAAGGCACTGAAAACCTACAACATGCTGTGCTTTGGCATCTATCGGCTACGAGACGCACATCTTAACGCGCAGAGCCAATGTACCAAACGGTAAGCTGCTTAATTGCTGTTTTATCCACCCAACTTATCTCCCAGCGATAGCAACCAAAAATTATCATTGGGATCTTACTTCATCCTGATTATTGTTTATTTCCTCTTCTTCTCCCCATCCACCAGTTACGTTATAACCAATCCGCCGTACGCGTTTGAGCTGGTGCCGTCCGACCTGATATTCTGCCTGATGCAGTTTGACCACAACGCGGGCCAGTCCCGGACCAGCCTGGCCCACTCCACCCACTCGTCCTCCCACACCTCCCACACCTCCAGCAAGAAGAGCTCCTCCCTCCACTCTGCCCAGCTGACCAATCGAACCAACCGCTCCAAACCCCGCGAGTCGCGGGACAAACAGAAGTAAGTTTCCAACCACCCACCTCCTTCTTTTAAAGATGCCCGACGTATGTAGTGTGTGAAGTCTTGTCTTTTTGGATTTCGGGTTTGTTTGTTATTTTAGGTGTAAATATCTGTAGGTGTGCGTGTGGGTGTCTCTGGAAAGGATGTAACTCAAAAGTTACAGTTCAGTTGTTGCTTTTAATAATTATATTTAATGTATTATAATCAAGTGCTAACTACTGAGGACTGCTAGCATTCATTGTAATTGACAATAAAAAAACGTTAAACTATAATATTAATGCTTAGTAATTTAACAGGACAGTACTTTATGATTTGAAGATTAATGCTAAAATAATAAACTTTTCTAAGGCTTCTAATTTTTTCCAGCATAAACTCAAATATAAATCGGAAAATGTTTTTAACATTTTTAACAGCTGCTGAACGACTGCCTTAACACATATGGTTAGTAATCTAGTTCTAAACATTTAACACACTATTATTTATTTATTCCTTATTTCTATATTTTTGAAATAAAAAATAACATTTGGCATCCTAGCTGCATGCTAGCTGAACGCTGCTTAGGGTTCTGATTTAAAACAACAATCTCCATGGAAACAGGCATGGAAAAATGTCTGTTTGACTGAACCATGTACAGTAAAGCATGGCCCGATTAACTTACTTACATCTGAACCATCATGATCCCTATTTTAACCGTTTTGTTGTAGTGAGTGGCACCCCACTGTTTAAACTACTCTACCATCCATATCTATATGTCCCAACATCTGCTTGTTCAAATCCTCAAGGATGAATCGAGTTTGCCAAGGTACAGGCCTTCATGGCTACGCATGATAATACATCAAAATACTTTATACTGTCCTTGTTGAGACTGTACTCACACATTAAAAGTAAAAGTAGTTAGAACTAGTTTGAGCTATTCATCCCCCCGAAATAACAGCACCTATGAGCGCCAGTGCCAATGTGCCAGTAAGTTCCTCATGTGTATGGCTGCAGAATGTGTTGAATAATCTCCATGGTTTAATGCTGCTTTATTCTGACCACAACTGTTAAGCTCCTCTATTGTGAGACATGTATGTAAAAACACCTCTCTGGACATTGCCACATAGAGTACCAAATTGTTTGGTACGTACGGGACTTTAAGCAGCAGGTAGGCATCTTGCTCAAGGATGGCTACAGGTAAATTGCATTAAACCCAGATTCCTTTTGATTGGGAGTCAAACATCCTAAACACTTGACTATCCTGCCCACATGTACTCCTTTGTGTTTTTTTTTAAATCCCCATCATTCTCTCCCTAACTCGATGCAACTATGAAAGTTTAAATGCTTATAATAGCTGATAATGAACTGCATGTGTCCTGATCAACAAACTGATGTGGCATGGTGTATTCCTGCTAATAGATGCCCAGAGCTGAGGTGATTTCTCTTCACACTGTACATGTAAAGAGTGGGTTTGGTTTCAGGGTTTGTTTCTGAAAATGTAAATATCGCTGTAAAGAAGTATTGTAGATGTCACCGAAAAGACGTATTAAAATATAGACGTCTAGAAGAAGTCTAAAAGCCGTCAAAATATAGATGTTTAAAAGACGTCAAAATATAGACGTTTAAAAGACGTTGAAACATAGACGTCTACAAGATGTCCAAATATAGACATATATAATCATATAAATATAGACCCAACAGACAGGGTAAGAATTTCAGAGGACATTGTTGATTGGCTATTGCAGATCAGATGATGGGAGATTGTAGATTTGGCAGACCTGTCGTATCGCTTTGAAAGCGGACATAGATTACTTTTCTCAATTAAAATAAAAAATCCGGTAGGGACAATTCACTGGTTTCTTGACATTAGTGGGGACAACTAATGTCTAGAAAACTAAGCCTATGTGAGATTATCATCTTTCTCATGCGTTTCCTCTTTGGCTCTTTCCTCAGAAAAGACATGGTTTACAGATGAGCCAGACTCACCTGAGGAGCGTGAAGCACGGGCTTGCTCTGTCCGTCAACCAAGTTTACCAATCCAAATCCACGAGCAGCCTGATCCCGCCCATCCGAGGAGTAGAAGACGAGAGCTAAAACTTCACATCCCTTCCTTGCTTGGATACCGCCACTAACACCGCCCCCCCCCCCCCCCCCCCCCCCCCCCCCCCCCCGACGACGACACCCATATTAGGTGTTGAAAAAATATTTTCTTGCAGGCAAACATCGATCCGATTGTTGCTTACATAGTCAAGTAGCACACACACAAAACCGAGCGACATTTAAAAGGTCTAACCCTGTATGATACGCTAATGAGAGAACATGAAAAAAGGTGAAATTATCTATACAAGACAATCATAGTGAAAAGTCACAATCATTCACGCATTGGTTATTTCAGACTTGGCCTTGGATGTTGCGGCTTATTCCGATCTTGATCTGGGAAGGTCTCGTGAGAATCCCAGCGCAAGGAAACCTCGCTGTTCGCAAGAAGTGATAGTTTACGTCAATAGCTCGAGCTTTGCAAACATAAATGTTGCCTTTTTAGCTGTTAATAAACAACTACTTAACATATTTTACTCAGTGTTGCAGAGCTATTCTGTAAAGTTTGTTAAAATGTGTATTTCATATCTAACTGCAATCCCACCACAACGGTATTGTTTGGTAATGGTAACTTGGAGCTGCTTGACATTTGTGACAGTTGAGATGGCCAATATCCTCGACCAAATATAGGAACATGGCCTCTGGCCTTATCTGTATTCATTTGTTTTGTTTTTCTTATAACTGCCTTTTCATTTATGTTTTCAAATCTTTTTTTTGGGCTTCACTTCAATTATCATTATCTTTCCAATGAACCAAATATGATAGAGCTGTTTTAAAGGTGATAAGATTCAAAGCATGTTTGTTTTGCTAATAGTGAAGCCAGTAATCAATCTTGACATTATGGACAACCATGCAAATTTAAGTAACAGCCTCATATCACTCAGTGAATGTGAGTTAGTGATACAATATCAAAGCCACGTATCGCATGAAGTGGGCATTTACGAGTCCTCCTTTGGCTAAAAGCACTGCCTGACATTGAATATAATGTTCACATATGCACTAAATGAAAAAAACCCACAAATGTCCTACTCAAAGATTGAAATGCTTTTTTCTGTAGATGCTCCAAAAACAGCTCAATCATAAGCCACAATTGTGGCTGTTTCTCACGTTCGCCTCTCTTACTTCATATCAGTGGAAATAAAAAGACAGTTGACAGTTTTGATTAAGAGGCCAGTCACAATTCATCATAGGGTGTCTTTTTTTTACCAAACAACTTGTGCATCTGCTGCGAACTTGATATTTATGTTTAGGCTTTCAAGCATATGAGAACAGAATGTTTCGCCAAGAGCAATTTTTAATCAAAATGCTTAGCCAAGGTACCATAATTATTCAGGAAGCTTAGCCAAGAATAGGCATTAATCATGGCTTTCTTCCATTCCTCTCTGTTGACACTACAGTCAATTTACCGTCACTTAACTTGGGCCTTGGGCCGCAGAGGAAGGCAACAGGCACCTAACCTGAAAAAGACATTCATTCACAGATGCTGGCTCGCATAGTATGAGTTGGGGATGAAGGAAGCACCGAGTGAGGAAAGGAAAGGAAGGACAAACGGACATGTTTGTCAGTGATGTTCCAGGCAGTGCCGAGGCCAAAGGAGGGCTCCAGGAGAGACCCACTGTTGCGAAAGGAGGCTTGTAGGAAATAAAGCTTCACGTACAACACAACATGACTTCTCTCTTCACTTTCCACCTCGACGGCTAGCAGACGTGCTTACTTTCAAACTGTGCTCATGAAATTGTTTTCATTTGTAAAAAAAAAAAAAAAAATACACAACAAAATGGAGTCCAGCTGATTGTGATTCCCTGAAGCTGTGTTAAAACAAGTCTTAAAGCTATGTCAAAACCTATGGTCATTCACAATGGAAGAGCTAATGGCAATTCTGGTTTGATATGTGTATCTGCTCTAAAAAAGTCTATATAAAGCTTTATGTAAACAAATTATTTTCAGTGTATACTTGCTTGACAGATAGCATCTGTGGGAGTGACAGGCATTTCACATTGCCGTCTAGTTTTTCTTTTCTTTTTTCTTTTTAGCACATTGACTTGTGGACACAATGAGAGTGCTAAGCAAATATTTCTGACTATGTCATACTACCCAATAATAATGATTATAGTATATTGTCTTGTACAAAATAGGTTTGTAAATAACTTGTACATGATTTCATTTTGTATTTTCACAAATTAAAAAATGATGTATTGTGTTTTGTGTCCTGTTTTTAAATGACTTTCTTATTTTATTTTTTAGTAAAGATACATATAGAAAAGGTTGAACCAAGTATAAGACCACATCGTCATCATTCCATCCAAACGCATGAACTGATTAGTCGATCAACAGAAAATTAGTATAACTTAAATTACAAATTGTTTTATTCATTCATCAAGTAAAAATGGCAAACGTTTGCTGCTTATATCTTCAGAAATTATAACTGTTTGCTCTGTTTCAGATCATTATACAATTGATATTTTAGTTTGTCTTCACTGTCGTCAGTCAGACAAAGCCAGCAAATTGTCATACTGTGGGACCTTGTGAAGAGCCTTTAGCCTACTAGTATTATTTACTGTTGACATTTCATAGACTAAATGATTAATCAATCCAAAAAATCCATAGATTACAAAACAACAATGAATTCAATCCTTCACATTAGTTTACAGTCCTACACTCAGTAACGCATAAAGAGAGAGAGAGGGATAGGCAGGCTATATATATAAAGCCACTCTCCTGTTGACACCGGGCGCTTTGTGACTTGTGCGAGACAAATCATGTGACACACACTCGCCGCCGCACCCTCTGGATAACACAGCCGATAGAAACACTCTCCACATTCTCACCTTGTAGGGGGGGGTGGGCAGAAGCCCATCATGCCTCTTATTAACGATTTTACACGCCACGCCGCGGCGGGAGACCGCCAGCATGCCAATAATATTTACTGTCTGACGCCCTTCGCCACTCACACTTCACACGGCAGGCAGGCAGGCCCCCGGGGGAGGGGGGGGGGGGCATTGATCCCCGCCTGCCTCACCCTCTCCATACTAAACAAACACACACACGCCTTGACAACACGTAGTTGTAGCGATCACAAAGCATTTCTACTCTTTTTTTACTGGCTACATTTAGTTATTAGCAACATGGGTTGGAGTATGTGCATGCGTGTGTGTGTGTGTGTGTGTGCGGGGGGGGGGGGGGGGGGGGGGGGGGGTCGTCAGAACGACAATGTGTAACACCATCACATGATCATGGCAGCAAGCAGCGTTTCCAATTTAGGCTTAGAAATGTTGTCTGCCGTATGTGTTTTGTTGTAGGTACGTTGTGGTATTATGGCCACACACACATACACACACACACACACACACACACACACACACACACAAAGATAAAAGGAACAGACAGCAAAGCTGAAGCTGTCTCTGTCACCGATGATCAGGGGAGAAACAGTGGACTGTGTGTGTCTGCGTGTGTGTGTTTGTGTGTGTTTCTTCTCACACACCAACAAACACATAACAACAACAACAACAACACCAACACCCCCCCCCCCCCCCACCCCCGTTTCCTTCCCTTTCCTTGCTAATCGTTTCCATGACAATGCAGCCTTCCAAGTGCATCAATGGCAGCCTGGATAAACACTGATCTTTTTTTCTTTCTTCTTCTTTTTAAAAAAAAACAAGGCGAGGGTGGGGGGGGGGGGGGGGGAGAAGAGGGGGTCATTACGGCAGCTTGTCAAATCAATGTTGAGAGTGTCCCAGCTGATTAAGACGTCTCCCCTCAGCCCTGACACAGTGTCAATACTGGCTGGCCTGTGGCAGCGCACTCCCATGATTGGACAGAAACGCCTATCAGTCAGACAGCTGAGCTGGACTAATGATTCCCTGTGCTGCCTATTAGAAGGACATGACAATTTAATCCTGTGGGCCAGGCAGGGGAAAAGTGACCTTGGCGCTTTGTATTGAGGCTGAGGTAAATTGACAGCAGCAGATAAATCTTTACCTTGGGCTATTAACAGAATTAAAGAGCAACAACAAAGACGGCAGACTTGTCTCATTTGTTTTGTATTTATTTGACCACTTTTTTTTTTTTACCCTTGTGTGTATTTATATACACACACACCATATACCTATTCGTCTATTTTCATTTTACATGCTGTTAAATGTGGCGGCTGTGATCCTACCGTGCGTGTTTGTACGTACACTGTCTCTCTCGCTCTCCATACCGTGTTCCCCGTATCGAGCGTAGCGGTGTAGACGCTGCGTGAAGTTCTGGGCGTTCAGATGTCATCCCGGCGCGGCGGCCCCGGGGCAAGGTATATTGCCTTGGACATCTATCTTAAGGCGAGGAGAGCATTGGGCTACATGCTTGGAGGGCGGCCATGTGTTGACACAGATGTTTCATGCTTTTAAAAACACAGATCGTCTGTGCCAGGGTGCCCCGCCATCTTTAGCGCCAAGGGCCGCATGCATATTGCATTAGCTTACGCTTTGATACGCGGAGCGGAGCGAGGGCAGCGGGGCTACAGAGATGCACGCTGCGGTTTTTAGAAAACAAAGACGAGCCGCTTGTGTGGCCGTGTCTGAGTTTTTCCCCTACAACAGCATCTATTTACTTGTACCTTTCTGTTTATTTCAATGTCTTTTTGGGGCTTATCTAACATTAACACTAACATTTTTAACATTTAATAATACAAATTGAAAAAAAACATGGTCATTATACTATAAATACAACTTAAATCAAACATAGAATAAAAAATCATAATGACATTATATCTACGTATAAACCTGTAAGACCTATTTCATAGTCCTACATCACTTTCTGAAGCCCACACTGGCAGTAGTGTGTCTCACATGCAATGACAATTACTGGGGCTGATATGGAAAATGAACAAACCACATGTCCATTTCACCCCCTCAATATTATCTCTTTTTTTTTAACCAATTTAATGTTGAAATGGATAGAAATCAGCATTGTATCCAGGGTCTAAGGGAAGAAGGCGGTCTGCCTGTAAGGCATGATCTCTACACGACCCGCTCTGTTCTCTGTAAAGGTCAACATTTTCTTTTCTCTCGTTTCATCCCCTCATACATGCATAAATCAAAGCTCCTAGCTATTTCAATATTACAGGTCCAAAATTCCTATGAACGGAAAACAAAAACAATACTATTTCTTTTTTTTAAAGACGCTAAAAGGTTACATTTTAAGGCACCAATGCTAGCGCTGACTAGCCCTATTGCTAACCACTATAACAACATGAATCATTCTGGATTCATCAACACTGTGAGATTAAGTGCTACTTCTGATGTTCATTATTTTAAGCTTATTTTACTTAAAATAAAAACTAAAAATATATATTTCATTTTTTTAAAGAAGCTAAAGGTCACATTTTAAGGTGTCACTGCTTGATGTTGCCAGCTAAAGCTCGTTCATGCTAATCACTTGCTAAATCACTTGAATTCATAATTCTGGATACATCAACACTGTGAGATTAAGTGCTACTATTGACATCATTATTTCAACATGTTCAGTTAATTTTACTTCTGAGCTCGGGAATTAGCCGCTAACTGCTCACAGATGGCAGTACCGCAGCCAGAGCACGACTACTACTACCAGGGCCGAGAGTTGTAAACATGATTTATAATTTGCGAGATATTATTTACTGTGATTCATGTTTCTTGTCAGTCGCACATCGGAGGTTAATAGAAATGCCAGCATGCTTGCTGATTTACTTAGTAAAATGTTCATCCCAAGGTTCGGCTTGAGAAGATTGGAGTCGGGGAGAGTTACAGGAATCATGCATTATGTAGAGGAAGCCGCCGCGACCTTCAGCCGTGGCAGAGCACCGCTCTATATATTACAGCGCTGGCTTGACCCTACCAAGGCCACAAAGACCACTTGATATATTTAACCACTATTGCCATTAAACTACTCACATCCTTTATGAGCTGAAGCAATTTTTATACAGCCAGTAACATGAAAGCAATATAATTTTGATTAAAAGTGGTTTTACACGCTCCGTGTGAGTTTTTATTTTATTTTTTTATTTTTTTACTGTGGCCAATGTTTCAGCAAAATTGAATTTGTAAGTCAAATGCAAACTAAATCGGCAAATACGCACACAGTGTTGACATTTTATGGACATCTTAGGTATATATTCCCACAACACATCTGAATTTTATGACCAATATTAGTCATACAATTTAAATGTGTGATATAAATATAAGAGTAAGTCGAGTAATGCTAGATTGTACATAGGCCTACATACAATTGTATATATATATATATATATATATGCTTTTGCTGTTTCAGAGTGCCAGGTGAATTTTGACGTAATAGCTTTTTGAATTATGTGTGGCATTAATTGCCACATTATCGACTGGAGCTTTCAGCTCTTTTGGCCATGCAGTCCATCCTGCCTCCCAAGGAGCACTGGCAGCCCAACCTGAAGTAGACTGACAAGCTAATTATAGCGTCCTCCTCTCCCGTGATAAATGTCACTAATCTGAAACTAGCCCCCCGAAATAAGAGTCCTTCCTTAGTCCGCTCCAACGCAAACCACGTCTCCCGCCGGTGTCTTGAGAGCGAATACTTCATTCTCCTCTCTCCATTTCCTCCTGAATTAAGTTATCTCTCAAAAACCCATACAGTCATAAATCACAAAAATAAAAGCCCTAGCCTAAATGGACACACACACACACACACACACACACACACACACGACACTGCCAAATATCTTTCATTTACTTGCCACTGTTCATTACATTTCTTGGGCGAACAAGAGGGCCAAAAAAAATATGTCTGCTTTGACGGCATCGGATAATATTTCAGGGTTTTTTGTTTTTTTTCACATGACAACTTCGGCAGCTCTGTGCTGAATCCAGAGGGGTTGAGTAAAACAATCGCATTTTCCAGAAGGGTGCCTTAAAGTCAACCCTTATTCTTAATATTTTGTTATTATTGTTATTATCATGAATTTTTCTCCGCCCATGACTCCCTCAGTCTCTTAATGACGCTGTTTACATATCCCTGTTTCACCTAGGACCCATCCTGACAGCAACGAGAGCTGACAGCTACCAAACTTGGTATGTCCCAAAGCCATCTTTACTGGCTGGGAGCGCTTGTCAACTCCACCCACATCAGCGCCACTGTCTCAATGCTCGTGTGACACATGTCAGAAACTTTTAAATGTCTGCTCTTTTTCGGCACACCGCCTCTGCAGCCCAACTAGGGGAAGAGAAGCACACAAAACACCACAACAACAACAAGAACAGCAACGCCGCCATTTTGGCTGTATTACAGTGTACAGCGAAGGAGTGTATTGACCGTACATACGTTGTTCACAGTGGTGTAGTAAGCAGACGTGTGCTGCTGTGTAATGTTTCACATAACCTCACAGGTTTCAGAGAGGTTATGGATCGATAGTTGTTGTTGTTTATGTTTGACACAAACTAAGAAACCCTTGTTTGATTTATATATATATATATATATATATATATATATATATATATATATATAAATCATTGACATAATCCCTCCACAGCTAAATCACTCTACCACTACAAGAGAGAGAGAGAGAGAGAGAGAGAGAGAGAGAGAAACATACACAGGCGTACACTGTAATAATTTAGACAGGGCCCAAAAAAGGAAAAAAAAAGAGAGAAAAAAAAGGCACGGCTGGTAATTGCACATGCCTAGTGCAGCCAGCCAACGGATGTGAACTCCGACCCCCCTTTGATCAGCAGTTTTGGCAAGGCAATCCATCATGATGCTCTTACTGTCAGCGGAGGTGCCTGGCTGCAGCTGTGTGTCACTGGCTAAGGGGTGGGTGTGGAGGGATGGTGGTGGCGTGGGTGGGTGTGTGTGGAGGTGGTGGTGGTGGTGGGGGGGGGGTCTGCTTAAAGGCAATCATGTCAACCTCCACGCGACTGCTCACACTCCCCCCAGATTGAAGGAGGACCTGACAGGGGCCAGCAGAGTCGGCGGAGGAAGACACTGGAGGGCCACAGTGTGTCTGATTGCTCCGCGGTCGCATAAAATGAAAAAATGATGGCTGATTTCCTGATCCGCCATGCGGCGAACGAGTGGAATATTCCAGCCGGGTAACCTTAACAAATGTCGGGGAATTGTTGACGCATGAACGCGCCGGTCCCGGTTGTCAGGTTAAACTGGTGTCTTTTCTTTTTCTTTTTTTCTTTTTCTAGACCAAAAAAATAGAGCGGTACACACGACAATATATACACATAGATACAACAGTGAGGACCGACGCTTGCGTCCCCTGAACACAAAAAAAAGATCAACAGAAATGGCAGGGATCAGCGCTCCGAGGCTAGCTCATGTAAAATAGAAATAAGAATAATGTGCTGGCTGCAAATCTCAAATATTTAGCCTCAGGATGGTGTCTAGACAGCCAGATTAAGGACCCTTAAGGAGGTCACTGACTAAAGAGAAGATATGGTGGAATCATTACTGGGAAATATGTGGACCATAAATGGAAATACAAGACATTTAATTATCTTTGGCTTCTTTACAGATGAATTTAAGAGCGAGTCGACCATATAAAAGATACAACAAACGCAGCAGGAATTAAAATGCATTTACATGCTAATGAATACTGTGTGGGTGAGAATTACATTTTGCCAGTGGGGGGGGGGGCAATGTATGTAAATCTCTATGTTTTTCTGCGTTAAATGCACACTAGCTTGTACACCCAACTTGACACATGCCACAACTGACGCGTAAAAGCCTCTGTGGCTGTGAAATCGACCTGTGGGATGGTGGCGGCGATGGGGGGAGCGCTGCTCTCTCGCTGGGTTTGAAACGAGGCGGGCGATGAGTTCTATTACAGCCTTCCTTCTTACCTTTCCTCCCCTGCCTGCTCACCCGTGATGGGGAAGGCTGATAGCAGGAATCCCAATCGCTTTTTTACTCCCTTTTCTCTTTTTTAAAGGAGTCACCAAGTGTGTTAATGGTGGTGTATGGGGGGTGGTGAAGAACATGGTTGACTTCCAGACAAGGGAGTGTGTGTGTGTGTGTGTGTGTGTGTGTGTGTGTCGGGGGGGGGGGGGGGGGGGGGGGTGTTTCTGAGTGACGGGCAGGCTGACTCGCGGCTAGCGGTGTGCAGTAACATGATGTGAGAGGACGCCGTCAGCCGGGCGGCGGGATACGAAGGAAGACCACATGGTACAATAAGTGACAGAAAGCAGAGAGGAGGACAGAGATACTGGTGCCATATATATTAGTGGGCCGGCATATTCAAGAAAAAAAAAAAATCTCCTCCGTGTGAGTCTAAGTTAAGTTGACATGGCCTCCGATGGATTTAAAGTACACCCCCCCCACACACACACACACACACACACACACACAGCCACACAAAAAAACACACACGCACAGTGTACACACACACACACTCCACCTACACACACACAAACAGACACAGAAAAACACACATACAGTATATGCACACACACACTCCACCTACACACACACACACACACACACACACAATCAGACACACCAAAACACACGCACACACAGATGTGCACATACACACACACATACACACACACACATTAACACCATCACCGACACCCCCACCACCCCCCCCCCCCCCCCCCCCCCCCCCCGTGATGCGTGTGTCTCTAGACTCTGGTCTCTCGTGTTTTGAGCGTTATCAGCAGGCCCCCTCTGTCAGCAAAGAAACAGGGAAGAAGAAAAAAAAAAAAAGAAAATGTTTTTTTTTTTTTTTTAGGACCCCGCGGACGCCCTCAGTCAATCTACATTTGCTCGCCGCGACGGGAAGTGTGCTCATTTTCTCAGGAACGCGAGCTACTTGAGGTGATCCGAACACTGAAGTGTGAGGATCTGTCACACCGCATGTACGTCTCCACACACACACACACACACACACGGCTGGCTACCAAGACGCTGGAGGTGGACGTTGGCTGGAGGGGTGCACGGATGGGGGGGGGGGGGGGGGGGGGAAAGGGGGTGATCTTTCACTTCTGATTGGCTGTGAGGACACTGGGGGACCCTATAAGAGAGGACTGTATTGCATTCGGTTGGCCCAGGGGGGGGGGGGGGGGGGGGGGGGGGGGGGAGAGGCCGGAAAACAAATGGCAGCACACAGCACACTCCTCTCCAAACCCCAGCTGAGGATTTAGAAAATAATAAATGTCGTCCATTTTCTCAAAAAATGTTAAAGTCTACCTTTTGATGTCAAAAGCTGCCAAATGTAGAAGAATTACAAAGCAACATTTTGCAAGTAGGGGACACTTTCGTTAGCCTTTTTTGTTTGAGTTATGTTGTTTTTTTCCCTTACTGCTGTGGCCGCTGCAGGCCTGCCCATTGGGCAGAGACACTCCCCAGTGTGAGCACTTCAGGCCAATCACAGTTCATCTGACCCTATAGCTGCTGGAGAGAGAGAGAGAGAGAGAGAGAGAGAGAGAGAGAGAGAGAGAGAGAGTGCAAGAGAGAGCGTTAGAGAGAGAAAGGGAGAGGGAGGGATATATAAAAAGAGAGAGAGAGAGAGAGAGAGAGAGAGAGAGAGAGAGACAGAGACAGAGACAGAGAGAGAGACAGAGAGAGAGAGAGAGGGAGAAAAAAAAAACTAAAAACCCCCAGCATGTCCGGGAGGCGGAGGGACCGCTGCTATGTGCTTGGGGTAAAGATGGCGGTTGCGGCGCGGCGCGTGATGAAGTGCAGCTCGCCGTAAATACACTCCGGGGCTCCCCGCACAGCTGGCTACCCAGGTCACCATCGGGAGAGAGATGGAGCACAGGAAAGAGAGAGGAGAGGGTGGGGGGGTGGTGGGTGGTGGGAGGAGGAAGACGAATGAGGGAGGCTGGTTCCCCGCCCGCACGCATCATCATCGGTCTGAGGTGGAACGGCAGATCACGGCCAAACCCGGGCGGAGGAGGATCAAAAGGGGCCCAGTAGAAAACAACTGGGTCTGTGTGTGTGTGTGTGTGTGTGTGTGTGTGTGTGTGTGTGTGTGTGTGTGTGTGTGTGTGTGTGTGTGTGTGTGTGTGTGTGTGTGTGTGTTTTGTGTGTGTGGCGTGCGTGTGTGTGTCGTGACGTGTCGGTTCTGTCTGGCAAAAAGGTTGTCCAATGAGAAGCGGGTTTTTCTTTTTTTACATGTGTTTCACTTTCATGTGAAGCCATCTGGTGAAGTGAAAGCAGGAATTATCAGGGATTTGTTTCTCCTTGAAGAGAACTGAAGAGACCGTGTTTTAGTAGTATTACCCATGCGTGCCCATGTGTCCAAGAGGCCAGGAAGCTGGTCTGATGACATGGGTAGTTTGGTCACAGTCAGAGTAATTCAATAAATCAGGATCGTTGCGCTACTCTGTGACATATCATGTCATCATAATCCTGCACACAAGGCGTCCTTTAAGAAAAACGTACGAAAAGGAAAATGAAGACATCCGCGCTGATTAGGAACGTCAGACGCTTACTCGATGACAATGACAACGTAAAGGCGATCGCTAAGGTGATCGACAAGGAGCCCAATGCCAGAGAGAGAAAAAAACCCAGCTAACAAGCCAAAAAAAGAAAAAGGCCCTGCAGATCTGTCAGAGAGACGGACCCCATGGCGCGCTTAACGAATACATTATGCATACAATCAGCTTTAAGCCTTTCAAGGACCATCAATATGTCAGGGGATGACATCGCCAAAGGATGTAACTCTTGGTATCAAGGTTATCTATCCACAGTGGAGGGGGGGGGGGGGGGGGAGCACTCTTTCGCCTCCACGTTTCCTCTCATTGTGTGTAGCGGGACAATCGATGCGGCTCATAATGGTATGTAAAAAAAACAACACAAAATCAATTAGCGATGCAATTAAAACTTTTGTTATCATCACTGGCTGGCTCAAGAAATACCCTTCATCTGGAAGCAATTCAAATGGCTCCTCAAAGAAGACGTTCACCGTCTACACACCCCTCAGTTAATTTGAAAGGGTTTAGCCATAATGCATATGAATTAATACATTTATTTGAACACATCTTCAATTATTTTTAAGTAATCATTAGCTTTGTATATGTACTATGTAACCATGACTGTGTCATTTGAAATTACTACTTCTGTCGCATTCCAAGTTATTCACATATCTCATTGATGGAGAATTGGCAAGATTAATATGTTTCATTGTTGTACATACATTATGTAAGTAGTTTAAAAGTATCTATGATTATCATTATCAAATATAGTCTAAAGGGGTCTCAGGGCACAGATTCACCCCAAAACACCCTAAAAATTGAAATAACTATTATGCAGTGAAGTGAGTGCATTCGCCAGCCGGTTCTTTTACATGGTTGGCTCCAAGTTAACATAGGGTTTACTTAATTGGAAGATGCCACCCTCCCGACCTGATTGCTCGCCCCCAATGTGTGACTCACTTGACCAATATAGTTACAGTTGGTCAAAAACACTGTGTGTGTGCCTTTGCAGCCAGTGGTGTAGAAAACGGCTGATGTTTGTGACCTACATTACATAAGTGCTTAATATGTAAATGACTTGTAAATGACAGTGAGGTACCAAGAGAGTAAGTACTTTCTTTCAGAACAGTCGGAAGTCATTTCGTGAAGATATCTTTGTAGTTACTTCAACACTTAACATAACGTCACCATTTTGCCTCATTTACGAGGCCAGAGATTAAAATTCCTGACCAGACACAAGCTAAAGAATCAATGAGAACGAGTCAATAAAGCAACAGTAATGAATGATGAAGTCGGACAAAACAAATCCCCAAATCAGTCACTACGGCCGTTAATTCTGCTCAACGACCTCTTCATCTTGATGAGGAATCGCAGCAGATCCACTGACAAAAACAGCTGCGTGGATATTTTTCCCCTCTTGCAGTGATATAGCATGACTGCGCTTGTCACTTTGATTTAGAGGAGTCTGCAGTCCCTGTTGTGTTTATTTTGACCAAACAAGTGCTGCGCTCACATGCTTTCAACTTCAGCATTATTGATTAAAGTTTTAAATGGTTGCCATATTACCCAGGGATTTATGGGGAAGATTAATTTGAGTCAATGTTCATCTGTAATTCATTAGCCATTTAGACAGCACAACCACAAGGGCCTTGGTCTTAAGAGAGCCGGCCATTTTTCATCCGGTGGAAGTTTGCGAGCCCATCTGAAAAAAAAGGAAAAACAAGCTAGATGCTACTAATAAATATAATATACTGACTGAGGCTACTTAGTGAAATAGATCTACGTGGGCTGTATGGCATTTACATTGAATTACATCATAAGGAATGTAGGCCTATGTCACCATTTGTAATAGTCTGAGAAGAAATACGTGTTACAGAGTTCAACCCCTTTAAACGACTACGATTACTACCGCGTGTACATGTTGTCCTGCTAACATATGGGAATGTTTAATCCATTAAATACAAACCGCTTAATAACTAACAAACGTACACAAACAAGTCGGAGGTAAATTGAAGATGTATATTTTCCGTAACCTACAAGTTTCCCTGCGAGGCAGAACATGCGGACGTGGATGTGAGGTATTGGCTGGCATCATACGAAGACAATCTCTGTCCTGGGGCCTTGGGTCGACAGTCAATTAAATTATCACACCAAATTGAAAGACTTAAAAATCCGGCTTTTGAATAATGGTTGTCAGACACCGTGTATCCTCCGCAATGCTCGCTAGAGAAGGGTGAGGCAATGGGATTAGGGCTTGATCCTCCGGCGAGGACTGTGCCCAGTCTGAAATGACTATCCCCTCTTATCTCCAGGCACCAGAGCTGCACTATGTTATGTACAGACTTTTCCCAGATAGAATGGGTGTCATTGAAATTAATGTAATCTTCCTTAAATTAGCTGCAGACTAGGATCTCTCGCAGTCAGAATTTATGTCCCGGAAAATAAAAACTAAAAAAATTTCAATTTCCTCCGCGCATGTGTGATATCCCTTTATCAGCTGGAGACTATTCTCTGGCCCCTTCAATAACGAGAACCGTCATGACACAGGAAGGGGGGAGAGAGAGGGGGGGGGGGGGGGGGTTGTGCTTGATGACCGCCATCTTGCGACCACTGATTGCCTACATCATTTTAAGAGCGGGGGACTATGTACACCACTCTTCAAAAGACTGCTATGATTTTGAATCAGACTCTAATCAATGTGTAATTGTTTTAATTCACTCAGTAAATCATGAGGCCTTTTATGGTGTATCAGTGTGTAATGTGTGTCGTGAAATGAGGCCTATCCAATGGCGTAACCATGGCACCAAGATAAACCTTCCTCCCAAACATAACCCTGTTGTAAATCAATTAACTGATACGACCTTGTGGGATAGCAACGGTTGGAGGGGGTTATCATAATAATCATTATTAAAGCTGTAACGGAAAATGAGAGAGAATAATAATAGTAATAATATGAGGATGGCACTCATTGACTCTCATCATTTCATAGCATCATACAGGAAGCAAGCTTATAGCACAACAACCACAACTCAGACTCACCATCGTCTGAACTTTTTGCACAAATTCTTGCATTGATTCTACATCAAAACTGAATCAGTATTTTCTTTGTAGCCATTTTCTTCACTCCCCCTTACTCCAGAAACATCCTTCATCCTTCGTCTGCATGACATGTTATAGGTGCCTACCACCACCACCACCACTGCCTGGTCCCTATGATTACTTTCATCTCCCCCTGCCTTCCTGATGCTTAATAAGCTCGTACCTGAGGGGGTCCCACAGCGTCTCCCGTCTCAAAAACTCTTGATGCGATGTGGCACGACGTGGAGACGGAAAACATGGGAGGAACCAGGGATGCGGGCGGGTGGGTGGGTGTAGGAGGAGGTATATAGAAATAAAAGAACAAGGGATCAAAATAACTGTGGCTGGCTGGGCTGACTGACTGACTGACTGACAAGAGAGAGGGGGTGGGGGTGGGGGTGCCATCAACACAGATAACCGTTAGCCGGGGTGCGCGTCGGTGTGTCAGGGCGAGACAAGTGTCATATCACTCAGACCGCCGCCTCATTTGACTGCAGCACATCCATCAGTGGGGCGGTAATGCGCGGCGACATGGCCCACGATAGGCCTCACCTCTGGCTACCTCATTACGATGCGTCAGTGTTAGTGAAGCCCAGGCCTTGTCAACCCCGCCGTTCACCCTCTCTCCTCCACTCAAGACTTCCCGCTCTTCCTCCATGTCTTCTCTTTTGTTATGTTCAGGGTTTTTGTTTTTTTTACCAGTTGTGTCCACGCAATCCAAGGGGAATGCGGCGCCGGGTGCTGGTATGTGTGGTATGTGTTGGTATGCAGTGGTATGTGGTGGTATGTGGTCGTGCACAGCAACTCTTACAGCCGATCGCGTTACTACGTAAGGCGGGACGATACGGCCAATTTACTATCTCGATAACGATATATATCACGATATGGCATGTTTTCTGGTAATTCAATATTTAAATATATAAAATAACCACATGGTAAAGCCTACTTTTGTATACTCCAGTGTGAATTAAATACTTCACAGATGAAAAGTAGTATTTTCTCATTTTTGCCATCACTTTACTGTAACGCAGCCTTGAAAACCGAAAACACTCACGCCATATGACGATATTACGATATCCAAAATCTAAGACGATATCTAGTCTCATATCACGATATCGATATAATATCAATATATTGCCCAGCTCTATGTCCGTGCCTGTATTTTGCGCCATGCCACGCCTGTGAACTTGCTATTCATGTCCACACCGCACCCCCCCCCACCCACCCCCCCCAGAAAAAAGCAAGGCCTTCGGTTCTGCATGGCTGCACACATCGTCAGCCACGAGCTGCGGGCGCATCATGGCTAATAACCACTCATGACAAAGACTAGCTTTCTTCCCGGACACTAAAGGTTGCATTTTCTGCACCACATGCGCTGCACACTGACATGCAAAAAAATGAAGGAAAAAAAAACAAAAGACGAACATTGAAGTTATTCATTTGAAACCCTTGTAGACGTCTTGTTGAAACACCAAGAGCTATTCATAATAAATCACATGTATTTATCCTAAAGTGTGTGTGTATATATACACACACACACACAGTACAGTACAGATGGCGAAGATGCCTTCTTGGGAGTTTCCTTGAACGAAGGATTACAAAAAGGTTTATTAGCACTTTAGGAACTCTGTTGAAAGTCTCCTCATAGGCCAGCTTTGCACATCAACAGCCATGCCCAGCTGTGTATACAACCCTGACAGGTAGAATAATAACTGTTATACATCAGTGCACCTGAGGAGCCCAATCACCTGAATCTAGCCTCCCTCCACCCCCCCCCCCACCCCACCCCCCCCCCCCCCCCTCCTCCACCCCCCAACATCGACCCACCACCACCACCACCCCCCCCCCCCCCCCCGAACACACACACACACACACACACACACACACCACCGCCACCTCCTCCTCCCACACTCCCATTACTTTATTGACATGCAATCTAAAGAGGGAGGAGGGAAGAGAGAGAGAAATATTGCATGTGTAAGGTCACTTGGTTATGAAGACATATTATCATATTATCTGCATGAGGGTTGCGGGGCTGCCGGGCTGACAGAGCTAATTATAATAGGACATGATACAGGGCTCAGAGCGCATTATGTGCTTGGCTGCATGACAAAGTTGCAGCTGAGAGAGACAGGAAGAGGAGGGGAAGGAGGGGAGGCGAGAGGTGGGAGATGCGTGTGTGTGTGTGTGTGTCTGTGTGTCTGTGTGTGTGTGTGTGTATGGGGCGGGGGGGGTGGGGGGGGGGCGTTATGAAACTCAATGGAAAACTAAGCGGACGAAAAAAGCAGCGTGATATCACAAGAATGCGCCAGCTGACAATAATTTACGGATATGGCCGCCGAACGCATCGAGCCGAGGCCTTTCCTTTTTCCTACGTGGCAGTGTGTGTGTCTTAATGTGACATGTGGACGAAATATGACATGTGTAGCTGTTTCCACAGTGTTCCCCGACTGACGCTAGTAGCCGTAGCGCTGGGGCTAGCGTCGGTTAGCGAACGCAGTCGTGTTCGAGTCGTCGTCGGGTGAGTGTTTGTCGACGTAAGGTGACTTGAAACAGCTCTACCGTCCACATGTCATATTTAGTTAGCGACAACATAAGCCAGTACCCGGCGGCCTTACGTTCTTCCCACGCGCACACACACACACACACACACACACACACACACACACACCCACACACCCCCCAAGGTTGTCTCAATAACAGAAGACATAAGCCACTCTTCCTATTGATCTGCTGTTATTGTGTTGTCTTCTCAATAGAAGAAGAGATATTTGAAAATAAAAAGAAGGAGAAGAAAAATCATTATCGCCATATGGGATGATGATGAACAGCCTGGGCAGACACAGACACATACACACACGCAGACACACACACACACACACACACACACACACACACACACACAAACTCCCACACATGCACACACACACACACACACACACACACACACACTCCCACACATGCACACCGTCAGGGACACAGAACATCTGTTCCCATCTAGTCTTCATGGCGGTTCCTCCGTTTAGTCACACGGCCCACATTAGCCCAGAATCAGTCAATGACGGAGCAGCAGAGGAGGGTCACGGTGAAGCGCTGCACGGAGCGCAATTTGTGAGCAGACCCAGAGTTCAACGGTTAGCATTGGATTAATAACGCCAGGCAGAAGGGGCAGTCTCTCCACACCCCCCCCCCCCCCCCCCCCCCCCTCCTACTCATTTGCAGTGATTCATTGCCCCGGGAGTCTATTAAGTTAATATGCATGCGCTCCTTCCCATGAAAATGACTATTTTTACAACTAGTCTCATGTTCCTTGTGCTGCTCGCATCTTAAAAAGATCATCATCGCACTCGTGCCGTGGGTGGAAGTATGCTGGGGAAGAGACAGCCGTGGTCACCGCGATGATCAGAGTTTAATGTTAATGTGAGGGGTTCAATAGGGTGATAAGTAAGTAGTCTTAAGTCCCATCTGCAAGGATAATGCGGGAAGAAATCACAGCCCGGTTATCTCTTAGACAAGGAATTAGGGTTTTTTCTTTGAGTGTCCTGCACCCTGCTGCGTTACAGCATACAAAGGACATCTCTTATTTTAGTTTGAAAACAAATTAAACTGCCTCACTATTGTCACACAGGGCCAACATCACAATGTTCATGGGCACATCTTAAAAACTGAAAATTAGCCGAGAATATGCGTCTAAAAATAACGTGACGTTCAATGGGATCGTTCCGTTAAGTTAATATCAAGAAAAAAGGCGGAAAAAAAGGCCTTTTTTATTGGGTTTCAACATGCGAGATCACGGGTCAGATGCTTACAAAGAGATACTGAAAACATCTGGTGGCCCGTGGGCCAATAAATCTCCCTGATAAACGACGGCGCTTCAAAAGTAAGCGCAAAATAACGAGCGGTGCAACATCTTGGCATGAGTAGAAACATATTTGAAGTACAAGGCAACATCTCAGACGTGCAGCGCCAAGGCCACAAATCACAGGGCGCTCGGATTAAAAGTTTCTTTTAAACACACACACACACACACATGCATGCATGCAGGCACACACACACACAGTCTAGCACACACACGCACACATACAGACACACACGCACAAACAGATTTGTAGTTTTATATCTTTCCATTTCTTTTTAAACACGACCCATTACACACACACACACACACACACACACAAAATAGATTAGTCGTTTAATATCTTTCCATTTACTGGCGAACGATGCTGGGAATCTGGTGCAGCTCACAGAGACGCGGCCCTGCATTTCAACAGCATCTTGAAATGGAAACGACTCGAAATGTTTTTAACATATGGTAGGACTTTCACGTTTGATGCTGGCATAAAAAAGGTCAAAATATGACATGTTCAATCCATAACTCCTACAAATAAAAATATGGTCACAATAAACAACAACTGTGTGAGATCGGTGAATATTAATGTGCAAAGCTGTTTATATTATTAAGTGTGTGTGTGTGTGTGTGTGTGTGTGTGTGTGTGTGTGTGTGTGTGTGTGTGTGTGTGTGTGTGTGTGCGCTGTGGCATTGAAGAATTGAGCTTTTGGGTAATCAACAATTAAAACTATTTGGTCTGGGGTTTCTCCCCGCCAGTCTGACAGCTTTGTCGGTTGGCCTTTCGTGGAGCAATGACAGGCTATTTTTCATGGTTTCCTCTGTGTTGGACAAACACCAGTAGGCCTATTTTAATTAAAAAGCCTAAATGGCCAGATGCACAGCCATTTTGTCAAACGATTACTTAATGAGAGCAATAAGCAGAGCCGCCAAACATCGGCGAGGTCAAAGAGGAAGGAAAGTAAAGACTTTTTCTTGTGCTGTAAATTCACTTTACTGGGGCTCACACACATCTAAGGCTAGTCCTGTGTAGTGCACATTATTGAATAAGGATGTGATTTTCTTATAATGCTAATGAAATCGGATGGATTTTTTAATGTAAAATGGTAACACCCACCTCTACAGATTAAAATGAGCTGACTGGCTAACACTGGCAAATTTACAGTAATGGTGTATACTTTGACTTTTAAATACTACAACATAGTGCTGCCACTACTAATACTGCTACTACTACTAGGATAAAGAAGAAGAACATGCCAACAAAAAGAAATCCTCATCATTTTAGTCTCTGATAATAAGGTCAGGTGGCCACAGAGTAGATGACAGTGATGATGATTTGTTGCTGTTGCACAATGAAACACGTCGCACCAATAGTTGTTCCTACTTGTTTTTCCTCTGTTCAGTTGTTTGTACCTTTGCTCGCCTGTTGTTCATTTCTCCACAGCCACTGCTGCTGCTACTGCTGTGTTGCTAATTTCCCCACAGGTTTGATAACAGCGCGAGCTAATCCACAAATCTACATCTGCTGTTGGGCTGGCGCTGGGCTGCTATGTTGGGAGGGTCCAACAGGTGGCATGAGACTACTGCCCTACCTACTGCAACGCAGGCCCAGCCAGGGGCTTTATAGAGCGGTGCAGGGATGAGTCCTAAAACCCGGAAGTCCGTTAGCATGTCGGCACGTCCGGTTCCCTTGTCTCGAAGTCAACGGGTTTTTTGAATGGGTTTTTGGTTCGATGGCTGAAATACGGTCTGTGGTTTTACACAAGCTTAAGAGATTGCCACGTTTTGTTCTACGACATAAAATACTTCAGTAAATACCCCACTCGTGAATTTTGAAGCTTTTACGTGTCTTAAAAAACTTCCGGCGATTGCATTTTCGCTTCAAAAATCATAAAAGTAGTGTTCATTGGTGAAGATTATCTTGCTTAACAAAACGTGTAAGTATCATAAACTTGTGTTTGCCACAGAGCTTATTTTCTGCAATAATGCAAAATCCAATGGAAAAAAAAACCCATTGGCTTGTTGTCAAGGGAACCCAGGGCGACGCTCACTTCCGGGTTGGCCTACGAAAATACGTCACCCCTGCGCCGCTCTATTCACCTCGCTAGCGGCCATCTTGGTTCCATCTTGGTTCTCATTGCTAGCTGGGTGGGGGAACTGAATGCAATTCCACATTCAGTTCCTTCCAAGACGGCCGCAAGGTGAATTAGGCCCACGGGAGCTCCCAGGCGCTCTTGTTGCCGTTAGCCGTACTCTGCTAGCACTGCTGGGGTTAAGCTAAAGCGTCCCCCAACTTACGGTACTGTTGGTAGCATAAACAAGAAGAACCACTCTTCAGTTGGTTTCCCATTAGTCAAATCTATGATGTTCTAAAGTAGAAAAGACTAAAAAGGAAAAGAAAAAAT
Organism: Merluccius polli; assembly: GCA_030340625.1. Lineage (NCBI taxonomy): Eukaryota > Metazoa > Chordata > Actinopteri > Gadiformes > Merlucciidae > Merluccius > Merluccius polli. The sequence continues at coordinate 251,697 of JAOPHQ010002851.1, read as the reverse complement.
ACAGATCTACATATCTGTGTATCTCCATGTTTATAGCATGTGCAAGTGTGCGTGTTTATCCTAATATAAGCCGTAATGATACGGTCTCTCGAAGAATGTCAACAATTTTCTGGTGACTTATTTCCGATATCCTCTTTGCGCACGGGGCTTTAATTTCCTTTAGGGTCCCCCCCCCCCTGTTAAAAGGCAGCTTCAGTCTGCCCTGACTAATTTCCTCTCAGCCTCACAGATCACAGGCCTGCCCCGCCCAGCGCTGCCTCTGCTCCCCCACAAAGACCCTCGTAATCCCACCGCTTGTCCACAATTAATCTTCCCAGTCGCCACATTATTAAGGCAGCCACCCACAGGCAGGGGGTGCAGGAACGTAAACCCAGGCACAGGCCCAGGCCCGACCCCCCCCCACACACACACACACACACACACACACACACACCATCACCCATCTCTACTGTCCCCTGCTACTGCCTGGGGGGGGGGGGGGGGGGGGGGTTACGCTGTGGCCCCTGCTATTAGCATCAAGGGTTGGCCCCCCAGACCCCCTCTGTCTCCTGATCAAACAACCTGGACCCCCCCCCCCCCCCCCCCCCTCTACACCCCATCCTCCCCCTACCTCTCTCTCTCATGTCTTTCCTCTCTATTCAGATCTGTTGTTTGCTAGCCATCTCTCCCTCTCCCTCTCTCCCTCTCCCTCTCCCTCTCTCTCTCTCTCTCTATCTCTCGTTGTTCTTTTGTGGAAATCTCTTCTCAGCACCCTTTCTTTCTCTCTCTCTCTCTCTCTCTCTCTCTTTCTTCTGAACCAATTGGATGGCTTTCAATGCAGCCTCTCCGACTTCAGACACATGCTAAAAATGGTCAGAGTAAGGCCATGATTTAGCTGTCATGTAAAAAATAAAAAATACATCTGATGTCTGTTTTTGTCATTTAAAAGCTTTAAAGGCACACAATTACTCAGCTTCATCCCTTGAGGGCTACAACGTCTTGGAAAGATTGGCTACACAAAAACACTTCAATATTTAAAAGACTTACTGTAATAATCATGACATAAGCATAATGTTTATTCTAAGTTAAGGTAAGTTAGCCTATAACAGAGGAATGTGCATGGGGGTTAAAGTTGGTCACAGATTGCCTTCGGTGACACCTGACATGAAAGTAATGCCAGTTCTGTGGCGATCCAAGCTGCCCCCCCCCCCCCCCCCCCCCCCATTGGTTGAAATGCCATTGTATCGCAAACAAAGACCCCCCCCACACACACACACACACACACACACAGTTTGCATGCATGACTAGCACGTCTAAACAAGGCCTTTGGATCTAACTCCTACAGTCTTGTGTTCAGGATGGGAGACAGCAGGGAACTTTGGAATTAGCCCAGATGTCCCCACCTGAACCTAGCCATTAACTTCTTCAAACGACAAGCACAATCCTGTCTACAGGCCCAACAACAACAACACATGTTTGAGGCGTGTTGGAAATAAGCGCGTGTGAGTGTGAAGTCGCACATCATAAAGGCTAACAGGCTGTTATCTCTCTCTCTAATCGGAAATGTAATCCTAGCTCCCAGAGAAGTTACATTGTTGTCTATGTAGAACCAGCGCTCGGACCCGCCACAACCTGCACTACCTGCTTGCCAACCACCAACGGTACACTGCGATGAAAATATACTAGCAATGAACTGACAACAATTCAACAACAGTGACACCAAGTTAGTAAAAACAAAGTGTGACTTTATGTACGTCACAAAGTCAAAGTAAGAACATCATACAACAGACAAAGCGGGAAGCTGTTGATCTATCACAAGTGTTGTCTATCAAGAGACTAAATGTGATTCTCAGTTGTCAAGATGTCAGCTGGTTAAAAATCACGTCAATCTTCTTCCTATGGACGCCCCCCATCCCCATCCCCATCCCCACCACCGACAAACTGTCAACATGTGTGTCTCGCGCCACCTGAAAAAAACCCCCCCAAAAAACACGAGGAACACAATTTAATTAGCGCTGAAAGACACTTGCTCGCTTTCATCCCTTTATGGATGCGCACACGAAAGACAATGTGTTACGAGCAAATAAATCGGCCATGACAGCCACATCAAAGGGTGCAGCGAAGGGGCTTACTGCTACTTAAAGCACAGGAATGCTGTTGCTAAGCAGCCGTCCAAAACATCAGCACCCTAATGATGACTGCGCCGCGGTGTGCGCCGCTTAACCTGGTTAGCGAGGGCCGGGCACTTTGCTCCGACACCCGGCGTCCTTCTTGTACCTCGCGCGCACAAACGCACGCACGCCAAACAACAATTGTTAGCGAATAGGCAAAAAGGCGCCCCAGAAAACACCTCCGCGGCAACAGACACGCAAGGTGAATTGAAGTTCACACCGCTAAGCGTTTCCCGGGTAGTTTGTTACCACCCAATAGGGACCTAATATCCCCAAATCTTTCTTCTTCTTTTGCTCCGTCATAAATAATTAACGGATTGTAATCTATGGATTCACCCCCCCCCCCCCCACACACACACACACACACACACACACACATACACATACATACACACCCACTGCCCTTCTAGGGAGGACAAGCCAGTTGATGAATTAGGATGTGCTCCAATGCATAAAGGCTATGAGTCACTGTGAGCCGTCGCCCGGCTGTGAATAAATGTGGTTCCCTCATCGTCCCCCCAGTGAGGTGCTAAATCACCGGCCTTTCCAGGAGCCATGGAGCTGTGTGTGTGTGTGTGTGTGTGTGTGTGTGTGTGTGTCATTGAATAGGGCTAGCTAGGTAGCCAACACATTATAATTCTGTCCAATAAACATAACTCATTATTCCAGAAGCTCGCATTTTTTTCCCCCTGCTACGAGTTAAATGAACTGTCAAGCAGGAATTGCATTTAAAAAGCGGGACAAAAACACGACAACAAAAACAAAGACGCTTTGGTCTTGTTTTTTTTTTTTTTTTTTTTAAATATTCATACAAATATTTGATACAGTATGTTAGTTACGCAGAATACAACTAAGAAAACCTAAGGATACCATGCTAACCGTTAGACTACCAAGCCAACCTCTAGAATAGCATGCTAGCTGCTAGCTGTTGTTGTTGCTATAATTGAAGGAAACACAGCTGGACAGAAAACTTACAGCTTCAGTCTCCCTCAGAGGAAAAAGAAGTGATAGGTGACCTCTCACGTACTTGTAATCCACAAAGAATTAGTCATAACAACAGTACGTAAATCCCTTTAGGAAAGCTGAGCTGAGTAAACGTAGCATGAAGCTGCCTGGTGCACAAATCACCTCTTTTTTTTGTAAATCTTACTTGAAAGATGAAAGGGAACTGGCACTCTGGATTACGGAGAACAATCAGGAATTATTAGAAGTGAAAAATACAGAAATCGGCTTTCTGTAAAACCAATCATTACCAATTTATCTCAGATTTGCTTCAGTTAGCCACACTACCATTTTTTCTGCTATTGACCCCCATGCTTAAACAATTGCTTAAAATATCTAGTAACTTTGTCTATGTATGTATGTATGTATGTATGTATGTATGTATGTATGTATGTATGTATGTGTGTATACATGTACAATATACATAAGGTGAACATACAGTAACCTAAACTAGTCAGGGTCAAATAAGCATTTATGCATTTTCAGCCCCACCATCTTAGATTTGGCATTAATTTGTTACAGTTGACCACATCTCCTTTCCAGATGTGCTCTTCCGTGCTAAACATTTCCAGGTGGTTTGTACTTCACAATTCCTAATCCGTAATGTATTTTATGTATTCATTATAAATACTCACACCTTGGTATTTACGACACAAAGCCACATCCCTTTATTGTAATGAGCTCACACCGCTCCCTCCTCTGATCTTTAGCTCTTTGTCGCAAAGCTCATCACCTCTATTTTCTGGCGTAATTGCACGGCAAAGATCTCCCCTTTGATACTGTCTGCGCGCTATCGCAGCGCTATCGCTGCGGCAGCATCAAACACCGCCATGCGCGCTGATACACCTGCGGAAAAGACAAACAGCGGTCCCGTGGAGATATGACATATCTCTCATCCCGGCGCAGGATATGAACTCCTCTGTCATCTTAACAGCAGAAGGGTAGGGTGGGGGGGGTGGGGGAGGGAGGCAGGGGGGTTGTTGGGGGGGGGGGGGGACAGTAGGTGCTGAGAGACATGTGTTGAACACAGTGAACTGTCTGGCAGCTGGCATTCCCAGACCCCTACTCTCCTCCCCTCTGCGCACACACACACACACACACACACACACACACACACACACACACACACACACACACACACACACTTATCAATCCCCCAGCCCCCCCCCCCACCCACCCACCCATCCCGGGCCCTGTGTCTGATCTCGTGGCCCTCAATCTGTAGACACAGAGCCTCTCTCAGGGCTCATCACCAGGCCTCTGAGTGTTGCTGAGAAGGGTCACGGCCCTGTGTCCTCCTGGCCTTAACCGCCCACCACCCCACCCAGACCTGTCATGCATGGCACACAGGAGAAGGGCTTTCTGCATAACCTTAAACCTGACCAAGTAGTTGTGTTGCCTAAACCTGACCAAGTAGTTGTGTTGCCTAATCCTGACCAAGTAGTTGTGTTGCCTTAACCTAACCAAGTAGTTGTGTTGCCTAAACCTGACCAAGTAGTTGTGTTGCCTTAACCTGACCAAGTAGTTGTGTTGCCTAAACCTGACCAAGTAGTTGTGTTGCCTAAACCTGACCAAGTAGTTGTGTTGCCTAAACCTGACCAAGTAGTTGTGTTGCCTAATCCTGACCAAGTAGTTGTGTTGCCTAATCCTGACCAAGTAGTTGTGTTGCCTTAACCTAACCAAGTAGTTGTGTTGCCTTAACCTAACCAAGTAGTTGTGTTGCCTAAACCTGACCAAGTAGTTGTGTTGCCTTAACCTAACCAAGTAGTTGTGTTGCCTAAACCTGACCAAGTAGTTGTGTTGCCTTAACCTAACCAAGTAGTTGTGTTGCCTAAACCTGACCAAGTAGTTGTGTTGCCTAAACCTGACCAAGTAGTTGTGTTGCCTAATCCTGACCAAGTAGTTGTGTTGCCTAAACCTGACCAAGTAGTTGTGTTGCCTAATCCTGACCAAGTAGTTGTGTTGCCTTAACCTAACCAAGTAGTTGTGTTGCCTAAACCTGACCAAGTAGTTGTGTTGCCTAATCCTGACCAAGTAGTTGTGTTGCCTAAACCTGACCAAGTAGTTGTGTTGCATAAACCTAACCAAGCAGTTGTATTGCTTTAACTTAACTAAATACAAAATAATACAGGACACAAACCCCAGTCACTTGTGTGAAAGTCCTGTGTCTGACCCATTCATCCACCACAACCTCCTCTTTACATCTTAGAGAGGTGTACTCTTTATGCTACGTCACCTGACTTTCTAAAGCCTTTCTGGCGGCGCACGAATGTGTCCGCTGAGTCTCCATGTTGCCCCCTCATGAGCAGTGCTCCACGTCCCTCGGCTTAACGGCCTGTCGTGTGATTCAGTGAGCTATGTGTGTGTATAATCCCCACCATCCAAAGGACGATCACCACTGCACACACCGTTGGGTGACTATTGCAGTCGCCCAATGGCCCTTTTTATACCAACAACCTCCATCCGGTAAGCCAGACTACCACTGCACCGACTAAACACAAAACACTACTCTATTTTGCATTGCTTGAATCAAGGGCACGGCTACTGGTAAACACTTCTGTTGTCGTCGAATCCTGCACCATTACGAGAAGTATTTTAAAGAGGCATGACTTTGTATTGTATCTCCTCTAACACAGAGAGAAAAAGAGAGAGGCGTAGCACAGAGACACACACACACACACACACACACACACACACACACAGACACAGATAAGCAGTGTGGATCCTGCTGAGAGAATCTGTTATCAGGGCTGGTGCTCGGCACTGACATTAAGGATAATCGTATCTATCAGTGTGCTGCCAAACATCCCCAAGTGAGCCTGGCAGAGAACAAAGGCGAGCCTCGTCTCTCAGAGCTAAGGTTACAGGCGGATGATGATGTACTTGTCATGGGGGGGGGGTGTGGGGGGGTGCAAATGATCCACCACCCGCCCTGTAACCCTCCCCATGCAATGAGAGAATCCCTGTGCAGCAGACATGCAGGTATCAGCTCCAAACGTGCACATATATCCTCCTTCTTTAGCCCGATCGCTGCACCGCTGCCAGCTTGGTACCAGTCACCGACCAACAGGGAAATGAATGGATACTGTTGAAGAGTGGAGCGATGTGCCGACGAAGCGATGGGAAAATAAGCAAAGGTGAATAATAGGACTAAGCCCCGACCCTCGCCTGATATTTGCTAGGCAGACTGTGCCTGTCTGGGCAGAGTCCTGTGAGGGCTAATGTTTGTTCGGGACTATCCGTTTTCATAATTCAGGTTTTAACGACTTGGAGATTAACATTATTTAAAAGATTGAATGTGATCTTTTATAAAGTTTGAGAGTGATACCTTATTCCTGAAATTTGACTTTAGTAAGGGCGTGTCTTTTGTAATAGTGCAACCCAATGTTAATGCGCAGACGTGTTATACGAGATCATGGTAGGCTTCTCATCACAAATACACTCTCATAATACTAACCAACCGTACAATATGGCAGCCAGGTGTCAATGGCTATACGTCCATATCCCCCGCGTACGGGAACAAAACAAGTTGTTTGTTCGAGACAAAATCCTCGACAAAAAGGGGAGAGCTTGGGTCCGTTTACAATGTAGACAGTGACCTCAAAAGAGGTTGAGTACAGGGATGGATTACTCTGAAATGTACCAGACCAAAGCTCGGCGGAGAGTGGAAAAATCTTGCCTTCGCAGGGGAAGTGCTTCTTTGTCAGTGATAAATGGCCTCTCTCGTCAGAGTCTTCCACATGGTTTCCATCAATATCCCATTCATTGTGATGTATTGACTCGCTTCACAGGTATCCTCGATGCATATTTCGGAACATCTCCCACTGATCTAGCACCGCTCGATGGCCGCAAATCATCTCTCCCCCGTGAAAGAAATGTAAGAGATATTAGGATTCCCAGTCACTTAAGTCGTTTTAAGCAGCAATTTATCGATATAAATGGCAGAAGTGGGGTTTTCTTTTTTCAGACCATCTGCTGCTTCTTCTGCTCGTTTGTTTGTTTGGCTGTCAAAATAATTGTCATTTTAAATTTTTTTTTACTCAGGATGTGAACCATAAAAATGTCTTGGACTGGACTCGGGCCATTTTTTTCCACATCAAAAGTCTTGGCGATGAATATAACGGTGGACACGATTTCCCACAGCAACATTTCTCTGCGTCTTGTCTCCTTCACTTTCCCATTGCGATCCAGACAGCCAACTAGATAGCTCTCTTCACTCACTCACTCACTCACTCAATCACGCACACATACATGGGTAGATACACAGACAAATGGAAAAGACACAGACGGACACAGACAGACAGACACACACACACACACACACACAGACTCAAGGTGTGGGCAGAGACAGACTGGGTGTGTGTTGAGAAGCTACAGGGCTAGCCCTGTAGCCCTGTAGACCTCTCAGCGGGAGACAGAGGAGCAGGAGAGAGAGAGAGAAAGAGAAAGAGAGAGAGAGAGAGAGAAAGGGAGAGAGAGAGAGAGAGAGAGACAGAGAGACAGAGAGAGAGAGACAGAGAGAGAGAGAGAGAGAGAGAGAGAGGGAACTATCAGTGGGATCACACCACTTCACTCGACACGCCAGAGTCTAAACAAGTCTCTGTTTTCATTTCCATAAAGCCGCGCTCTGTCTTTTGTTCTGACGAAGATAAGATGTATAAATTATGAGCAGCTGACAAAGTATAGTGGGGCGCCTGGGGCAGCCCATCAGTCATGCTCTGGCTGTCAGCAGGTAACTGATGGGGGCCCTACAGGCACAAAGCCCGCCTTTTAAGCACGGGGAGAGGGGAAGGAGCGAAGTGGGGAGGAGACGCAGGAGGAGGAGCAGAATTTAAAGCCCTCCTAGTACTACAGCTGACTCACATTTAACCAGCCTCCACAGTCTGAGGGGCTACAGGCTGGGGATTTTGTTGTTGTCCATCGCTCTCCGGGAGTGTGTGTGCGCGTGTGTTGTGTGTGTGTGTGTGTGTGTGTGTGTGTGAGAGAGTGTGTGTGTGTCTTACTGTTGTGCTCCGTTGACACTTGACAATGGCCGTCAAGCGGAGGCACATGGACTGGAGACAGAGGGTCGTCTGTAGGAACAGGAAGAGGCCGACCACCCAAGAGGAGGTGCCAGGGAGGGGTCTCTAGGAGAAGAAAAAACAGGAAATGTCACATCAATAAAACAGCGGTTGTACTAAACGATAGCCGTGCGATAACAAATGGATAACAATGTATGTGTGTGTTTGTGTATATATATATATATATATATATATATATATATATATATATATATATACACACACACACACACACACACACACACTACACCCCAACTATACAACTTTCATCATGACATAGTGTTTCCAGAATGGATCACTGAATTTCATGACATTTTAAAGGGCCCAGTCGTAAGGAACTAGGTCTGATTTACTAACAGAGGGAGGCTATTCCCACAGTGTGTGTGTCTGTCTGTGTGTGTCTGTCTGTGTGTGTGTGTGTGTGTGTGTGCCCATCACACCTCCACTGCCACCAGGGCAACTTTAAACTTTTGACTGAGGCCACACTTTACTACACCATGTAAAAATGCATCTTTTTTTCACCATTGTTTCCAAAGTGGATAAATCTGAAATCCTCATGTTGCATTGTGGACGGGCAAATCTTATATTTATGAAAACAATGACATCATTAAGATGTGATCTAGACATTGGTGGCTGGCTAAAGTGGTCTGTGCATGCAGGTGAGAGAAGGCATGGAAGGCCATTTCAGTGTGGACGGACAGTGTCTTGGAAAATACTGCTATGCTAGTACTAGTACTAGTATTACGCTAGCATGGACAGAAAAAACAGCATTTTTGTCCATTGATCTGGTGTAGTGTGGCCATGGCCTCAGGCTAACCAGTGGAAGTGAGTGAAGTTAGTCTGGCTTCGGGCATCACCCATCTCACCCACGTGTTGCACCCCACGACACTGCACTCGCATCGGTCAAACTGCTACTATTAAAGGGCCCCTATTTTACCACCAGGTGTGACTGGGATTAGCCATTACAAGCCGTTTCAAAATTTCCATGTGACTACCCTCTAGTGAAATCACAAGTGGGAGTATCCACCCAGATGAATGGGTAGGCTGGTAGATTGATCCAGTCATCATACATCTGGGTGGACACTCCCACTAAATAGGGGCCATTTAAAACACAGAGACGGCCAGGGAAGCGAGCACCGTTTTCAATCCCGTCCACCAATCAGCTCCTCTCTACTGACCGTGGGTGAACGGAGATGATCGGATACAGAGATGACGGACCCCCCCCCACTCCCTCTCTCTCAATATATCTGGAAGCCAATCTCCACCTCTGTCTGCTTTCCTGGATGACAGAAGGGGATCACACCTTCATTTAGGGCAGACAGGCAGCTATCACTATGTCAAATGAAGTGGGACAAGGGGGGGTGGGGGCGGTGTTATAAAACTGGATACATCTCTGAAAAGAGTTGGTGTCACCAGAGGAAGAGAGACAGGGCTGGCACTCAGGAGATGTAAAGTAATCCTGTTAATCCCCCCCCACCCACCCATGCCCAGAGGGAAGATATTCGTCCACTTCAAAATAAGGGTGTAGCAGAATAGACGTTGTCAGTTGGTGCGCCGAGCCAGAGTTGGAAACGAGACCTATAGGGTCTAAGGCCTAGTGCACAAGTACACTGGTATTTTTTTTAAAACAAAGCTTTTTCTATGCGTTTAGGCCTTTCGTCCACATGCAAACTGCATTCTTCATCCAGGATGAAGAAATTCAGAAACTTCGTATTCAATGTTGACGTGTGGACGTCAGGGAAGAGGGAGGTTTTCGCAAAACAAGGACATCATGACCTCGATTTTCACACGGCAATTGCTGTTTCACACCCAAGCCCATCAATGCGCATGCTCCTAATGTCCTTCTGTGGTGTTTGACATAAAGGTCTATCGCCACCTACTGGCCTGGCATGCTTATGTGAGGGTTTCAAATCGTTTTTTGCGTTCACTTGTGGAGGTATTTTCTATGCACAGGATTTGTCCATAGAAAATAGAAAAAATGTTTTCAGAAATATCCGTGTACGTGTGGACTAGGCTCTAATATGCAGTAGGCACACCCTGTTTTCTGCATCGGTGAAGTGACACTTGACAAATGAGTGTTAACTATGGAGGTTGGCAGAAAATTGTGCAGGCCTTATCACATTTCTAGTCAGTTGTAAGTTAGAGATAAGGGTAGGTTAAGTATTTTCCCGTGACATGGCATTGTCATGGTCTTCTGATTCTGAATTTGAAATATTTGGACAAATAAACACTGACTGGTGGACTGCGTGTGTGTGTGCGTGTGTGTGTGCCTGCGAGTCATGCGTGTATTTCACCTCCATGCCTTTAAGTGCACGTACGTTTTTTACATGTCTTTGTTTAAAGAGGACAAACAAAGAGAGCCACTGAGTGAAAACCCAGGCAGTAGAGTGTTGTGTGTTTTGTTTTTTGGGCGTGCGAGTCAGCCCCATTTCAGAGCCGTGCCTGAAAAGACAGAGAGAGAGAGAGAGAGAGAGAGAGAGAGAGAGAGAGAGATTCGTCTACGTAACAACAATGGCGCGTAACATGATCCTTCATTACACATTGTGTAAACAGTGTAACCTATCACTGCCGCCACTCAACATGATTGATTGCGGCCTGTCACCGAATGAGACTGACACATTAGGGGAAAAAGAGAAAACTTTTTTTTCTCCTCTTCAAACAAAGAGCTCCGACTGCATTCATGCTGCCACAGAAAGTGGTGATTAATGTGTTTCTCGCTCGGTAATCCCACACCCCTGGCTAATGAAGAAGGAATCTATCATCCGTCCTTAGGCTGGCAGATGTCGCGAGGACAGCGATCCAAGTGCCTGGGAACAATTTACTTTCTTTTCTCTAATTGTTCCTGAAAAGTGTGACAGGAGTGAAAAAAAAGACACACACAACACACAGACACACACACACACACACATACATACATACACAACTACACACACACACACACACACACACACACACACACACAGAGACACACACACACAACACACTCAAGTGGACAGATCCGGGGGGCAGACATAACAAAAGATATGGTGATGGAGGGGGTGGGGGTGTTGCCTCTTCACTACTAGACCAACACTAAAAAAAAAAAAAAATCACCTGAAAGTGATATTTAGCCTACGGGGGCTACAGAGCAAAACTCTCACGTTCAGACGGACGCCATTGCAGCTTTTTTGCTACAGTATGATTATAATCTTCTCACATGCTTTTTTTTTTTACTCCCCCTATTTTCCCTCGAAAAAAACAGCTGCCGAAATGCGATGAAAGAAAATCTAAAGTGTTAGCACACCTCCATTGAGCTATTAAAACATAGAAAACAACTCCCATTGCAAAACATTGCGTGTGCCGCGCAAGGCCGTCGGGCCCACGGAGTTCATAAACAAGTCATCTGTGCTTAATTAAGCTGGTTACATCTCGTAATCAAGGGGAGAAAGCAAGGAATTAAATGGCAATTAGAGAATAAGGGTTGGGGCTCAGGGATTATCGTCCCCGAAGAGAGGAGCGAGTTGAACCAAACAGCTGCTGGTGCACTTATCGGTGAAAGAAATAACAACGAGACGCGATGTATAGTATGTAAACACATTGTTTTTTAAAGCATATTCAATTGCGCCAATGAAAAATGGACAAAATGAGAACAAATAATACTGTACACATTTCAACTAATACTACTTTCCACAGGACGGGTTCATTGAGAAGAAAAAGTTCATTAGCTAGACCCCAATTGCAGCAGCAGGTTTATGGGTTTATAAATCTCCGTTTGGACACATTTACTTAGATTAGGACAAAGCGCAAGCAGCTAAGTCTAAACACGCCACAGCTGTCTGCACTCACATCATTTTGATGTCATCTGGTCCCATGCCTGTTCCCATTACCGGGCTGATAAAACAGCAACACTCACACACATCTGCTCGCCTGAAGGGGGGGCTTTGCCTGTTGATAATTCATGCATCTGGAGGTCACATGGCACTTAGCTCACACAGCCCTAACACCCGGGCTAATAAATCAATTTCTCAGGTCGATTATGAGTAATTGCACGTGCTTTTAAGTTTTACTGTCCGCGTCGAGAGGTGCAGCGGGGTTGGGGTTTTTTTTGTGTTGCTTTTGTTTTGTTCTCTTCTTCGGCGTTAATTATGTAAAACGCGATGACTCATCGCTCTAATTGTACATGTTTTGCTCGCAAGCGTGACCCCTGTTGTATGTCTGGCTGTCTTTACTTTCAGCAAACCGACACTGGCTAGCCGGGACTATGGTGAGAAACACGGGTCGTTTTGTAGAAAAAAAGGCCTCTCTTGTGTAAAAGAGCGTAACGACCTCATAAACGGTGGTTTCATTTCAAAACAGGACTGTTTCCGTTGCACGATTACGAATGGCTTTGTGGACGGACGCAAGCCATCTCTGTTAAGGCCAGAGATGAGATAAACAGGTAGACAGCAAAAACAAAAATCAAGCCTATGCATACCCATAACCAAAACACGTTGCAACCGAATACAGAACAATAGAACATCAGGAAATCATAACCTTCGCACGTCCCATCATTCTGGTTGGTGCAGTTTGACGGCATGCAAACGTGAGAATGAAAGAACATCGGTGTAGATTAGGGACAAAACGCTGGATCCTCCTCTAATACACGACACTCTGGGCTCAAAGACAAAGCGCTTTGATAAAGAAGGACTCACCCTGTGGGGTGGAGCGCACATAAAGGGACAACCGAGCCCCCTTATCTCCACCAAAACAAGTGATATGGAAATACTGAGGCAGTGATCTCATCTGAGAATGGGGAAGTGTTGCACTTCAAATGGCCTGGTGCTTAAAGACCTACCACCTGCCAGGGAAAACCCCAACACTACAACACCGACCTTTGCTCTCATTACAGGTCGGATCACGCACGATGCAGAATGAGTACGAGTACGGGTACAGTTATCAGGGGCCTCGTGTCTCATATCTCATATCTACACATACTAGGGATATCAGGTAAAAAGGAACACTAAGTGCTAGGTGCATAGTGCACTATGTGCACTATGGAGCCTCATGAATCTCATGAATCATGAAGTGTTTTTGGCTGAACTTTCCAAAACTTGTTTTTTGGCACACAAGTCTTTCAACAAACATCCCTACTCCAATGCCCCTCACACGCAGTAGGTCTGCACGGGATTCAAGTGTAATTGCTTAAGATGACTCAGTATAGCGTTTGGCACGGCGACTGTCACAGCCTCGCATTAATCTGATCCTCCGCTGATGACTAATTAAGGCGCCCGTCACAATCATAACATTATAATAAAACGTCAGCCGCACAGGATACAAATGAAGTGATCTCAGCAGCACACTCCAACACGACGCGAATCAAACCAATCGCGCACACGCGCCCTCGACAGTGGTGAACAAACAGTGAAGAGAGATCAAGGTCACGGTGGTGAGTTAACGCTAGCCTAATTAAGCAATTTACGCGTGGCGCGGTGCGTAACCCCCGTCGCTTTGGCGCGAACCCCGTCCGCTGGAGGACCCTTGAGCCGACTGGACGCACGCTGTCTACTTTGACGAAGACTCATGCATACGATATGAGGTCAGATTCTCGGTCGTTAAAAATAACTCCTTTTATGCGTGCTGGGGGGGGCGGGGGGGGGTCACGCTATGAAAGGCAATTTCTTCAAAGGACGAAGGAGACTTTGGAGGATTTGTGAGTGATTATGACATGAAGGTGGTGGTGGTGGTGGTGGTGGGGGAGGGGGAGGGAATGATTTTTTTAAAACTGGGTCGGATAAAGCCCTTTGTCAGTTATTACAGATGCTAATTATACAGGGACCACGTTAGGAGCGGCCTCTATCGATGGCCTGTGTTGTAGCCGGTTGTGTTTTTTACTGTACGTACACGTAGCCTATTGTTACCCCCTCCCACACACACACACACACACACACACACACACACACACACACACACACACACACACACACACACACACACACACACACCCCTCAAGTCTTTTCAAGGGACTTGGGACAAGGGAATTCACCAAATATGCACGTTTCACTTCAACGTTTCACTTGTTATTTTTTATTGAATTGGAGCAACACTCAAGGGGAACACACAGCAAGCCAACCAACAGAGTTCATTTGGTGAACAAAAAGCAGTTGGTGGAAATGTTCCTATCCTGCTTGATATGCAGAAGACTGAATGTTTACTGCGACCAGATATGGATAGAAGCGCTGATCCCAACAACAAAGGACCGTCTTAATAGCCTACTTAAAAATGACATAACATAACATTAAAATCCTTGCTGTGGTAGGAGTTGGCTCTCATGTGTCCAATGAATGTCCAGTGATTCGTCCGCTGCTGCAGAGCAGCTAGCCCATAGCTCGTTCTGCATGTCGTGTGGAAATGTCCAGAGGGCATAAAGCCGCATTTATTTATTTATTTATTTTTCTTCTGATTTTTGGACCGTCTTTGTCCTGCTTTAACCCAAACCATTGTCAGCCCCCTTGTGCATTAGACAGAGACAATAGCCTATTTACATTGGCCTAATGCGCGGCTACGTGACATACGATAAATATTGCATTAGCAGAACATGCAACGCTGTCAATCGGGAGATAATGCTCTTGTCAGCATCAAACTAACCGCCGAGCCTCCCCCCAAGCAAATGATTCCTTTAAGGTATTCCTGTATGGTAAATCATTCATGGAGCTTGCATTGTTAAGAAAAAGCACTTAAGGGGATCTGCTCAAAGTAAATATATTTATAAGTCATGGTTAACACAAAAAAGAAAAACGCATGGTAGGGTAGCATTATCCTGCCCGTCCTGAGCCAACTGAAAACCTATTAATGTCCATTGCGGTTAATGGACACACAGGACTGCGTCCATTAAGTCTTTTACTTTGAATAAATCGGTCCCGGCACATTTGTGAAGAGGTGAATTAACATTAGGCCTCGGCCTACATATTAACATCTACTCTATTGAAATGCTTTTCATTGCAGGCCTACAACAAACCCATACCCTGCAGTTGTGTTGAAGGGTGGGAGAAATGGCGTAAAAATGAGCAGAAATAATTGCTTTAGGTGTAAGAAACATGAATGCTTTGTAAAGTACAATCGAAGTACAATCAATGTTTGGCGGTGACAGTACATTTAACATTTGCATCACTATGCCGGGCAGGAAGTCAATATTCGGCCCTCAGCACGACTGGGAAATACATTTTAGAAGTACAGTATGTTTTAACCGTTGATTGAGCTGGTTTCCACTCGTCAATAGCATCACCTTTCATTCATCGTGCGAGTGTATCCAACTGTGAGACGTAAAGTCGATTTCATATCGCTGTCACGTTGCGAGTGGCCACGTCACGTCTGAGAGAAGAAAAAAAAGAAGAAGAAAAAGAAAAAGCTATGAGCGAACGTTGATTACACTGATTACTTTTGGTCGAGCTGAGTTGGTTGTGGTTTTGAAAGGTACGTGCACGGGGACAGCGATCAGACTTGAGTAATGGTTTGCAACCCACACACAAACACAGACACACACACTTTATCATTCACAAATCATCTCAAGATGGTGGTTTGGAGACAAAAGAGGGCGTAAATTGTAGGTGAAAATTTGGCTTGTCGTGAAAGGCAGCGAAGGGGGGTGGTGGGCTGCTTTGTTTTGCGGTTTGTGTTTCTTTCCTCTCTGGGCCATGGCTTGAATGGAGTCCAAACACAGGAGTGTTGACAACGTGATGGATGAACCATGGTAAAGTGGTTAGTGATTGTAAAAGCACCCAAGAACTGTTGTTGTTTTTTTTCCAAAAGCACAAACAAATGACTCCTTTCACGTTGGATCCATCACTTAAACATTGGTCCTAATTGCAAAGTATGACCTATGGTGCCAGAAACACAAAACCACAGACAGAGAGGCAGGGAATACAAATGTTGCCAGACTGTGATTCACATGATTAGACTGTGAGCCTTTCCATGTGGCACGTCGTGGACACACCTAAATGTCTAGCAGTGATATCGTAACTTAACATGTATAATCCTGAATCCATATAGGTCACCAAATATCTGTAAATGTTTCAATTATCCAGAAATGTTTGAGTGTTATTTTTTGTTAAGATACTATTCAGATGGTATTTTTAAGATTTTAAGATTTTATCTTCATACTAGTTTCAAACATAGACAATTTTCAAATCCTTGAAACTGTTCTTCAGACTTGCATTAGTTGCATTGAATTCGCACTAGGCAAGACAAGAGTTTTATAATAAGTAACCCCCCTTATATTTATTGAAGAAACACAATACAGTGACTCAGAGCTCGTACTTGGCACAACTAATATTACAGCCAGGGAGCACTTTGAGAAATGACTATATGTTCATACACATCAATAGTCAATACAATATGTCATTATCATTGCGTTTTTCCCATGTGCTCTTTCATATTGAATATATTTAATAGCATATTTAATAGCATAGATATATCACAGGCAATGATTGTAATGAATCGAGGTACTGAAAGCCATAATCCCCCTTATAAACCCTTTCACCGTGTTCTGCGACCACTAGAGGTCTCTGTGGCTCACCCCCTCGTCTACAGTACATAAACCTACAGGAAAAACATAAACACAGTCTCCTCTCTCATCACTGCATAACAGGGGAAACACAGAGTGGGTTGAGAAGTAAATGACATAGAAAAGCAAACACTGTGAACGTATAGAGAAACTGCTCCAATGCAAATGAGGCTGAACCAAAGAAGGAAATATTGGCAAGCCGCTGACTGCTTCCGAAATCCAAGGCACTAAATTAGGCGGATAAATTAGCCGAATTAACCCAGTGTGACCCCCCCCCCCGCCCATCCTCCTCCTCCTCCGACACAACTGTCTCTGATTAACCAAAGCGCCAAAGCAAGCACCTTTTCAGAGTCTCACCAGGACAAAGATTCAAGCCTCAGAACAAAAAAAACCAAAAACAAATCAATGAACTACCAGGGCCCCAACAGAAGAGCTAGGCTCCCTGGCCAGGCAGGGCATTCTTCACACGCTGGCAGTATGAGCGATGCGGGTCACTTAGCGAGTGGCCAGGACTCAAAAACAAAAGAAAAGTCCCAAGCAATGGCTTTCCACTGGATGAATTTGTCAATGTCTCGCGCCTTAAGGCGTCCGGGCCTCGCCTGACCCCCAGCCTCCATTCTCAAGATAAATACCTCTGTCACCGTTCACCTCCAGTCCCTGGACACAAATTTAACTTGTCATCCATCATCCCCGCTGAGAGCTATAATTTTCTCCCACCCAGTAATGAGTCGAAGACCTGAGAAACGACGGCAGGCCGACTGGCCGGCCAGCCGGCCGGCCGGCCAGCAGACAGACCGGTGGACGGACGGACCGGCAGACGGACGGACCGGCAGACGGACGGACGGACCGGCGGACGGACAGACCAGCGGATGGACTGCGCCAGTGGATGTGACAGAGCCGTTGGATTTTCTCTATTTTTTTATGGGTATTATTTGTATGGAATGACTTGATCCCCCATGAATCGACTCACCAAGCAGCCGGCACGCCAAGTGGCTAAATGATTGACTGTGACATTCATTGCGGCGATGGGTCCATGCAAAGTTCAAGTCGTGGAAGGTGTAAAGCCGGGGGTATTTGTTTCCCTCAAATGGCCACAGCTGACAAGCTTGTATGATAATGTGCCCACTGTACATCACCTTAATTGACACTTAAGTCTGCCACTGGCCTCGCGAATGCCGACCGGCTTTAGGGGAACAAATCCTTTTTAATGTGCATTCCTGGTGAGGGATTGTGTTGTGTGTGTGCGTGTGTGTGCGTGCCCACTTTTCCGTGCATGCTTGGGTGTGTGTGTGCCCACTTGTCAGTGCATGCTTCGGTGTGTGTGTGTGTATGTGTGTGTGTGTGTGTGTGTATGTGTGTCAGCGTGTGCACATTTGTGTGTCTGTTTGTGCTTGGGTGGAGTGTGTGAAATTGAGGAGGAGAGAAAGATGAAGAGATAGATGTCCAGGAAAACAGCACAATATGTTCACACAATGAACACCCCCCCCCCACACACACACACACAACCTCCCAAGTGAAGCAGATCAACTTCCTATCTATACTCTGCTATGAGGCACGCAAGCTGTTAAGAACAAGCTACAGCAAAAAAAACATGAGGATTTTAATAATAAATAGCTGATTCTGCTGCCAGTAAACCCACACGAGAATACCATTTTTTGAAAGAAAAGCAAACCAAAATGCTTCCCAAATCCCCTTTCACCTGTCTGATTAGGGTATTTGCTGCCGTGTAATGTTATTAGCAGGTTGGTTAAAACGGAGTCCACATGCACTGGGTGTGTGTGTGTGCGTGTGTGTGTGTGTGTTTGTGAGGGTGTGTTTGTGTGTGTGTAAGGGGGCGTTTGCTTATTAATTGTTGTTTTCGTGTCACCATTGCTGCATGCACCCTGTGATTTAATCAGCTAAATTCAGTGCCCTGGGAGTGGGGGAATGATGCAGGTTTGGTGGCTAAAAAGGTACTTTTTTAATGACAACTTAGTTGGCGCTGAACATGTCATCACAATTACGGGGGTGCACGCCGTGCAGAGATGTGCACGGCGCATCACAATATCACTGATGAACCTGATGATGTATTTAAGCTCACCCACTCATTTATTTAATTCCCACTGACGCCATACACAACCCCCCCCACACACACACACACGTACACACAATCATTTCATAAGCATGTCTTATCGTCACGAGAGATTGGGTTTGACGGCTTGACAGATCAGAGGAGAATAGGCGTCACCCATTATCCCCTGGACATTGATAGGCCCTGAGCTGTGTGTGCACTCTGCTTCCCGCTGCAAGGCCACTAACGACCCCCGGGCGGCCGCCCGCCTCCATCCTTCCACACAGGTACAATCTTGTTTACCTCCACTCCCCGTGGACACCAACCTCTCTCCTCCCTCCCCTACCCGGGCCCCCTGGAGACCTGATGATGCTTCTCCAGTCTCCCCTGAGTCACTTGAGTGGGACCTTCCTCTAATCACCAACTCCCTCCACCCACCCTTCTCCTCGCCGGTACTCAGAACCTTGTGTCACCTGGAAGGCGTTCTCGCTGCAATTAACCTGGGGCCTCGTTATCAGGGCACTCTGTTAGCATGCCGCGGTCTCCTTGGGCTAATGGTGTCAACTAGACTAGACTGCAGGTTCTGGCGAGCTAGCATGTGCATTAACGAGCACAGACGCTAATGACAAACACTCCCGCACTCGCTGACTAAACGTTTCTACATGTAGGAAAAAAAACGTAAACCGAAAGGACAGCGATGGACCTTAGAAACCGAATCATTGAAGTGTAACCATTAACCAAGGACTGGAGCTTGTGAGAACAAGGGGCCGAACAAATGATTCAGAGCAGACTTAGTGTGACATGCATCAATGGTCCAAAAAAAGGTCAGAGGAGCCCTGGACACAACGTCCCTATTGGCTGTAAAGTCCCATTATTCCAACTCCTTTCCTTTTCTCTCTCCTCCTCCAAGGGTCCTGCAGCTCCTCACAGGCCATCCCATTGAATGACAAGAGACAGCCACAGTGATGTAGAAATAGGTGGACAGAGATGGATGGATCAATAGACCAGTGCATATGCAGACGTGCCTATTGATAAACTCCTGCTGACAACGGCCGAACACTTTGGGCTTATTGGCGGAAATGTCAGTCATGGCGGCCATTAGTTTGCATGCATTTCAGGTCGGATGTCCTCAACCCGTGACCATAGGGTACCGAGGCCAGCCCACAAGGCCCGTGACATGCCACAACACTTTTTGATCACTTGTCCAAGCGGATTCCACTCTGTGTCAGTACAGAGCTCTCTGCCTGCATGACAAGAGGGACAACGCAGACTTGAATTTTTGACATCCCGAGACCTAATGAATGTGAACAACTCGAACGGAGTCGGGCCAAAAGGCCAGCTGCTCAAGGAATGGTTAAAATCCCAAATGAAAGAGGCTTTTGTAAAGCGGCAACAACACATCAGTGTTGATAACAATTTGGCCCTGTGTGCTGTCAGGTGATCGTCTTTGATTACACCTTGAGGTTTTTTTTTTGTTCAAAGGATGACGGCAGATACGTTTTTAGGCAGATGCTCTTTGTGTTTGACGAATGAACATAACCCAGGGCGGTGTTGCTTTGATGGATAATGTCTCATCGTTCACGAGCCTCCAACTAGCGACAGAGTTGATAAGTCATTATTGTATTTTAACAAGGCCATTCTCTCGACCGGTTGGCAAAAAAAAGAGAAGAAAGAAAACGGCAGATAAATCAACATGCTTCTAAGGGAGCAATGAGCAAAATGGCTGATGAATTTGCCAATACTGCAGGAGTGATGGGCCTCATATGTGCATAATGGACTGTGTTCCTCACAGCACAGATTGTCTGTCAAGATAAGACACAAAAACGAATGACAGAGGAGAACAGCTTTTAAAAGATTAGACATTTTTTTAACATCATTACAAAGAAATCTGACCATTTAGAGTAGGCAATGCCAGATACACAATACCCCGAAAAACAAAAAAACCTGTCAACCTTGTTACTCCAAGGACTAAGTTGCTTGCGGTTCACTCCCAGTCGTCGACATGGAGAATCCTTTATCAATATGTGTCAAGAAATACAGGCGCCCTTAAACTTTATGAATATAACAGCTTCATTATTTTAAAATTGAACCTTGTGTGCCTCGGCTTTGGCTGCAGTCTTGGTGGGAGGGTTTTTAGTGCGGAGGCAGTGCTGAGGGATAGGGTTCCACTGGAGCCCGGAATGAATAATAGACTGCTTTCTAAGCAGAAGCGCTCTTGGTGGTAGGAGGTTAATATTCTCACATGTCATTAGGTCTGCTGGCTCGACTGATGGCTCATTGAATCAGGCAGCAAGTGATTTCCTCCCGCTGCAGAGGACAGAGCACTTCAAAGGGAAGGGGCTGAGGTCAGGACAGCCCTTCGCTTTGATTAATGACCGCGGCCAAGCAGAGGTTGCCTGTAGGTAAGAATGTGAACGGTGGATTGGAAGTGAAGGGGACTGACTTTTCTTTTCTTCTCTTTTTTTTAAGCTAAAATTTGACCTGGGCGCTGCAAACTTCCAGATAGCAAGCTTGGGGCTGGTTTGATGGGTTATGACAAAAGAGAAATAACCCTTCACTGACCTGTCTGGCTTATGCAATGCCCTGCCAGGTGACATGACTTAATAACAATGTTTAAATGAGACGGTACGCACAACTATTAATACATCATTTCACTTTTTGTCCCGACTTTAATGTCTGGATAATGCAAATCGAATTAAAGGAAATGTGCTCCAGCATACATGGGGTCAATTGTGCTTTATTTGCGACTACTTATTTAAATTGCTTGAGTTACCTTCATGTTATTTTAACTGTGCCTCACAAAATATAGGGCTTAAACTGAAAAAAAGGACAATGGCACTAATAACCGGAGCCCACACCCAAGCAAAGCTTAACTCCTCTTTTCAAAAAGAGTCTAAAATTGGCCCATCCAATTGTGTAAATGGCAGTGGGCCTAAGTGAGGATTAAACATGCCACCACCTGCGTTGCCATTCTCACGGGCCCTATTATCACCCTTCTTATTAGTTTTTGACTCAGCAAAGAGTACAAATCTGACCGCCTCAATCTTTGATCTCTCACGCGCTGACACAAATCCTTTCAAGCCTTCCGACGTTCCTCTGCTAAGGTAATTAGCACTAATTAAAAGGTTTCCAGCTGCCTCCCGTGCAGGTTTTGTTCCTCCGCGAGACATTGTCCTCACAGGTGCCTTTCCTGTGTTTACTCGCCGGCACGTCATTCACATTCCTCCTTTCTTATTCACGGAGCATGATCAAGGAGATTAGGACTATTGTTTGGTTGGGGGGGGGAGGGGTGATAACGGGAGTGGAATGGCCTACGTATAGCCAACAGAAAGCTATTCTTTAAAAAAAACTCACTCATGTGTCAAAATGCTTTTGGTCTCATAACTTTGACAGGAAGAGTTTGAAGCACCGCTTGACAGGTCATGAAGCTATGATAATTAACAATTCATAGCTACCTATGGTTTACATTGGATACATGTTCTCAGTCTTCTGAAACCTCTACTAAATATTTAAAACAAAAGTGATACTGAAACATATTTCAGAATCCCATGTTATTGCAACCCCTGGTAACCTTTGTTGAGTTTAAAGACATTGACTTGCATATATCAAATCTATCCCGGTCTCAAAAAATATGTATCTCTTTCTGTTTTTGTTTTTTACAATAAACAATACATCAAGCTTTGATTAACCTTTTTGTTTGCGGATCACAAAAAGAAATGTCTTTTCCACATCACTTGTAAGTCAGGGGGTCCTGCTTCACCAGTCATAATTTCCTAAGCCACTCCAGCTACATGCAAAGTGGCCTTTTATTGTGTAATGAGCCAAGACCTTGGAAGAGCTGCCACTTCAAAGGGTCTCTTGAAAAGCTGTCGCCCATGCTGCCTGCTGACATGTCAAGCTGGGATTAAACGTTCTCCCATAATAATTTCTTTGTTTTTAAATGAGTCCATTGTTTATCTGCACCTCGGGTGACAGCCATCAAGGGCATGTATAGCTGTGGGGTGGCGTGGGGTGGAGGACACTAGGAAGTGGCAATACAGTGAACTTCATTGTGTTTGCATAAGATTCTTCGCCCCTTTTTTAGCACATGTGAGGAGTCTTGTGGTGTTAGGCAAGGGGTTTACTCGGTTATTCGTAGCTTATTCGTAGGGAAAGCTGATATAGCAAAAATACAGAATTACAGCAACACACAGTGTAGTCGGTCATCAAAAGCATAATTCTTTGTAGTATTTTGTTTTGTGAAAACGTATTAAATCCTTTCTTTCTCTAGTAGAACAAGGATTGACATGGTCATGGTCTTTTATGTTTACGTTAGTAAAGTATTTTGGCTAATACCTTTTTTTGTCAAGCCTCGTGAACATTTACCCCAGAATTAAAGAAACTCACTGAGCTTGACTGAGGAAGTAAAAAGTAAAGTGTGACTGATGATCACTTTTAAACTCCGCCCCCCCCCCCCTAATTGTTATGCAGGGAGATGCTCCCTCCATCTTGTCTTGGTAAAACAGGCTTCTTTCCAAGAACAGCAGTGTGTCATCAGCATTGGCCCTCCTGCGTGGCGGGGACATTGAGCCCGGACAGCAGGGGCACTCTTCTCAGGCCCCTTAAAGAACTACAGTAAATCTTCAAACAATCTATCCAAACAAAGGAGAGGGAGACCAAGACACAGGAAACAGATGAATAAGCAACATCAATTACCAGGCACTGACCTTCAGGGCCCCCAGACCATGGCGCACATTTCACACCAAATGACTTCAGATTGGGGTTGACAAGCTCAGCGTGGAAAGGCGAGACCCCCCCCCCTCCCCACTCCTGGCCCCCCACCCCCCTCCTCATAAGGTTACCCAGCATGCATCTGTTCTGGGGCATGGTGCGAGCGAGAAGAAGGAGGAGAGCAAAGTGGATAAAGAGCGTGAGAGGTAAAGGAGGCATGAATGAAAGATCACCGTAATAGATCTAGGTTTATTTTAAAGTGAAACAAAATGGCTCAATTTGAGCACTTAGCCTGCCAAAAGTGGTGCCCGTGAAATACAAGAGGCTTATACAAGAAGACAGCCAAATCAGTCCCTTGGTAAGTACGGGCCCGGTGAAATCCACATCTCTGAGGAGAATAACACATCAAAGGAGAACCCCTAGGATTCTGTCAACTGTTAAAGGGTCACTGACTTTGACGGCATCCACCGTAATGCATTGAAATAAAGACAACATGCTGTCTACCCAATGACCATGGCCTCTGACAATGCTTTTCCCATCAATCAGATCATGTGTTATGATTAGGTTAAAAAGTAGTCCCGCCTACTTGTGCTTATCCAAGCAGGATTAATTTAGCGTAAGAAAATCGGATGATGTCCAATCGCTGTGTGAATTGAAACAACAAGCCTTAGGAAGAGGGGGCGTGGCAACTTGACCTCATAATGCCATATGTAGAACAGTGTACTAATTGATCCCCTAACATTGTTTCTGCATCCTAGCATGACACGCTGCCATCACCCTCCAAACAAAAGCTTCATACTTCTTTTTTTCTTCGTGCCAGCAGCATCGCACACAATTAATTCAATCTGAGTAGCCTCCAATTAGTCAATGACGCACGAGGTCCCAATCCCAGTCCATAAGACTGTGCACTAATCATCATAATAGAGGCTGACACACACTCCTAAATACATAAAGGGAAGTTCAATAATAGGACATTATTGGATCACACACTAAACTGATCTTAACAGCACATAGACGTTTTGTGATTTAAATATTAACACCACCTGACAACATAAGCCGCCGAAGCAGTAAATTAAAATTTGTATGAAAATGAAACATCAAAAGACCTCATTTATTCATTCATTCATTGGCTGTACGAATGGCTGGCCAGTCTGTAATTTGATTTTTCTTGAGCCATAGTTATAGGGCTCAGTGAACAACAAAATGTCTCTAAAGCTTAAGCTTATAAAGAAAATCCTAAAGAGCAGAACCAATTGAATTATCGCCCTCTTTAATCACTAACCATCTGAGATCTCGAGTTTTAAATCTGATTGAAGACTCTTCATGCTCTGTGTGCCCTGGCCAAACAATTTGCTGAGGAAAATTAAATTAACAACCTGCCTATTTTTTCCAGCATTTACTGTCACAACATTAACAGTCCCTTGAGTTTGCCGGCTGCAACGGGGCCAAATTGTGAGACATTACTCACAATATTGCATATGTTATAATCGCCGAGAACTTACTTAAAATTCAATCCACTTTGGCATCATTATCGTGCATCAACATAATGAATGACTCCTTCAGAGTATGGTAATTATAATTTGATAAATCATCAGCAGAAAATTAACTAGACGTCAAAACATTCATTGGGAAGGGTGATAAATCGAGGATGATTGTGGTGATGAATTGTGTTAATCTGCGCAGTATGAATTCAGTGAAATGGCTAAACAGCCCAAGATGGATGGGGCACAGGAGCTGCAAGGTCAGACCACGAAAGCTGCAGTAAAGGCACAGGAAGAAGAAGAAGAAGAAGAAAAGCTGAGACTGGAAGAGGAAAAGCCGAGTCTGTGCACATATTTACCAAGTGTAGCACTCTCCCTGCGACCCCTGGGCTGTAACATTTTAAATAGCGGTATTTTATACGACGGTGTTGGGACCAACACTAGATTGCCTCGTGCAGTTTTCCTTCTGTATGCGCGGCAACACATAATCATATAAAGAACACCAATCATCTGGAGGGTTTCATCCTCAGACCCATTATCCCGATTCTCTCTCTCTTGGATGTTTCGCAGCGTGAAGGATGGGTCTGGTAAGTGAGAGAGGTCAGGACACACAGTCCAGATATTTATTGCATGTGCCGCAGCCAGATGGAGGCGACACATTCATCACAGGGATCCGTCACCAAGGTAACAGCCGGCCCCCTACATAAAAAGTGACTCTTCCCAGCGTGGGCCGCTGGCCTCCACCGGTGTTTACAGCACAGCCAACCCCAGGTTGGTACAACAGTCAGGCACCTTAATCATCCCCCCACCTTGCCCCCTCACGGACCTCAGCAGCTCAAAAAAAAAAACAGAAAAAAACTTTACTTGAATCAATGCTTTTCGATGGCGTCGTGGTGCTGATTGGAGAAGGAGGGGTGAGGGTGTATCATAGCCACGACAGTGCAATGGAAAGAAATAAGGGGGCGTTTCTGACACTTGCTCTCTCATTTATCAGTCCCCTGCTTAGGGCCCCCCATCAGCAACGATGAAAAGATTTCACAATACCGGCAGGCAGAAACTCATTCTGCCACTCATCCATCATGCTCAGCCCAGTGGCCACTCCACTGACCTAATCAGCAATGCCTGGCTGCTCCCCTTCTCCCCCCCCCACCCCTAAAAGACACACCCCCTCATTCATTAGGCCTAGTTAGAAGGAAGAGGCTGAGGAGGACCGTGGTGAGACGTAGGGCGAAGGCCAGATACCTGGGTGTTCGGCGTGTACACAAGATCACAACATGAAGAATTTGTGTGGAGCCCCGGCCCCACAATACTTTTGGAAAAAGGAGATAAAAACTTGTATTTATTGCATCGTAAAGCAACATATACTACCATGCATCCTTTGGCGGTTAAACAGTATATCACACTATAAGGCGTACATAGAACTCGTAAAAAATGCCTCAACTAAAAAAGGGACCCATAAGAATTTCAATGACACTCACAATAGAGACCATTGTATTTAATTTCAAAGTGAGGAATTTTCTTTTTGGGAGAGGGGGTTAAATGCACCAACACATCATCTAGTAACTATGGGGGTCACCATGAATGTCTCTGCCCCCCCCCCACCCACTGAAGAGCACTAGGTAGGGGATGAGCCAGGTCACAGAGCCGCTGTGAGTTTGGATGCCTCTTCCCCATGCTTCAACAGAGGCCGGGTTCAGCCAGAAAAACACTCAGTGAGTTACTGAGTGTTAGTTAACACACAGGAGGACAGCATCTCTGACCCGACACCAGCTATTACACAGAGATGATTCCCTTAACCCCCACCACAGAGCTCTCCGGCGCACTTCTCCTTATCTGCACCGGGCCTCTCCCTGCTCCCATCTATAATGGCCGTCTGGCGCCGGTGACCTTTCTCTTTCGGAGGTCCCCGGGTGGAGACCGCGTTGTGGACGTTGCCAACATTTGGGTTGAATTAACGTTGAACAAAGATCGTTATTGTACGGTGGTTGAATGGGGGAAATACAAAGTCCTTCAAACAGTGTAACTGAAAAGGCAAGTCCAAGTGCCAAAACTGTAGAGGAGGGAAATCAAAGGCACTTGGGGTAATAGTAACTTCTCATAAACACTAACTTTTGGGCTTGATATGTTTTGATAATTGGGCTCTGGGGGTGTTGTCCAAAATATGTCCCCATAAGTTTACAGGCCCATGGTTAAAACTCTCAGACCAGCTGCTTCGAGATCAGTGTTTCCCAAAGTCGGAGGCACGCCTCCCTTGGGAGGCGCAGAGGTACTGCAGGGGGATGCAGGGAGATGGGATGGAAGGGAGAATTTAATGTATTGTAGTGAGGGGAAAAGCTTGCAGATTGTATAAAAAACCTACAGGCGAACTAAGTGTGTTGCACACAAGAGCTGTAAATAAACACATGAACTACTGATACAATTTAAATGACTGCCTGTGGTGCCGAAGTGTCAAAATTTATAGTCGCCTTTATAGTCGCACCGCCGGCTGTACGGCGGTGTGGGTGCTCTCATTGGAAACATGACCCACTTAAGTTCCAATTAAGACACATGGCTTATTATAAAACAAAAAAGGTGTTTTGTACATTGTGCAACGTTTCAATGGAATTGCACCGCAGCACTGATGCTATTCAAGAGCATGCAAAGAAAAAACACAAACACTATTCTGGACTGTTGAAGATAGATCGCCTAGAAAGGGGAAAAAACATAACTGGAGTCTATTACCTAATTACCAACCTTTTTATTATTAGTAGGTAGAGCCTTTTGATGTATTTTACCCCCCCCACCATGTAAGAAAACCTGGGGAGAACCCAGAAATACAACCCTGAATTACTTTTACCAATAACTGTGGGAATGGCTATGTGTAGGGGGGGGAGGGGCATTACTTTTTTTTTTTACCAAAGGGGGGGCCTGACAAAGAAATTATCTAGATATACTCTACATGTATATCAAAGATACATAATGAGGTAAAATGAGAGAGCATTGCATTAAGTGGGTTGAGCTCTGGAAAATAAATTGAGAATGTGCAAATGACCTTTCAATGGGCCAGTAGACAAAAGCAATAAAATGTTTAAAATTGTCATGCTTGGCTCTCATTGTAGGTTATTTTGCTGTTTCACATTATACAACACATGCATGTCGGAGGGAATTACAGTGTCAGATTTAATACAAACTGTCGTAAGGCAGCCCCTCCCTGCTGTATGCTACACATAACTTAAAAATGAACGAAAAAATTGCATTTTTATTTTACTGTTCTCCAAATTCCTTCCAAGAAGTCCCCATTACACCAAATCACGGCAGACTAATACCGCATGTTAAATGTGCGTTTAATGTGAAATAAAACCATGAGAAATGTAACGAGAAAGCCCCTCCTCCACGCCTTAAACGTATCACTGGATGTATTCATTAACCGCAAATCCTTGAATAGCACAATTATAACCGTATGAGCCATTCAAACACTCACAGTGTACGTATGAAAATAAACACGGCACCGGGCGACCGATATTCCCCCCCTTCAGAATCGGGGGGCGACTGGTTATGGCGGCATATTCTATTATTCTACTAACTATCAGCAATTATCTCCCTGTCGGAGCTCCAGGTGACAAATTCCCCCCCATCTCCCGGCCGGCAGTATCATCAACCGGACATGAGCTTCACGTGATGGAAAGTAAATCACTGGCTCTGCTCACGGCCCTGACAGACAAATGGGGTGCCTTGGAAAAGCTGGGCCCATCATTCTGGGCTGAGGGAAGAAAAAAAAGGAAAAGAAATCCTCCCTTCTAGCCAAGCATTTTTTTTCCCCCTCCTATTTTTTTTTTTTATATTCGCCATGAGAGGAGATTAAATACAGCGGATTCTGTATGTATGGTCTGCTTCCAAAATATGAGAATTATTAATGGCTTTTGCGGAGGCCCCGTTTAATCTTCTGCCAAGTCGCAGTCATGGGTTGTTTTTTTTTCCCTTACCTTGGGCGGGTTTGTCTTACAGATGGCTCCAGAAAAACAGGAACTCTGCTTTACTCTTAACTGCAGAGGCGAAGGAAGTGTGTGGGCCGCATCTGGACGGCAATGCTATGATCGTCACATAATAATCTCTGGTAAACATTTAACGTTGCGCCGCTGAGATGTCATAAACTCGACGCCGTACGGCCGCGCGTAATTTGATTGGGTGCAAGCACTTTGCGCGGCTTTCCCTTGTAATGGGGCCTGCTTTCACGTATTATAACCGACGAGGCACCGTGAAGACATTTCAGCATTAAGCCTGGGCCCTTTCTTCCCCCCGTAGCATGTGATCGTTTACCACTACTGGTTCAAGGATTAATTTCCAGTGTGACACCGTTAGCCGCGTGCTAGTTTGGCGCGGAGGCGCCAGAAAGCGCACCTCCACGGGGGAAACGCGCATATCTGCAGCGCCGTGCCACTTTTCGCGGAGGCATCACAAGTCAAGACCCCGTGCCAGAATGACATGTCAATCACGGGAACATGACACAGCTAATAAATTACTTGCTTGTCCCTTTGACCCGCCCGGGGGGGGGGGGCAGGGTAAGGGGGAACTCCCTCTGACCTCGTGTGGTGGTGGAGAATGAGTAACCTGCTGGAAGACTTCAACCAAGTCGCTAAGTGAAATGGGACAGGAGAAAAGTCCGCCGAGGTGGGTTTTTTGTCTTTGAAAGTTGTGTTTCATGTTGTTGTTGTTGTTGTTGTTGTTGTTGGCTGCCGGCTACAGACAATGGATCGCTCTGAATGTAGCATTAGCATGTCACAGAAAAGACACACACACACGTGCGTACACACACACACTTTTTTTTACCTCAAGCTCTTTCTTTAGTCGACTGCTGGGGCCAAGAGTTCATGAATCCATCTCAATACAGTCTAAGTTAACTCTAATGATAATAAATTGATAATAAATAAGAATTTATTATGAATTTATTGGCCCAATAATAAAACATTCTGTGGTTAGACATGATATTGACTTAATTACAGATGATAAGAGGAGTTGTCTGGGTCACCGACTGTATCCGACACATTAGCCAACGTTGGTTTGTGTGGATGAAGATACATTCAGATATGTGAGTGGGATGAAGGATGCGCTCGTTATGAGAGCTGTGGCTTTCTCAGACGCCTGTGAGTTGCTATGACACACGTATGTGTGTGTGTATGTGCGTATGTGCGTGTGTGTGTGTGTGTGCGTGTGTGTGTGTGTGTGTGTGTGTGTGTGTGTGCGTGTGTAGTTGGGGGAGGACACACATCATCACTCCTACAGGCTCTGATGGATTCAAACTGCCGTCTGAATTGTTACAGCTATACTCTGATCTACAAGAGAGAAATCCATCAAATAGACACACAACAGTTCAGCTCCTATCTACAGTCACCTCCAAAACAAGCAGCTACTTCCTCAAATTCAAAACCTCTAAGAGTCTTCTGTTGCTATTATTATTATTTGTATTATTAGAATTATTATTATTGCTGTCATTATTTTAGTATTTAGTACATTAAAGTCAGCTCGATTCTGCACACGTCGATGGCGGCCTGTAAATAAAAAGTGAACCTTTCAACAGGCTTGAGTTATCGATATAATGAATGGGAGGGGGAGAGAGAGAGCGAGCCACTGGCTGTTACATAACTGCCACTTTACCCTTGGCATTCAGAGGGCTCCAGCCCTGGAATCCATATGGTAAGGTGGGGACGGGTGGGTGGTGGTGGTGGTGGATGTTGGGTAGCTAGAGGGTGGGGGGGGGGCGATCGGAAACTTAATTAATAACACCCTCTTCCTTTTAGGAGCCGCCGGCTTAACTGATATATCACCTGGCGGCGGTTGGCGGCGCGCGTGCAGATATGAGAAAAAAAAATAAAATAAAGTTGCTAGCCTTTTCTCTCTGACCTTGGCATTTCCTCGCAGCCTTCCGATTATTGATCATTTTCTGGCCGCGGCGCCTCTTCCCATTTGTCATGATTATTGCTGAATTTTTAAGCTGTCATCCGTGAGCATGGATCAATGACTGTCGACTTCCCCTTTGTCATATTGGCAGCGCGAGCGGCCCTTCCTCTCTCTAAATGAGGCCGCTCTTGCCTCTCTATCTATTAGCTGTCTGTCTCTGCGGGCACTCGATCCTTTGTTGGGTCAGTCTATACATCATCCCCCCAATCAAACACTGACACTTTTGTATCATGCATGGCCAGTCAACAAGCCACGGGTAGCAGGGGGAGGGGGGGGGGGGGGGGGCAATGTATAGTATGGGTTCACACGCTAAACGTAGTGGATACAAGAAATGCATAAACCGCAAGATATTGGAGTCCCTGCCGCCCAAGGTCAATAAAGCGTTTGCCGGAGAGAGCTGGCTTCACTGAAATTATAACGTGGGGGCAAAAAGTCCCTTTGAAATTGAATGTACTGTAGTAGGCAGTTGACAATCCAATTGCTCACCTGTCAAATATTCCCTGTAATAAGGCCAGATCTGTCAAACTGATTAATGAATTGTCACAGCCAAAGGAACCGGTTTTAACCGGCCGCAGCCACCATCGCCGCCAACGCCTCGTGATCCGTCCGACTCAACCACACGTACCATACCTGTGGCCCGGCCAATGGGAAGCCAGCTCTTGGGCTTCGTCTTGTCTACACCTATTCCCGCCCTCTTCCCCTTTCCTCTCTGCCGGGCGAGCGGCTGAGCAGGTCTGACAGGCGGATTCCTTTTCTTCCCAGCGTATTAACGGTGCTTTCCTGCTCTGACAGCGCGCTCTGTTCTGCCACCTTCCAGCTCGGGCTTCACACGACTCTGGGCAGCCACTGTGTCTTGACAGACCCCTGTCACTTCCCATCATGCTCTCTGTAGACCCCACCCCCAACCGCCGCCGCCGCACCCCCCTCACCCCCCACCCCCCCCCAACCCTCTCCAAGCACGCAGACCCACTTTCCCAACCAGCGCAATTATTATTTTTGACAAGCCATCCATCAGCTTTAACTTTAAGGCACTTTTTCTTTTTTTTTCCCCCACTGATGCCAATTGTTACACTCCTGTGCCTTATTATGCAGCCGGCGAGGAGAGGGAATATGATAGCAGACATTCAGGCTAGCAGACCATGTAAACCCACTTTGTCTCCTCTCCTTACAATCCCCCCCCACACACACACACACACACTTCTTTCTTTCCACTTTTATGTTCAATATCTTTTGGGCAAAATGATGCGTATTTGTTGTGCATAATATGCCCTTGTCAGATCCTGTTAACATGTCTTAACTTGCGTTGTCACAAAGGGTTATAATTTGCCCGGTTAGTGAAGGGAGCATGGACTGGGGGTCTGACTGTAAAGACTAGCTTAGCATCTGAGGCTCAGCGTCCCACAGCTACTGTCACAGCTGGACACGCTGCCTTTTGGTACCGCGATTTCAGGAGCAACCATAGACAACAAAATAATCTGTGAAGGGGAAAATATTTCCACCCCAGAAAACACAGGATCAGCACGAATGTAGTAACAAAAACAACTACCGACTTGCCCTTTATGGTTATGGTTCTGTTATACTACTATACTGTCCTATAGTAAAGAGCATTTATTTAGCATCTATTTATTAATTAATTAATTCAACCTCTGTACATTTATAAAAATGTAAATTTAATTTAACTACTGCCTTTAAAGCTGTACTCGCACAACATTACTTTTTATGCTGCCATTATGTTACTGCTGTTCTTGCTACTCTTCGGAATTGCTTTTATTTATCTATTTTATCTTACTTACTTACCGCATCGGGAGAAGCCATGCGAACTGACATTGAACTGGAGTATAATGACAATAAAGATCATTCATTCATTGAGGATGTGATCATACCAAAACCCAAGGCCTTGACATCTCCTGGTTGAGTGTCTGTGGAGGGCCAGGTGAGGCTGTTAGAAACCAGCCATCAACCACTCTCTCCACAGTGGCCTGGACTAACTGCGGTCAATATGGACACTGGACGTCCAGATACGTGCGACAGAATTGAAATGACAGCAGGGAAGATGTGGTGTGAAGTTGAATCGGTGCTTGTGCCGCGAGGACCACTCATTACTGTCTGAGTGTGAGGGTTAATGATGAGAGGTGGAGGCAGCATCTGGAGGACCCTAGGGGGGCCCCCCCACGTCCCCCCTGACAGTGCTGCGTGTGCCCTGATGGCCGTGGACATCGATGACCCCTGTAGTGGTCCGCACGCATGTACACACGCGCGCACACACACACACACACACACACAATAAACTTTTAGTACTAATTGCCTTGTCTCTATTTTTGCCTTTTGAGGAACTTTATATCAAATTAGTTTGACTGGGATTATTATTGTTATTATTATGTTTCATTTTATTGCATGTGTCTTTTATATGACCATACATTGTATGTTAATGTACTTTGCTCATAAGGAATACCTTTGTAAACTAGTGTGAGACGTTCCAGTCAATTGCTGAATACAACACAAAACAACAGAAGACAGAAAATAAAGTGTTAACATCTGGCGCTAGACGACCCAGCTGGGCTGTGCATTCCAGACGACTTGCAAACCTGTTCCTTATTTTATTATGATCACTGTGCGTGGATACTTTGGGAAACGTATACAGTGGCTCCATGTTGCTATGGTTAACAACAATACGAACGTCCCCATTCCAACCCACCATGTGCATACAGTTGTGGTGTTCATTGGTGATTATAAACACGACACCGACTCATCAGCCACCGTGTGTAACGCGGCCCTACAGATGCATAAGGCCGTGTTCGGTATACGGGCACTGCATAATCAGCCAGCCAGCAACTAATAATGTGCACGTTGTCGCAGCTGTCGAAAACACAAAAACACACGTTGCCCTAAGTGACAATATGTCAGCGTTTGTCTACCGGATGCAAAAAAAACACACAAAAAAACAAAGCGTGCAGATTTTAATAAATCAAAGTGACCTCTGGCTGAAGCCAAACAGATGCAACACCTGGACATGTAAATTCCCGAGTAATGGATGCCATAAATTTAAATGAGAAGACCTCAGATTTAATAAAGCGTGCTTCTGCGTGGACAGCTGAACGTGGGGATTGACTGACTAGTGTTTTCCAACGTGAAAGGGACGGTTTTGGAATAAAAACGTGTCAAATTAAAGGCATAACAGCACGCTAGGATAGCAATTAGTCTCCTGTACCATTACTCTGATAACCATTATATTATACTTATTATGTATTCATAGCAAGAGGACGAGAGACGGATGACGAGACAGACGGGCTATATTGTAGCTGCTGCTGCTACTGTTGTCATGGACAGGAGCTGTGGCTTGGCTGGCAGTGTGTGTGTGTGTGTGTGTGTGTGTGTGTGTGTGTGTGTGTGTGTGTGTGTGTGTGTGTGTGTGTGTGTGGAGGGGGGGGGGGGGTTAACCTCCCTGCTGCTGTCGGTGTATTAATCACCATTGATGTGTGTTGTAAAAGGATTGCTGCGGGAAATAAAGACAGCGCGGTGTCAGCCGGCGTGCCCTGATGTGACTCCATCAGACAACTGGCTGCTTATTGACAAGGTGATGGAGGAGGAGAGGGAGAGAGGGAGGGAGAGAGAAAGAGAGAGAGCAAGAGAGAGAGAATGAGAAAGCGCGTGAGAGAGAGAGAAAGAGAAAGAGAGCACAGAGAGAGAGCAAGAGAGAGAGAGAGAGAGAGAAGGATGGAGGTGGGGGAAGGGGAGGGGAGAGAGCAATCAGTCCCAGAGTCAGTCACCTTGGCACTGACGCAATGTCATCAAAGTCCCTGCCATTACTCCTCAGACCGCACAGGAGCATTATTTAAAGTCAAACATCTAGCCGAGGCTGAATGTCACCGGAAGGGCACCTGGCCCGCTCGTACACATACGCACACACACACACACACACACATACACACACTTGGTCATTCAGATAGACAGACAGACACACTAGGACCTGGTAAGATAGATAGACAGATGCACACCCACATGCACACTAGGTCAGTCAGACAGACACACACACACACACACACACACACATCAAAATACAGCTCGGGCTGTCCTTGCTGCCTTGATTCGTTGTCTACAAAGCTGTCTGTGGATCAAAGACAGCCCAGCATGGAGGCCTAACATCACATGGCCAGCACGGAGACAG
Source organism: Merluccius polli (assembly GCA_030340625.1). NCBI lineage: Eukaryota > Metazoa > Chordata > Actinopteri > Gadiformes > Merlucciidae > Merluccius > Merluccius polli. The sequence continues at coordinate 216,627 of JAOPHQ010002851.1, read as the reverse complement.
CAGGGCCACAAAGCCCATATATTGACATTGCATGACCACTAGTAATTTTAAACAGCACACGCAATTTAACTTTACTGCGCATTCCTGTTAAATGCTCTGGAAAGGCTACATTTTATGCTAGGAGATGGCCGCCGCTCGACACATTGAGTTAAGTTCCACCGCCAAATTCTTACGAGTTTTATGGTTGCCTGTGCTTTAATGAGCAATAGCTCATGACTGCCTTTTCCTGCTATTCCCATTAATTACACACACGTCTCACCGGAGAGCCAGTGATTGTTATTATATGCCTCAAAAGGTAAACTAATTTAATCCCATTCCATAGTCAAGTTCCTTGTGGGCGCCGACATAAGAAGAGCTCATCGCAAGGGAGGCGTGCAAAAATAAGTAATGATTGTGGATGCTGGGAGTTGAATCACAGCGATCTGTAATACTGTAAGTGTCTAACTGTTTGCAATACACATTAGAATGTGCAATGAGGGAAATTAGCAAAGCAAGATGAATAAATCACCCGGTTAAGAACATAAAGTGCCATCCGCCTCTTGAGAGGCACTCTGTTCAGCATTAACAGCCGTCTTCCCTCGTTGTCACGTAGTGTGAAAGCGCTCATAAAAGGACGGCTACAGATCACTGGTAAAGACGGCTGCAATGAAGCAGCTCAACGTATTGATCGATGAAAGGCATTAAATGATCACTATATGGACAGGAGCAAGACGTGTCGGTCCTGGCAGAGCGAGGTGGAGAGAGGAGAGAGCGAGAGCGATATTTGGTTCTCTTTTTTAAATCTTGTTTAACTTTTTTGTGCTTTGGCAATGTGAATACATTTCCCATGCCAATAAAGCTCTTTGAATCCAATATATATATATATAGAGAGAGGTAGAGAGGGGAAGAGAGAGGAAGAGAGAAGATAGGTAGAGAGAGAGAGAGAGAGAGCTAGAGTGAGTGGTGGTTAATCTTCCTCTAGAACCTGTATCTCCAGAGCCGTGGTGGTGTTGGTGGTGGTGGTGGTGTTGGTGCTGGTGGTGGTGTTGGTGGTGGTGGTGTTGGTGGTGTTGGTGGTGGTGGTGGTGGCGGCGGTGGTGGTGTTGGTGGTGGTGGTGGTGGTGGTGGTGGTTGGCTGTTTGGAGGGTGGCTCGTCGCGACGGTCGCGACCCGTCTTGGTGGAGCGCGTTTCTAACCTGCCCTCGGAAAAAGGCAGGTTATTTAAGAAACAATTAGGGGCCGTACACAAAGCAATTTGCAGGCAGGCGAACTCCACGGGCTCAGCCGTCGAAGGGCCCCTTCAGTGCTGATTTATCACACTGTCAGCTTCACAAGGCAACATAATTAATAGGAGCACGGACTTCTAATTCCGCCCGCTTCCACGGCCGCTGGATTCGCTGGGGTTTGATTTATGACGGCGGGGGACTTTGCATTTTATCAGTTCATTCACTCGTTATTTATGCTGATGACCAATTTCAATGGGTCGCCATCATCTAACTCAATACTAATCAAAGAGAATTAGGGTTCACTGCATTATTTAGAGGCGACTAATTTATCTTGGGTACAAGTAGAGAGAGGGTTTGGGGGGGGTGGCGGGGTCGTCGACCAAGACCCCCTCCCCACGGGAAGATCACATTTTTGGGGCATTCAGGTAGAGCCTCAATGCATACACACATATGGTTATATATATATATATACTGTATACTGTATACATATATACATAACTGTATAACTGTGTTATATTGTATATTGAAGATTACACATTTCAGATGTTTTTTTGCAGTAAAAAACGACAAATTGCTTTTTGCTCCCTTGTGTATGAGCTTATAGCACGTTCCCCTTTCAGTGTTGACATCATGACTAAACATGTCAGTCATCTCATCTGTACACAATATTAAAACATTCATCTGTGCAACGTTGAAAAGTAGTTACAGCCGAAAGAAAATAAAGTAAAAGGAGAAGAAAAAACAGCCGGCCCACTACTAAAGTCTCGTGTCTTTTGCTACTCTGGCGGCTGCAAGCCAGTTACACAACTTCCAAATACACATCATTAAGATTAATCGAGTCAGGAAATGCTCTTGCTCAAGAGGTAAAAAAAAAAAAAAAAATCATAAAAATCACCGTACAGCCCATTTCACTCTTCATAACTTGTGATGGCGGGTGAGTCCTTGTGCACAGACGTCTGCAGTGTATAAATAACGGGCCGACAGGCTCCATAGAACTGTTGGAATGGAGAGCGCCACTACTACAACTTGATTAGAAACATTTTCCTGCAGTTGAGAAGGCTGAGCAGCGCGGATGAATTATTGGCCTGCTGGAATAATGGGTCGTGAATAGCTCGCAGATTAATGTTGTGCATTATAAGAAAACAGAGATAAATTGGGTCACATTGCAACACGCCGCGTTAGAAAAATTACACCTGCCCCGAATGTTATGAACCTTCAAATGCTATTCTGAAGGTTAAATTGTGAATTACTATAAAACAAAGTGAGACGGAGGAAACTGTTGGCGGCGGGACATTATTTAACGTCCTCGCCTCCAGTGTTACCAAATAGTAGGATTAAGACGCCATAAAACCTTACAGAGCCAAAGAAAAATAGCCCTTGTAAACAACGCAGTAAAGAGGAGCGCCGCTTCACAGCACATGTGGTGCAGCTTTAAAGTCTTTTCCATAAGTCTCTTTAATGCTACAGCAAACTTCCCAGACAGCCACATTCTGTCCACTCATCTTTGGGAATTAAACCAAGAATACACCTGGTCCACGACTACAACACAGCTAAATCTTGGGGAACAAAACTAAACTAAAAACAACGAATAAACAATTTCCTTTTGGTGGAGGCTTTTCCTGCTTCCCAGCATGCCTTGCAAAAAAAACAACACAACTGAAAAAACGACTGAACAAATTCCTTTTGGTGGAGGCTTTTCCTTCTTCCCAGCATGCCTTGCAGCAAAAAAACGACAAAACAAATTCCTTTTGGTGGAGGCTTTTCCTTCTTCCCAGCATGCCTTGCAACAAAAAAACAACAAAACAAATTCCTTTTGGTGGAGGCCTTCTTCCCAGCATGCCTTGCGACAAAAAAAAAAAAAGAAGACACGCACATTGTTTCCCTGCAGTCTTACTGTGTTTAATTATTCAGTACACTGACTGATAAGGTGTATTTTTCTGACAACATTAATCACGGCGTTTGGCGCTGACACCAGCCACTGTGAGAGATGTTCAGACAAAAGGTGCCATCGACCGAGTCTCCCTCCCCTCCCTCCCTCCCTTGCCGGTTCACAAGGTGTATCATTTAGCTGTCGGTGGGAAGGGGGAGGTAATAAGATGCAGAATTTACACAGCCCTGTCAATAGGCATGTCGATAGAGGCACACTTAACATCTATCATCCCTCGGGCGGATCGATGCCATTTTTCAGCCATGAATCCAGAGGAAATGAGAGCTTTCAAATAAATTGTAGAAAGAGAAACATGACACTCGGCTGGGGAGTGCGAGAGAGAGAGAGAGAGAGAGAGAGAGAGAGAGAGAGAGAGAGATAGATGTAGAGCAGCTCAATTGCTCCCTTTTTCTCACTCTCACCCTCTCTCTCTTTCTACCAATCTCTCTCTTTCTATCAATCTCTCTCTCCCCCTCTCTCTCTCTCCGTCTCCCACTGCCTCTCTTATAGGTCTCCGTTGGGCTATCTCACACTGTGTGAAAAGGTCGTAGGACATTGCAAGAGAATATCTCAGAGAGACAAAACACAGACGCCAGTTTGCGGGAACATGGAGGAAGGCCATGATAATGTCAACAATGCAGTTGTTATATACCGTTTTAATATATGGAGAAGAAAGGTTTGACGTAGATGCGAAGACATATACGTACATATTATTGTTTTAAAGTTCAATAACCACAAGCTAGTAAAAGGGGAGCTTGACTACCTGCCAGAGTACAGACTTGTGTGTTCAGAATAATAAGGACGTACGCATAATAAGCAAGCAATTTATGTACGGGCACGCTATTACCCGAACACAATATGGAGATTTGCAATTCCTGAAGCGTACAAGACATGCAAAAGAATCTGACAATACCGATTAAATACAGATTTTGTTGTTGTTACCTTAACCTTGTATAGCGTAATATAACCTAACATAATATACCATTATATAATATAATAGAAAATTCAAACACTGTTTACTTAAAAAAACAGCATCTAAGCAATAGAGCAATAAAGTAGAAACCAATCTCAGATAGCAGCGCAACGCCTTCGAAACATTGAAAAACAATAATAACACGATTTCCCGCACGTCACCCTGTCACGCCTCCTCCGCCGAAATTGACGGTTGAGGTGCTAAAGCAACACCACTCCAACCAAAGGACGTTGATGACAAGGACCCCCCCCCCCCCCCGCGCCCCTCCCTCACATGATACGGCTCGGTTCTCGAACCCGCGCGCCGTGCGGTGACAGTTGGGCGCAGTGCGGAAGCTCATTAATCACCAGAAACAGCCTAGAGGGGCTACACCTAATCCCAGGATGACACACCTTTGCTGTCCTCACCCCCCTCCTCCCCATCCACCTCCACCTCCACCATCGTGACAGAAGAAAAGGAAGAAGAAGAAGAAGAAGAAGAAGAAGAAGAAGAAGAAGAAGAAGAAGAAGAAGAAGAAGAAGATAAAAAGAGAAGCAAAAAAAAAAAAGAGAAAGATTTACACAAATCAATCATTCCCCGACTGCTGCTCACGCGGGCCTGTTTCCGCGGCAGCTTGTCTTTACAGCTCCATTTTAAAGGGCGCCCACTGACAGACATACTTGATTAAGGACTGTGGCAACCACCCCCCCCCCCCCCCCAACCCCTCATTCCTCAACCCCCACATCCCACCCTGTGAGGAATGATAGTCACTGAGTGACAAACGTCTCTCCCTCTCTCTCTCTCTCTCTCTCCCTCTCTCTCTCTCTCTCTCTCTCCCTCTCTCTCTCTCTCTCTCTGTTCATGGTGAGACGATATTGGCATTTAAATTTGCAGGGGGCTACTGTGAACAGATGCTGTAATGTTAACTGCATCCCCCCCCCCCCCCACACACACACACACACACACACACCTTCTCCTTCAGGCATCCTGGGGCCAAACAGCACACCACCACAGGGCTTCAAAGAGGACACGAGGTTGGGAGGGGAGGGGGGGGGGGCGGTATTGATGGGCTGGTGGGGGGTGGAAGTGTGTGTGTGTCTGTTTGAGTGTGTTTGTTGGGGGAGGCGGGGGGTGCTTTGTGTGTGTGTGTGTGTGTGGGGGGGGGGGGGGGAGTGGGAGTGGGGGGGGGGGGGGTGGGGGTGGGGGTGGCGAGGGACCTCAACAAGTGAACCCTTTTATGAGCCGGCGGCCCTCCGCACTTCTTCTCTCCCCTCTCTGCAATTATCATCAAAGAACATCTGTTTGTTGTTCCTTCAGGTCCCCACACACAAACACACACACACACACACACACACACACACACACGGTGTGAGTGGGTCTTAGCCTCACCTTGACCCACACTTTCAATTGTATTGGATGTTATGACTAAAAATAAACAGTGTGAGGGGAGTGAGGTTGCCCCCTTTGTGTGAGCAGGGCGTTCTTCCTTCACTACTGCTGTGAGGAAGGATACCCCCCCCCCCCTCACCTCCCCCCCCCTCTCTCTCTCTCCGCTAACACACTACTAGACACTTCCTCTGCGCCGCTCACGGACGCTGGCAGGTACGCCGGCGCGGTCCAGCCTGCGGACAATAAGCCTTTGCGTTGTTTTTGCTAACGCCGAGTTCAGATCCAACTGTCCACACCCCCAAACGCACCCCCACCCCGACCCACACCCCCCACCACCTCGCCAACTCGGAACTAGCCAAACGGTTCCTGGCAAAACGCAACCCGATCTACTCTGCGGTGGTGGTTCGTGTTCCTGTTCCCGTCCCACGACTTCAATCTATAAATTGGCCCCCGGACCCGAGATCCATGCAGGGACAGCTACCGCCGGAAGACTGATCGCTAAACACCTAGCTAAACGATCGGGGTGGTGTGCAGCGATGGGAGTGGGGGGGGGGGGGGGGTTGATAGAAAGCGTATTACGCCAGGGCCGGTTCATTTGGTCCGCAGAGTGTGAGGTGACTCGCGCGGCTATGTGACAAGGGAGCGCTCTGCCCTGTCGGTATAATTCATCCACTTCTCGCCAGTCGCTCTGGTCAATTTGCAACGCTACATGAAAGCTAGCACCTCCTCACGACAGGGGTGCATCCAAGGGGCAGCATGGCTGTAGCTGATCTAGGACAAAACACGCCCACCCACACACACACACGCGCACGCGCACACGCACGCGCACACACAAGTTTCAAGTAAACAATCTTCGCATACAAACAAATGCACCAAATAAAAAGCAAAGAGGAAAGTAAGAAATTCTCATGAAATGTGTAACAAAGTAGAGTATTATTGTGTGTGTGTGTGTGAGTGTGTGTGTGTGTGTAAAGTACACCCCTAATAAGTTCTGTCAAATGACATTTCATTAGGTCATTACCCAACAGGCCTCTAAACATTTCATTTCCAAGCACTTTATAAATGACAACACAATTGACAAGCTTAAATGATTTGCACACAATACTTTTATGCTGGGTACACACTACACTACAGGATCATTATCACCATTTTGTGCTCAATTTCCCCCTTCAGGCTCTGGCCAGCAAAGCCTTGATTTTTTGATGGCTCTAACGATTTTTGTGCCAGATTATCCTGTGGATAATCGTGTTTTACTTCCCCAAATCTGACCGATTCGAAAAATCGCAAATATGTCTGGCACAATGTTCAGAATTTATAATCCGATATCCTGTAATGGCGGGGGCCATGTTTGTTTTACGTTAATGTCACGTTTTTGATCGGCAGGTTGCAATTTGCGAATTGCAAGCGCTCCGGTTTTGAGAATCAGGACTGGGTTGCCGGGAAATGGAATCGGTTAGTTTGCGGTGTGCTGTGTTGACAAAATGATTGCCCCCCCCACACACTTAACGACCAAAACAGTTAAATGTATCTTCATCTATGGTTAGATGTGTGTGGTCTCTCACATTTTTTTAAATTTGAAAAATCATCTAGTGTGTGCCAGGCATTCATTTATCCTGAGGGAGGCGCCCAGCTGTGTCCCCCCCCCCCCAAACCCCCCAAAGTGATCCATAACCTGTTAGACAGATGTGACATCCTTCGGTACGGAGCCAAGATGGAGGATTGTTGATCTTTTCTCTTTGTCATACTCTGTCCATGGAAAAGTTCAGTGTTAGTGTTTGAGCACTCTAACATGGAACAAAGGCAAGGTTAAGCCTGACAGCATTACAGATGACCGCCGACCAAATCAAATGTTGCGGACTATTGTGCTTTGTGTTGCACCTCTGGAAACTGGACCGCTTCCAAACGGCTCCATGTTTATCGAACTTCAATGAGCTTCTAGCGTGCTAAAAACAAACGCTCATATCCTGGCGGACGTTCGAGATAGGCTCGTCGTCGGGTGTAGGTCTTTGTTTTTTTCTGCCGAGAAAGTACCCTCCCGCGGACACCCCTCAGAGTTGTTTTTCTCCGGGGGTGACGGCACATGCATCTTTCAGACGGTGGAATTTTATCTCTGTCAATCATGGCACTGGAAGACTGGGATCTCCAATCACTCACCGGTGGGCGGGGCGTCTTCCCCCCCCCCCCCCCCCCCTTCCTTCTCCCTCTCCCATCCCGGCTGCTATAAAAAGTTGCACTCAAGCTGGCAGCAAAGCATGAAGCGCCAAGGGTGATAGAGGTCCTGATAAAGGCGTCACAACATTACAATTTACGGTTCCCATTACATGCGGCACTAAAAAGCACCACACTTGACTACGGCCCCCAGTAACAAAAAAAGAACCCCGCATAGACACAGAGAGGAACCCAATTACTTCTTCAAATATCTGATGTGTGAGCAGATTGCTTGGCCGCGTGTCGTATTTCAGGGAGAGGATGGGAGATGGTTGAGGGAGGGGGAGGAGGTGGGGGAGGAGGTGGGGGAGGAGGGGGAGGAGGAGGAGGGGGGGTTCTCATATGAGACGGCCTGCCCGCTTGTATGTGGTCCTGCATGATGCCCCAATAAATCTTCCTCTATCTTCTCCGTGGCGATAGCAGAAAAGGGATGAGTCGCTCCCCAACCCCCTACTCCATCTCATTCACATGTCTCCCTGCCTCTTATCCATGCCCTTGAGCAAAGATTACGGATGCCCTGCCTGTGATATATGACACATCATGTGCCACAACGTTTCATCCAATGAATTAACCCGCGCAGGAGGATGAGGAGGAGAGAGGAGGGAGGGAGGAAGGGAGAGAGGGAGGGACAGAGGGAGGGAGCTCACCCCAGCCACCATCAGTTTCCCAGACTTGCTCGCAATTCCTTTGCTGTTTTTTTTTCTTCTTTCTTTTCGTGAGCCCCTGATATTGCGTCAGTAAGTATTATGGCCTGCCTAGTTCAACGCTAGAGTGTTATCTGACCTCTGCAGGGCTCAGTGTTTTATTAGCAAGTGTGTGTCATCTCAGTTGTCATCCACACTACACATTGTAAATGGGAATCCTTGAGGGGCTGCGTCGTACTCCAGCGGAGGTAAAATGGAGGCTTTTCTTTTAATATTACATCCTGACAAAGGCTGAGACTTGGCTCTCTTTGCGTTGATCCTACATGAGCGTAAGACGAGGTACATTAATGAATGAAGGGATGAAGCGCAAATGTGTTCCAAGCACAAACTTACAAATACATTATTGTTATTATTATATTAATACGGGATTAAACAAGATTTAGCTTCCTCGGCGGGCAAAGGAAGAAGTGTGTATGCAGAACTGTTTCTGGCCTCCAATGAGGACATCCAGGTAGAGAAAACCCAGCTATAGATATAGATATAGAGGACACACACACACACATGCACACAGATCTCAAAAGACACCAGTTTTTAACCCACCAACGTCTTTGGAGACTGAAGTAAAGATGAGCAAACCAGTGGAAACACACACAAACACAGTTTGCAAGTCTCTAAAAACCAAGGAAACGACAACACGAGACCGCCGCGCTGTTTTGCTCCCAACGAGGAGATAATACGCTCAATATTAACTTCTATAATAACCACACACACACACACCCCACGTCCTGAGGAGTTTATGGGCCATGCCGTAAAATTTACAGCAGACTGTTTTGATGGTGATGATGATATAGGAAACTAGGTAAACATGTTTCATGTGGCTATAAAAGCACAATGTTCAAGGAGAGGTTGCACTCCCTACATTCATTTGTAAGTGCTTACACAGACACTCCAATGATGTGACTGACTAGCCGGTAACTCAGGACATTCTTTATGGGCCAGGCTATCTGATGGCAGACATTTACCATTTTAATTTTCATTGTCTGCGCTTGGCGCACATCCAGTGGCCTCGTAAACAGCTTTGGAAAGACGACGACGCGAGCTGCAATGAGCTCCCTTGTCCCAGTAAAAAAAAAAAAAAAAAAACTCAGATGTTGTTTGAGTGTGAAATTTAAAGCCTGTAAATGGAATTAATATTACGATTAATCACGTTTCATTAAAAATACGACTCGCTGGGTTTTTTTTGCTATCAAATTAGTTTATACAGATTTGATGGGTAAATTTGGAGGGACAACTTAGCCCCACTTCTATTTTATATCCATTTACAATATTATAAACAAGGATATTAAAAATGGGGATGGGGTTAAGGATACACTTCTGAGAAATGACGCAAGTCACACAAATAACCTCAATCACACTCATAGTGACAGCCAGCCATTGCTAGACTCAAAATTATAGGCTGGCCTGTCTATGCGGTGCTGCTGCAAAAGGCCTTGTTATACCCCAAATCCTCCACGAAACACAGAGCAAATGTGCTATCCCTGAGTGTTATTTCTTCAAGTCACGTCAAGTCACCTGGTCCGATACCCTTCAGCCATTTTCCCTGCAGAGCCCAAACCCCATGCCAGCTATAACATACGGCTCGGCCAATGAAAACAGCTGCAGCCGCCTTCCCCTCGCCTGCATCCTACCGCCTGTCCAGTGTAAAATAACACATTGGGATTAATTGATTCCACGTCAGTTTTCACGGAAAGGAAAATACATTTTCATGTAGCCCATTTCCTGCAGCCTTATAATTTCCGAACATGGCAAATCATTTAAGCTTTTCAATTATGCATGAGCGTGAAATCCTGTGACAGAGTGCATGTGTGTGTGTGCGAGTGTATGCGTGTGTGAGCATGTGTGCACGTGTTGTTGTCGCCAGGCCCAAGGCCACGGCGCTGGCCTTTGTTTGTGCTGAGACAACAATAGCACTTACTTAAGCACACATAAATAATCTATGTATTTACATCCACCGCCGCATCACTGTCCAAGAACACTTATCTGAAGCCCCGGCTCCAAGGTCGAGGGCTGGCCATTTGTCCAAGCGCTATGACGTTCATTTGGTGAACATGAATCACCGAACACGCCATTTAATGGCCAAAGGTCAAGAGCAGGAAAAGGCCCAGGACAACGTTAATTCTCAGTAACTGACAACTAACCCAAAAAAAAATGTGATTTGGGAAGGAATAACATGTTCCTTCAAAGGAAGCAACTGTGAGAAGTACTTGACGCAAGCTAAAGTATAAACAAAAAATACACTTACAAGGGGTGGGGAGAAGAGGAGAAGAGGAAAGGAGAGAAAAGAAGAGAGGAAGAGGAGGGGAAAGGAAAGGAGAGAACAGGACAGCAGAGACTAGGAGAGGAAAGGAGAGAAGTGAAGTGAAGGGGACAGGAAAGGAGAGACGAGGAGAGAGGCAAGGAAAGGAGAGAAGAGCACAGGAAAGCAGAGACGACGAGAGGAAACGAGAGATGTGACAAGAAGAGGACAGAAAAGGAGAGAAGAGGACAGGACTGGAGAGACTAGGAGAGGACAGGAGAGACAAGGAGAGGAAAGGAGGAGGAAGCAGAGAGGGTCATCACCAGGCCAGGGTCTTAAATCAGACCAAAGGCCAGCTCTGGTGTCAGGTTAGGACCAGCGGGGGCGGAAACCCTCCACAACAGTGAGGAGGGGCTGACTGGAAGCCTGTTTATTGTGGATTTTTTTCTCCAACTTTGCCAGCTGGGCCAGAAAAAGCAGCTGGATGAGAAAAAAGGCTACAGTATGCGAGGTCGAGGTGAAGATGAGGGCGGGCACGTGGTTCTGTGTCAAGAGCACTTGTAAATCTTGTGTGTGCCCTCCAGAAGATTCTCCCGTTCCAGTAATACAAAAGAGTGTGTTACGATCATTATGAATACAGTTTGTGTGTTTAAAGAAGCCATAACCCAACGTTTTTTTACTTTCTCACACAACTTAAATAGCTCCCCAAAGCTATTTCTAACCTGAATTACAATATCAGTGATTAGATGGAGGAGGGTGTTCAAATGCGGCACGCAATTCACATCATCCTACCAGGCCATTATAACAAGAGTCACTCATGCTTTGGGTGACATCTGGACATTATTTTATTATTGGTACAAGTGGAGAAGGAATCATCGTTATGCACAGCCCTCTTCCCAAGTACATGCATACATCATCTTCACCCCATCCCTCTGCCTTGGTTGTTTCAGCTGGTAAAGCAATTGCCATCTAAAGCGGCAGTGAAAAAAAACATGCACGTCTTTCTTTAGTGTACACTTTGCGGGAGTATTAAAAGGATATGGTTGGCCAAACAATCCGATATCCAAGGTTAAGAACGTGAGTGAGATGACAAATCGCCCGGGATGTCGTGTTCAATTTTCAAAGCGACATTACGGCGGCATTATCCATAACAGGATTTTAAATTGTTATCAGAACACTGAGCGATCCAGAATCGGAGCGAGCTTCCTGCCTCTTGTGATTCATGAAGAGGAAACAACTATCGCATTTTCCGGCCGTCGCCATACAGCAGCGGCGGTGGAACAGAGGCGGCCTCGCAGCGCCTTCTCCAACTCCTCGGCTGAATAAATTGCTTCCATCCTGGCCACTGTTGACACTAGTGTGATGACTCCTTTCACTTCTAATTGTCTCTCTTGCTCGCCTCCCCCTCAGCGTGCGTCAGTGACTCCTTCCTGCTTCGCCGGTATTCAGGGACCAAATAAAATTAAGGTCAGGCAGACATTTTGGCACGACCAGCAGCATGGCTGCCTCTGGCTACTACAATATTTCACGTTAAAATAAAAAATATAAAATTAATTCCAAACAAACTTTCGGAGGTAGCAAGTGATTCCAATGCCATATCAGCGATCGTTTTATATAACCAAATGACAGTAAACACACCGCGTTTTGCACTGCATTATATAAAAAATTAAATAATAAATCACAATATATAAATATCGCATAAAACATTTAATAACTATGAATTACTCTTTGCAGCGATGCTCAGTAAGTGGCCAGGAATATCTTTTGAACATTCGTTCAACTTCAACAATGACTGAAGCGAATCCGTTTGTATTATGACTTTTTGCGTGTAAAATGGGCTCCGCGATGGCCCCTAATGGTAGGTTCCAGTTTGAAGTTGTTGACAGGTTAGGGGTTTGGCCAGAGAAGGCCAGCATCAACAGTAATTTCACGGGCGTCTGAGAATTGACTGCTTGTGAATGTACAACGTCGCCCGCTCTAAATTGCTTTCACTTGTTATGTGGTTCCATCAAACATCACTCCGGCACAAGTACAGCGTATATAACTTAAGGGAAAGCAGCGAGCTCAGCATTATGACCTCAAAGCAGCATTGAATAAGGAACAGTGATTTATATGCTGGCCTATATCTTTTTCTTTTTTTTTTTTTTTTGGTAGAGCCCCCTGACTTATTGATATACAATCCTTTTCAGCCTTTTTTTCAGCCTCCGAAAATCTGAAAACAATCAGAGTGCAGGGGGAAGAATGCTGAGGCATTAATCACAAAAGGCAGTATTTTATTCCACACTGCCATGGGTTTTGTTGCCACAGCTGCTAAGCATTCTGGTAAAAGGGGGGTTGATTTATGGCCGTGTGGCTGTAACGATGAGACAGAGTCATTACCATATCGACAGGCCCCCGAGATGGATTATCCTCATTGATTACTTCATGGCCTGTTAATAAGTATTTGTTTGAAAGGGGGGGGTGGGGGGGCGAGGGAGGTGGGAGGAGAGAAAACATGTTAGGTGGTTCTGTTCCACGGGCCCGCCCGCCTTTAACAAGCCGCCGAAGACAAGAGGGGGAATGGCTGCCGTGTCGCAGGCGTTATTGAGCTATTCTTAAGGGAAATCATTATTGTTTTCCAGAGTTATTTAGAGCCACTCTGTGACACCAAGTTGCCACAACGGGAGGCAAACGGATGAATAACCGCAAATGAGAGTCGGTTCACATGCGGAGGATTTCACTGCTAATCGCTGGCCTCTCTGATTCATGGCGCACCTCCTTCCTCCTGACCATATATCAAAGCCCACTTCTTTCTTTTTTTCCCCCTCTCCTTCCACCAGCCGGCAACTCTTTCTATAACCTTGCCAAGGTCACTCGAAGGAAATGATACCACTGGACCAGAAGATTTATGAGAGATTCCCTCCCATTTGCCCGGGTGTTTACAGAATACATTGACTCCCACCCAGGAGCTCCTTTTACCATGCGGTGGCCGTCGACCGGGCACCGCAAGGCCGCCGATAAACAAGACACGCCTTGCATACAAGTTTTTAAACCTTTAAAGTTTCTCCTTAGACCCGTCGTCTCCATGCAGGCCTCTGAGAAGTTGATGACCCGGAGTGCAGATTCAAAGTACCACCATAACCAAGTGACGAGCCAGTCTGAACCTACAAAGTTTAAATAAAAACAACTACTGGAGGAAGCAGATCTTTCTTGTGGCCTAATTCGAAGACTAGAGGAGGGTTCGTTTCTTTGGTGGGATTAATTGGAAGTGAGGAGCAAGCAGTGGTCGGCCTTCACATGTCCTTGGTGGCCCGTAATGAAGGGATGGTGAATGGGTGTGAGTGCCGCCACCACACCCACCGCCGCCCACCCCCCAAAGCCAGCCACCCAGCCTCCCCACCCGGCTAGCGACAGAGGTCTGCCCTGCCCCTTGCTCTGGGACGACCAGGGCTTTAAATTGCTTCCATCTCCTTCAGACTCTGATTAATGAGAATAGTTCTAATCAGAGTTCCTGGGGCCAACAGCATTAGTCTTAATCTTGCGGGCCCCCATTCAACACCACTCACTGACATTTAATGTAGTGCTAGTGAGGTGGTGATGTGACTTCCCCCCCCCACACACACACACACACACACACACACATATACACACACTGGATTTGGGATGGGCTGGCCCAGAGTGTCAGGGGTGAGTGCCCCTGTGCAGGTCACAAGGTACCTAAAGGATCTTGTATTTTACGCTCTCCACTCGAACGCCACTGCAAATTAAACTGGGCGCAAACCCGTAGACAAATTAAAAAAGCTCTCCTTTACACAGTGTGTTTGTCTCCCTGGACCTGTGAGTGAGTGTGTGCAGGTGTGCGCGCGTGCACGCATGTGTGTGTGTGCGTGTGTGAAAGACTGACCGAAAATCTATTTGGCGCAGAGAAATGTACGTACAACGGCGAGGGCACGCTCCAGCGGCTAATACGTACAGATGATGGGCCAATATATGAACCAGCAGCAATAATAAAACAATAGTGTACAATCAGCCGGCGTGCGGCTGACAGATCCGCGACAGCCCTTCTGCACCGCGCCGCGCCCTCCACTACCGAAGCACACAGTCCTCTGGTGCTCAGTTAGCAGTAAGTAAATTGCTCTGGGATTTGTATTGCCTGAATGCCTTAGCAGGTAATTCCTCTCTGTCTTTCATTTTGTTTGTCTGTGTTAAGTTCCCACTCTGCCCCCATCCATTCTCACATCCAGTTCCCGCCTTTGTCCATCCATCAGTGGGCGCACTTTGTCAGCGCTGCTCACTTCATTCTGGCGGCCCGCAATCACATCCGAGCAGGGCCCGGCCGGGACCGCCACCAGGGAGCTTTCTCACCTCCCATCTGCATCTCCCTGATCTGCTGACTGGGCTCCTGACGTTCAGCGCTTTCTATTGCACAGGCAAGCAGAAAAAAAAACACAACCACTAATGCTGCTGCACCTCATTTCTCTCAGACTACAAGCCAGCCAGAGAGAGAGTGAGAGGGAGAGAGAGACAGAGACAGAGGGGGGTGGGGGGGAGGCAGAAAGGGGGGGGGGGGGGGAGAGAGAGACAGAGACAGTGGGGGGGAGAGAGGGGGGGGGGGGGTGAATTAGGTGATATTGAGAGAGGCAGGGAGGCAAAGCGAAGGGGAACTATTTTTCTCCCTTTTCTTGTTTCTTAAGGGGAATTGGCTCGCCAGTCAGGCCACAGCTCAATTTGCCTTTTCTCCTCACATTCATCAATACGCATCACAGGCACAAAATGTATCACTAATTAGCGCTTCATAGGCTCCAAGTCAAGTGTCTTTGGAGAGCGAGGGAGAGGGGGAGTGAGAGAGAAAGAGAGAGAGAGGAGCAAGAGCAACGGAGAAAGAGTGAGAAATAAGTCGATGGCGTATTTGTTTACACCCCTGGCATTACATGCTAAATTGCAATACTTTATGTAATTGCAATATTCCCTCGGTGTTTATAGCAAATACTATTCTACCTAATCTATCCAATGAAATGTATCTAATCAACCGCCTTGTTTCCAACAAATCAAACAGCAGATCAAAAGAAACAACTTTAGCACTTAGCACAACAAACTGAAGAAAAGATGAAATGGAATAGAGAACGGCTCATTGCAGAGTCATTTACACCAGGGAGCACTAATTAGACTGAAATGGAGGGTTATTAATAGTCTGGACATCCCAGAATGATCTTGTTATAAATGAGCCTTGTCAAGGCTTTTCTCAACCTCCAAATGAGTATTCTCACTTCACTGCCCCCATCCCCGAGTATCAGCGCTGGTGCCACATAACAAACGATCGCTATTAGCTGTATTGTTAGTAATGATACCCCTTCTACCCCGCCGCCACACCCCCCCCCACACACACACACACACCCCCATTCCCAAACAAACAAAAGTCCATAAATAACAATCTGCAGATGAAAAATGAACCTTTAAAAAAGATGGATGCCTCCTGAAAAAAAACAACAACCAACAACCACCGTAACACTTTGCCAGTGTGCGCTATGAGGAAAGGGAAGATGCTATTGTTTTGGAAAACACACAAACATCGTAAAGCGCTTATATTCATAACGAACAAAGCCCATCCGAAAACAGAAAGACGGCAACAACAACGTTTAACTGTGCTGCGAGTTGTCTGAGGCATGCAGTTGCCAAGAAAGAATGTGATGCCATTTTACAGATTTGAGTTTAGACCTCAAAAAATAAAAACACACACACACACGCACACACACACACACACACACACACACGCGCACACACACACACACACACTACTCAACCACTCGGCTTAGGGGGGCTGCGACAACAAAGCGAGGGCTCTGCTCGTGTCGTTTACCCAGGACACAAAAGGCAATTCCTCATATTAATTAGGCGCCGTCACATACGTGCCCCCGCTCCCTCTCGCCAAGCACATGTCCGCCACTCTGACACGGGTGAGGGTGTGTGTGTGTGTGTGTGCGCGGGGGTTGGTGGCGCTGAGTGTTTTCCCTGATGCCTCACTCTCTCTGGGGCCTCTAGCTAGCTAGGGAGCACCCCCACCACCCCCACCACCCCCACACACACACACACGCCACCCCCTGTTTACAGAGTTGCATCCACTTTCCGCTAAAATCCCCTCCGTCGCGTAAACATTATCCGCGGCGGTGACTAGCGGTGCTCAGTGTTTACGGCGTGGAAAATGTTTATCCAATTAAGTGACACTCAATAACATAATCCTGAAACCATGAAGGCTCTTAATGCGATTACATGACCTATTGAGGCTCGGCGAGCGTCGTCTCCGAGAAGAAGAGGCTGGGTGAAATTTAATAACGGTAAATAATAAATACATGTGGGTCAGGATGACAAAGGCCAAAGCGGTATTTTTTACGGTATCCACTTCCGACAAACGGCAACAAAGACCACCACGACTTGTAGTTCCGTATATGTGCAGCTACTAGCTTTTTAGCTAGCAGCCGAGCGTATTTTGGAACTACAACTCACCGAATTCCGCCTTACAGGAAGAGGGATGGCGTTATTGGCTCTGTGATTCATCTACGCGTGGTACAGCACACACGAGAGGGAACTGTTAATTCCATAATTCAACATGTCTTTATTAACTGCGTGCTCTGCATAGACAGAATTGAAAGCGACATGAAAACACATTCGATTCCATTAATGTCAGGTCAGTAAAAGCGGTGCGCACTCACGCTCACATGCACACGCGCACACGCGTACACACACACCATTTAACAATAACTCTGGAGGAGTACAACCTCGAGCTCGTGTATCAAAATAATGAGACGCATAAAACTGAGGGCCCAGAAACAAATACAGAGGAGAAGGTATCAAAATAATGAAATATTGTTTATGTATTCTGTCGTGGAGCTGGGGAGGGTAGGGGGGGGGGGGGGGGGGGGGAGTAGGAATGGGAGGGAGGGAGGGAGGGAGGGATGGTGGGGGTGATGGTGACGGATGGACAGGACTGACAGTGTGGTATTCATCCTGCACGCTAGAGCGGGCGTCCTGCTAGTGGCGGTCGACAGAGCAATAAATCACGGGCCCCTCCATCCTGTATCTACAGCTTATTACATCCACCATGACAAATAAATAATAATCCCTGTCACCACAGCCCTTTGCTCAAGGATTGAGTCTGAAACCTTTTGCTCATCACTCCCGTCCCTGCGTGAAGAAAACACTCGGAGTGAGGAGGACAGGGGGGGGGGAGTTGAAAGCCCCATGGTTTACTGGCGCCTATGAGAGACAGTGGAGTCGGGGGGTTTGGGGGGGGGGGGGGGGGGGGTGATGTGCAACAAATCAAAGGTAAGGTGAATGACATGTGAGAGTACGGTTATGCTGCAATTTTCAATCAAATGAAAATATGCAGAATTTAAATTGTATTCACTACTGTACTACGGTATATTACAACAACAAAAAAAGTCCATACATTTGACACAAATTAGTTGAGTTTAGGAAACTCATGACTGACAAAAATATATATATATAATATATATATATATATATATATATAGAGAGAGAGAGAGAGAGAGAGAGAGATTTTTTTCTATATATACCCACACTATATAGATATACATACAATCCAACAGTTATCTAAATGTTAAATCAATAAAAGGTGCACGGTAGCACGCTATATTGTTAGAATCAATACAAATTGACTTACATGTGTCTGCAAAAAAACACATCCTCATCCTCATTTCATGCGTAGCCAACACCCCCGTCACTTCCCCTCACATCACGGTGAGGATGTGTGAAATAAGACCCATTTTACCCTCCCTCTCGGTATGTTTCCCTTAAGATTGCGCGAGACCATTTAAACCCTTTAAACCGAGCCACAAACCCTTCGGTGAACATTCAAAGGCAGCCAAAAATCTTTAACCAGACGTGAAGACGTAAGAGGAGCCGCATCACTGAATCACATGCTGTGTATCAATTTGCGTACTTCCATACTTGCTCTTTTGAGTGCGTTACATTGACAAGCATGGCAAAATGCAGGGCACTATTACTACCCGGATGGTGTACTCATAACGGTCAAAAAGTTGTGTGTGGAACGCTGGACACATTTTTATTGATTTTTTTTTTTAAAGTCAAGTGAGCAAACAAGCCGGCAGATATTTTGATAGTTAAATGTTGGCGATAATGTTCTTCCACTAAAAAGAAGAAGAAGGTCGTGGTCGTTATTTCCCGTAAGTGCACAATGGCCGTGTTCGATTCGACACGACCCGTCGAAATTCAGGCACTACGCGAGTAAGTACATAGTGTACAAAGTGTACTACATGGAAGCGTACTAACAGAAGTACGCAAATTGAGACACACCAACAGTGTGTCAGTGGGAATAAATCCTGCATAATTCACGGACCCGCTTCAAACTCTGACATTTGTAGATGACTGAGTGTGGGTTACACAGGAAATAAAATGGCTGATGAGGATTCTGCAGCGTCGTAAAGGTCACTGAACTGTATAAACGTTACGTCCCCCCCCCCCCACCCCACCCCCCCTTCATAATCGTCCTGTAGTATGGTAAACGCGTTGGTTGGAGAGGGGGCGGGGGGGGGGTTGTGACAGGCACTGATTTTAGTGATTGTATAAACATTAATCATGGAATCAGTGGGCCATGCTTAAATGAAAGTCACTAGATCACATGCGATCTGTGATACGAGAGTCTTTATTGTCATATCATAATCTTGGGAGTCTCACTTTTTAAAATGCCGCACGAGCACACTTATTGTAATTTATACATCATGGAGAAGCAGTGATTTATTGACTCCACTATAAGGCACATCATTTATGGTCCTGATTCTGCCACGGTTAATAAAAGACCATCAGTTATGTCTGTCTGTCTACTCCATTTAACCATATTGTCACACCACCTGGTGTCGTTTTCAGGTCAAATTAATGCGCCTCCTCCCCATCCTTCAAGTCAAGTCAGTTCCCCCACGTCTCCAAACGAGTAAACCCTTAGTGCATTATTACAGGAATACATCACTTGGAAAAAAGACAGCAACCAATTAACATCTTTTCGGTAAACTGTAAATCCATCCTCTGCAAACATTGCAGCCTGAACTCGCGAGAAAGGCCAAAATTCGCACCAGAGGGGCAATACTTGCCGAGCTCCCCAAGCGTGTCTGAGCTTTAAACTCAGGTTGACAGGTCAGTGTTACCTGCTTTGTACTCAACTTCACTAGACGATTTGAAAATACTCATGTGAATAGTACTAACAATGTTCTTGGCATTTTGAAACCTCTGAGGTGATGATTATTAGGCGAGATATTTTTTGAATACGTATGCCCCATTTGGGGTTATTGTGAAATATCATGAAACTGTGGCGACGCTTTATTCCTCTGCGTCAGTTGTATTTAAGACATGGGTGTTGGAAGAAAGTGGACTAGCTCCCTACTTGGGTGGGAGAGGAGGAGGGGGTGGCTGATAACAGCTGAATTTCCACTGCTTGGCCTTTACATTAGGGGGGAGGTCAGGAGTTCACACCCAACCCTTCAAGTCTTCAGGCTAGGCTCTGAACTCCTGACCCTCTGATGGAGGGGCCCCTCCATGCACAGTAGCTGCATTTACAAATGCATGCTGACTCCACACCGGCCAAGCAGAATCTAGAGGGCCCTGATAACATCACACTTTAGCAGTAGCTGTTCAGCAGCCCCCTTTGTGTTTATGGGAAAGTCTCGAGCTTAACCCCAGCCATAAATCATGTTAATTGGTTTACTGATAAAATGTCTGTCAAGCACCATTCACATTGTCCTGTGCCCCCCCCCGCCCTGTCCCAAACCAGTTACTGTTTAATCTTGGTTTCAGCAATAGTTCATCTGTTTAACTGACTGGAGGTGAGGAGGAGTGTATGAGAGCAGTCTCCTTTCACATTAGCTGCATTGTGTGATGCGAATGGAGGGCCGTCGCTAGGTTGACTTGAATGGGAAACGGTGGGTTTTTTAGCCAACCGAGACAAAAAAAGAAAAAAACAGAAAGTACAACTAGTATTTCATTGTATTTTTAAATATTTCGTTATTAAATATTGTATATACTTTCCATTTACTTTCCTCCATTAGAATTGAATGAAAGAGAACGCAGTATTCTTTTTATATATATATCTTTTTATGTATATATATATATATATATATATATATATATATATATATATATATATATATATATATATATATATACTGTATATATATATATATATATATATATATATATATATATATATATATATATATACATACATACATAAAAAGATATATATATAAAAAGAATACTGCGTTTCCTCCAATAGGGTCGAAGGTCCTCTTTGTCCAGCAAGCCTGCAACCTTTCTTCATACAAACACAAGACAACGACAACTTTGGGAGAGATGGCAACGAAAAATTGGCTGAAAAAGATTACCGCGTTCTTCCATGATAAGCCGTAGCCTAGGTTAGGACTTCTCGGTAAATGGTATCGACTTCCTGGCAAGGACGCCGAAGCCCACAGGTCTAAACTGTCCGTCGTCAAGCGATAGACCACACACAGCCTCTCATTTACCTGTCAGATTAACGCTACGAGTGACTCTCCTGCAGGCCATATGGCGCACAACCAGGAATGGTACTTTGGGGGAAAGAAATATTTGTCTCCAGAAGTGTCAAAGCCGATTAATTCACATTGAGACACATTAGCGAGCGGGGCGGTATTTTACTTAACCAACCTTGCATTGCAAATAAAGATGAAGGTTCCTCTTGTCATAATTGACAGTGGTGTGTTGTTGTTCATTGAAAACTTTGTATTACCCTAGTTTAGCGAAATTAATTAATGTAAAATACGAGTAATGCGGTTCTTCACAACACAGCCCCTTTGAGATGGTTCTATGTTTTTTTATACAACTTTGCTCCACCAATGAGAATCTCTGCCTTTTTTTCCAAGCTGCCATTGACCGTTGCATGATTAATGGTTTAAAGAGAATCCAGAAAAAAGGTCAGATTCGAGTCGTACATGAAACAGCCACGCGGGGTAATTAAGACAAGAATGATTAATAACCCCAAGCTGCCACTGTGTTCTGTAAACAAGACGCAGCTGAAAGATTAAATGCATATTTTGCACATGCATACTGTACGTTTGTTTTCCGACGGAACATGCAAGTAAACAATCTTTCAACTGAATTTCAAATATCCCCTTGCTAGACAGTACGGGGCGATTAATGCGATTACTGAGGTTGATCTAATGACATTCATGTCAACCGACCAAATGACCTCTGTGATATTGTAGCAGCAATTAAATGCTACCTATATAGGCTACATCACATTCAATACAGTTCCCATTCCTTCTAGAAAATGGCTCCAAGACCATCGTCATGTGCATGCTAACAGCTTACATTATCGGGGCGTTCAGCAGAAGCCGCCATACCAAGTCTTAAATTAACCACAAGGTTTGCCCATGTTTGTTTGATCCATAACAACTCCTTTGCCTCCTCCTCCTCCTAATCTCTCCATCCGACCATGTGACTGGCAGTACAGAGAGGGGGATCTGGCAACAGCTTTCAGACAAAATGGGGAGACAGGTGTCAGAATGGTCCGGCGAGTGAATCTAACCCTCACTAATCATTCCTGTTGTTTCTCCACCGTTCATGTTTAGTCGGCCGCTCGCGCTCCGTCGCGAGAAACAATTACACGGGTTTGAAGCTAAGCGTGCACTAACTCACCTGTCCCTTCTGATGAGTGTTAAGACCGAACAAAGAGGGCGGGCGAGTGTGTGAGGAGAGAGACAGAAATAGAAAGAGATGGAGAGCGAGTGAAGACAGGGGGAAAGAGAGAGATGCGAGCAGGGGTTTTCGTACAAGAGTATGACATCGAACAGGGTCGCAGATAAGGTTTCTGGATTGCCAAGCAGAAAACATAACCCACTTTCCAAGATGAGGAGAGATTAGATGACTCTGCGGTCTCGTGGCAAAATCTTCGAGGATGAATAAATAATGCATCGCATTCCTCTAAACCACACACACACACACACACATTAAATCTATGAACCACTTCCGCCATTTACTCATGAACATTTCACAACAACAACAACATACATGCAAACGGTGCAGCGGATACAGTGCATTTGTCAGTCTCTAGGAGTGCGTGTGGCTGTGCTCAGTTTAAAGGGTGGCAGTGGGTGTGTGAGTGGAGGCAGGAGACAGGAGGGCGACAAGGGGGGACAGGCCTCAGAGAGGAGAATGGGACAGACAAGGGGACCATGTCCGCCCTGTATTGAAATAATGGCTGGCAGAGCTCCTCAGCCTTCGCCTCAGCCGTAATGCTCAGTGGCACCGAAAGCCAGCAGCGCCGCAACCGTGCCCTCCTCTCGCTTTTAATTCGCCGTGATGGGCCTGGGACTCTCGGCAGTGCCACCGAGACCCAGTGATGCGGCTGGCGGTCGGCCCTAATGCACCCCCCCCCCCCCACGAGATGGGAGGGTGGTGGTGGTGAGGGGGTGGAGATGTGGCCAATGGACGCTTGCTGAACTAAGAGCGCGGTGACAGATAACAGCTGTGTGGACTCTTTTGTTCCGACGCTCAGCCGGAGTTTGCTTTAAAGAGAGAAGGAGAGGAAGAGAAAATGTGAGAGGTTTGAGACTGAGACGGTAATCAAATGGCAACCATTGAAAATGCTCTGTCTCCATGCTGCTGGGGAGGTCCTTTCTGATTGGCCAGTCATGATGGCATTGTTTTGAAAGGGAGGAGTATGTAGGATTCAGATTGTTCTATTAACGGTAAACTGTGGTTGTTTTTAGCTATCCTCAATCTCAAGTGTTCCCCATGACAAGGTGAATAATAAATAAGTTTAACATGAATTACCAATTAATAACAACAAAGGCTAGGGCCGGATTTCCATCTGTTAGTAAATCTGGTCCCAGTGTACACAGATCCAATAAGGTAAATCTAAGTGGTCAAATTAAGTAATAAATCGTTGTATTTATTTGAATTAAGGCCTTTGCTTTCAGCAGAGACACTTTTTAAATGTGCAAACACTAACAGACACAACACTAGAGAAACTTAGATAGTGCTCCTTCAACAGTTCTTGGTAACACCAAGTTCATATCTTCAGATCTTCAGTAGTTCTGGTGTTTGGCAGGTCTGTCACAGATAACATTCACAACATTCCTGAAGGCCAACTTCTTCAACAACATCAACTGCCTTAAAAGATAAAAGACATTTTTTTAGGGATGGCATCCAACAGCAAAGTGTATCATTAGAATGATGTCGACTTTCCCCTTCTTCCATATGCTAAGCCTAGCGCTTTATTTGTTTTGCCCCAATTTAATCACATTACAAAATGGTAACATGGTATTAAATGACCACATTTGGTCCCTGTGATCCAACCAATAAAGAAAAAAGGAGGAGAGCAATAAAAAAAAGCCACAGCTCCCTGCATGGGATGACTTCACTTTCAGGGTCAGCAGACTTTCCAAAGTAACAAGCTGAGCATATGCCACAGCGGGTCCCCTTATGTCCCAAGAAAGACCCAATTAATTCATCAATCCCCACTCCTCTGTCACTGCCTAGTGCATTTTAGCCCCTTGCCAGCAGAACTCCATCCATTACAGGGCCAGGTTGTTCGGCTCTACTACCCCCCCACCCTCCCACACACACACCCATCCACCCACCCGCCCCTCCAGCCTGCCAGACAGGGTGGCTGTTGGGTAATTACACATCGCCTTGACAACGCATATGATTGTTTTCCTAGCAGTACGCTACTTCATTAGTACTTCCCAACATTGCCATATTTTTTTTTCCTTCTTCTTAAATGTCACTTTTCACCCAAACTCCATCCAATCCACACCCATCTGTAAATCATAACAGCCATTAATAACTGCCAGTCGCCGGTATCCGTTGGGCGACTGAGTCTGCCTCATTAGCATGGCCCGGCGTTTGTTCTGCACAGAGGCTGATTATTTTCTACAACAGGCCAGGCCAATTACTTTACTGAAATGGTATCACATAAATCAAAACTTAACAAGGTGGCAAATTTGAAGTTATCAGATTCCAAGAGACACCGTAACTAATATGTCACTGTCAGGAGAGTGTTCTCCGCAGGTATGCCACTGCCATACACAGAATACATCATCCCACCAGGATCACAAGAGGGCCTTTCTCTGTGGGAAAATTACCATATTCAGAGACACGGCGGCGGTATGAAAATGTAAACTGCGTCGCTGTAACAAAAAAAGGAAAAAGGTGGGGTTTTTTGGCCAGTGAAAAGGGTAGAGCAGATGAAAGGAGACTCGTCCCACTGTAATGTCTTTTCAGGCCATCTCTAGCAATATAGCATGTCAGCCTTCCCCGAGCTCTGAGAGCTTTACTTTTATTCTGCATGATGATGCTCATCCATCACACACGGACAGCAACATCAAACACTACAACAAACATGCAAAGCCAGCAGTCCAAAATATGCTGACGCCACTCGCAAACACATAAATACAGACCGTTTCAGCCTTGCCCTGTGGTTTTTCTCCATCTAAAAAGGGAATTCCCAACAGACAGAATGTGTGATAAACTACACTCATGTCACTTAGCCGCTGACATGCTAGGAATGTGTGGATTTTCGTTTATTTGGCCTTGTTGCCTTGGCCTCCTGACAGAAGAACAATGAGCAGTTTTAACCCCCCCCACCCCCCCACCCAGTTACTTAAGCACAGATTAGCTCCCAACCCAAAAACATTCCCCTCGCGTCACTGTTGTCCACTTCATGTATCACCTGCTGTGTCCCAATAACATTTATACCCTGTTTCTTTCTTTTTTTTCTCTCCCTCTCTCTCTCTCTCTCAAAAAAAAAGATAGGATTGAGCACAGATGGACGCAAACTCATAGTTTCTGATCTTTGGCAGAAGTTATGGAGGGTTATCTTTGGCCGTATATCTACAGCTCTGGCTGGCTGGCGGCGCTCCTCCTCCACCCCTCTCCTCCACCCCCCCCCCCCCCCCCCATCCCCCCTGGTGATGAAGGATTAACCACCGCAGCTGTCTCCTCCCCCGGATGATGCAGTGCGCTGCTCGCCGACGCGACAGCATCACTTAATCTTAATGTCCGCTCCTCTAGCGGCGGCCGCGCAGGACAAAGCCAATCAGCCTCACATGCCACGGGGACGGACCTACAGCTTGGCCCTGGAGTTCCTCGCCACCGCGAGGCCTATTCATCAACTTCAAGCCACACCAATCCCCGGGTTCACTTCCAGCAAACCACAGCTGAGCCAGGGGGGGCTCACCGGTGATGTATAGGACAGAAGAGAGAGCGAGAGGGGAGGGTGGAGGGTGAAGGGGGGGTCCGGCGTGCGCTGGAGAAACACTTCATCAGATTGCACATTATGCACTTCTTTGTACTCCTGAGGAGGAGAATGGAGGTGAGGATGGTGGTGGTGGTGGTGAGGGAGGGGTAAGGATGAGAAGTAATGAATGCACTCAGCCTTCTTTCAACCTGGACCACCTATTTGCTGTGTTTAAAGAGATATCTGCTCAATAGCGCTCATGGATTAAGGATGGCCGAGATCTGGAATAATGATCGCTGTTCATTTAGATAAATTGCACTTGGGGAATCCATTCGTAAAGATCTGCATTCAGCTGGAGGGAGAGGAGGACACCTCATTTGTTCAACGTCCTCACTGCCTGTTTCAAAGTGCTTCCAGGGGGCTGTGCGTATAGGGTATCAGAATGTAATCTTTAGGATGACAAAAACTCAGACAAAACAGACCCCTACGTGAGACACATGCAGCTGATTCGAGTTTAATGTGATGTAAGACATGCAATACCGCTGGCATAACTGGCATGTAAATCAAACCAATAGGCTCCTGGAGGCCAACTCTGTGATGTGAGGCAGAAAATAACATGAGAAATATGTGTCCAATATCGGATTAAAGTAACATTACATTTAGCCAATCTAACTGGAAGGTGAAAGAATTAGGAGGAAAGAGGACACAATTTACTCAAAGAATTTGGTCTATTCCCATCTGCACTCATGTAAAATTATGCTCAAACCCATCATGACGACGCTCTTTTCCATAGCGATGCAAGAAAGATTCTTGCTAACACCAGACATCAAACCCCATTCTGAAACCGATAATAAAGAGATGACACTTTTATGATACCATAATTAACAGCGCTCTAGGATGAAATTAAATCAATATGCCCATCTAATATCATTTTCTCCGGTTATGCAAATCAAACATTCAAAGCCCTGGCAAAGTGATATGAATTGCCTTCACATTTCAGTTCACACATATTATCATATCAGACCTCTTGGGTTTGATGACACAGAGGATGGGACAAGAGAGAGCGAGTGAGCGAGAGACTTAACGACATACAGGCACTGGTGGAGAGAGAGAGAGAGAGTGAGTGGTGCAGACTGCTGATTAGATAGCGCCACACAGGAAGTACCTAACAGAAGAGTTTAAAACAGCAGGGTTATGATGTGACAATTGAATCCATTGGACTAAAAAAACTGCCCCCCTAGACTCGATTCTAATGAAACATACTGGAGAGGCGCTCATTCTTGTTAATCACAGGGGATGAAAAGACACAGAGAAGCCTGTTGAAAATGAAAACCACCCAAAAGTCAACTCCAATACTGGCGCTGTACCAGCTGAACTCCTGAAACCACATACATAGAGCTCTGCGTAGGTGTCCGCGCAAATGAATGCTCAGCGAGAAAGTTAGAAATCTGTGTACGCAAAGATTTTCCGAGATGTTCAAACAGCATGTGGCTTTCTGTTTACACATACCCATTGTCCTGAGATTGTGCACATGTGAACCAGCTAAGAGTCCACACCCCGTCAACTCTCATAATTGACCAAACATGGTTCTAGGAACGCCCATGATTACCTGGATTTCTCAATAAACTGATTACTCTTTCAGAATCATCGTTTGTTTCATTTTGTTCAGCTGCAGTGTACAGGAAACGAATGTAGCACAGTTTCAGGCGAATAATACCATTCCAAACCCCGGGCATCACACGGCTAAGGGTAGACTGGCATATCCCCCGACCTGTCCGTTATTCCCATTGTCTGTCTACTCAAAAGTGCCTTTCATTGTCTTTTTACATGCACTATCTCTCTCTGCCTTTCGCTCAGTGTCACCATATCACACTGACTTCCAACACTGCATATGCGTGGTGTCTGGGGTGCGTAGATATATGCATATTCTCACCTTAGTGTTTTTTATATATCTGGATTCTGCGTGGAAACCCGAATACACATATTTCTGAGGGCAATTCTCTGCATAGCACCGTTTATTCAACCAGCCCCAGAACGCTTTTTGAACTGTAGAAAACAGGAAACCTAAATTGCATGTGTGATTACGCAAAATGATGGCTTTTAATCTTGGCACAACATGTGCACTTGCAGCCTTCCTACAGCGTGTCTAGGCGGCCCTGCCCAGGGAGATGAGCTGGAGGTGTATACTGGGTCTTTGGCTTTATGGATATGAGACACAAGAGGAAGTGCAGGGATGGCCTGGTGCAGACGGGGCAGGCGGGCGGTGCCGGGGAGCCTAATAGCCGTGATTAATGACAATGGGCCAGAGGAGAGCGGGGACACAGCCGCTACATATATCATCCCTTCTCATCAGCCCATGCACCTCTGTGGCCCCCTTCCACCGCAAAAGCAGCTCCGCACTACACAGAGAGAATGCCTCATCTGCTCCCAGTCGGCATAGCAAGGAGCCCGCAGCCTCCCTTTACCCTTCTCTTACGGGCCCGCCCGGATGCTGGGCGAGAAAGAAAATGACACATAGAATAAGATATAATGAGTAAAGAGGGGGTGGCGGTGGAATCACCGCGTGTGATCACTCATGTTTTTCATGAACCGAACGCTTCCCTGTCGTCGCATTTCCCGGGTCTGATCCTCCATACGCGGAGAGTTGAGTCATTGGCTATTTATGAATTGAGGTAATGATGAATGGTGCCGCATTTATCTGCATAAGTAACCGAGAGGGCCAGCGGCGCACAGGTTCGGGCGGTTTCTAATAAACACAGCTTGCACCGACGGGCAGCTCTGTATTTATGAGGCTCAGACGAAAGTATAATCAGACTATCATCGGTCTCCTCTCCCTGGAAAAACAGAGGGACATGCTTTAGTGCTAGTATTCACCGTCACTGTAAACAAGTCTTTTCAGGGCTTTAGTAATGACCAATTAACAGACTGTATTCTAAAGGGAATTAGAACACTCTCAGGGATGTGGGGTTTTAATTAGGAGGTGCCTCGTTGGATTTGAGTTAATGCAACTTAATGAAAAAAAATGGCAAATTAATCCCCAATTGAAGGCATGGAGAGATTTAGTCATTACCAGCCAATCCTCTTTGTGAAAAAATGCAAATTACTCATTTCAATACTGATCATGGTCTTTCTTGGGATAGGCTTCCATCTTTTGTAGTCTTTAATGCCGGGGGTCAGTATAAAACCATCCTTAACATAACCTATACAATTCATACTCATCATTTGCATCACACACTCAATGGTACCGATGGTACACTGGACAGCTTGGCCAAAAGTAGATGCATAATGGGCAGAATAGATACAATAATGAGCAAAGTACATCAATAGCACTATTAATCCTTTTTTAACCCGGCTATGTAGCTTGTGTTAAGCATGTTTAAGGTGCACATGTGTTAAAAGCTTTTAAAGGTTTTTACTCAAGGTTGTCTTGAGAAACTATAAGCTACTTTTAATAATTGTTTTTTGGTTAATTATTAACTTTTAATTGCGTTTAGGATTGGAAGAGGCCTTGCCATTAACTCTCATTACGAACAGGACACTGTTGGGAAACACACTGCTGCACAGCAAGTGATTAGCATATTGCAAATCAGGAAGTAAATAGGTACGTATTTTGTAGCTTAGACAATAGCAAGAATTAGCAATTCTTGCACATTTTACACAAATTAATTTTACTATTTAGAAGATAAATACATTTTCACCAGTAGTTTTAAGGATACATAAACCAAAATGTTTGCTAAAAGACAAATCTAAGGAAAATACAGATTTCTTTCCTTTTTATTGCTTTTTAAAAACTGCAAGCACAAGCCATCTTGTGAGAGAAAACAGGGCATCCTTTGTCCTCCCAAATGTATTTGCTTATTTTCTTCTTATTATTTTTTTCTTCGCTAGATGCTAACCATAATTAATATCTCACCAGCGCCGGAGGTTGTCATTTTTCAAATGGCTTCCCTGGAAATGTTCTACACCTCTTAATGGCCCTGCTAATGCTGTAGCTGTCATGTTTTGGACAGCTGCACTTTTACAAGACAAACTCAGCTGTGCCACAGGCCCCGGTGGACTTCCTCACTCAAAGGCTTAGAGGCTGGTGCTGCCAGCTGGTTGATAGCGCACACATAACATTTGATTAATCTCCACCATGTGCCCATGACTGGCGAGTCACCTTCCAGTAGCGTCTCCAGAGTCCTCCACATATTTCCCATTTCCTGACGAATGTCATAGCAGCCAAATGGCCCTGAAAACAAATGAAACCATATGACTATTTACAGGTGGTCTCCGCGGCCCCGTGGCATTCAAAGCAAGGGCCGATTGGTGAGTAGCCAAAAGAAACTATTAGGCTGGAATTTCATGGCTACAATTTAATTCAGCACACCCTCTTATGGCCTCTATATATTTTTATGTATAAATCTTACCTTTAGCCACTACAAACATTATTAAAGGCCCTGCAATATACATTTTGGAAGTATAAATGTTCCCAGTCTAGAATAAATGCAATGTGAACAAAACACTGTTGGGATGGAGGGATTTAAAGTTATCTAGCAGTTGATTTTAGCTTATAGAGAAAAATAACAATGCATACAATCCTTTTTTATCAAACGTGTTGTATAGCTAGCTTCAAATATAGGTATGTTTAAAAAGACAGTACTTTGTACAAAAGTACAAAGTTCAATATATAAAACAAACTATAAAACTGTGTTTTTTACCTTTGAACGTCAGCTGCCTCTGCTTGGTTTGCTTTGTCGGATAACGGACCCATGACCAAAGCCACGGGTTTGTGGCTAGCCAAGCGATTTGCGCATGCAAATTCTCTTGGTCTGTTTTAACTTACAAGACACAGTCAAGAAGGTGATTTAAATCTTGTAGCGTGAAAGCAAATGCTCACAAGAATTTGACAAGATAAAGGAAATGTATTTTCCTTGAACCCCTGCTTTATACTAGTTGTAATTGATGTACTGTTGCTTCTGTCTGTATTTTTAAGAATGATTTTCCCAAATTCCTTCATAATTATACATTTAAAGAAATATATGTGCGACCTATATCACTTGTAAGAAAGTAGTTTACCACAATCTGTGTTAAAATCCCACAGTGGTGGCACTTCTTCATTCCAGATAAGATCTCCCTTATTCTTTCCTGTAAGCAGATATTGTTCCCTGTGAGATGCTTATCATAATTCATGGGAGTTCAACTCGAGTTCAAGACAGCTGTTTGCGTAACACACACACACACACACACACACACACACACACACACACACAGAAGAAGCTTACTATGGAAGTGGAATGAATACAATTACAGTAACACTGTAAATATGTAAAATTAAAGTACTGCTTCTAAATTAAACATTAAAACACTTCTTGAATTAATATATACTATTTTTCTAATAGCAATGTGGTTCAAATTGTGAATCAGGACAGGGCCACACATATGGTCATAAGACCATGAAAATGAAGACTCCACATGTTGGTCAAAGGGACATGAACCTTGAAAGCACTCAAATTACAAAAGTCATATGGAGGTGTTACGAGGGCTCGGCTGTATGAGAGTGTAGCCTATGTGTTGATCGAGCGCATATACAAGCCAGCATTGGTTTACAACTCCATCTTTGTTTGAAGGCACAGCATGACGGTGGCCCTTCAACCCCCCTATTTTCTAGAAGCTTAGACCTAGTTGTTTGATGAGGGCTTATCCCTCAGCTGACATATTATCGTTGGACAGGCCTCTGGCTGTGCCAAGAGAACAAGCTACGCACAGGATTAGCCAACACACTTGTGCTAATGCAGTCAAACTGTCAAAGAGATCAAAGCCACTCGCTCCAGATTAGCAGCAATTAAAGTAGGTGACCCACCAGAAATTAACAGCTGGAACATTCACCTGTTAGGAGGAGGAGACAAGGCAGACCGTGTTTTATCCATTGATGTGTTTTTATGCAGAAAATATCGATGGTGTTTTGCGATTAACATTGTCAGGCAAAGTTATCTATAATGGTAAACTGAACCAACAGATATAAAAAGCTACCTATATGAGTTCCAAATACTAGTTAATGTCCCTCCCACCCCCCAAAAATAGAAAGAGCTGGCAATTCTGTTATTGCTTTCTATACTGAAGCAATTTAATATAAATGTCACTTGCTTAAGGGCAAGCCTCACTTTTATTACGCCCTTTAGTTTGCCATAGCGCTACACATTCCCGCACATATTAGGTAGCATCGTGTACAGTTCCAAAAGTTATAAAAACAAGGAGAAATGTGTGATGGTTTCCGATCGTTCACCCCAAGGGCTGCAATTGGAGTCTCTTGATCGATAAATGGCCCGCGAAAAAAAAGGGGAAAGACTTCCTTGTTTTTATCTGGAAACGTCTTAGAAGTGCTGCTGAGGTGAAAGGACCTATTTCAGTAATGCTAACATCTGAGCCCGAGGCATCTGAACTGCAGCTGGTCAGAGAGACAGCAGGTCATCTGGAGGCCAAGGGAGGCTCCTCTGATCAAGGCCTCTGTTCACAACAGGCAGGATGAATGACGACTGCAGAGTCAACGGCAAAACTATAAATTTCGTCCCACACTGACCCAAAGCCCCTCTAAAGTTTATTTACATTTTCAGATAGCATCCACCCTCAAACCGCCACTGTCAGAGCATTTCACGGCAAGTGATGAATCACTCTTTCGACAGCGTTGCACGCTCTCTAAAACACACATTTCTGGGAAAGTGCGTTTTACTGTGACATGTCCACTGCGAGCGCCACCGCTGAAGAGCGGACTGAAAGGAGCTTTCATGAGCTTGTCTCCTCTGGTTTTTTCCCGCTCCCCGAGCTCTGCTTTCGACTGGATCCAGTGGGAGCCGAGCAGAACCTTATGTAAATGTCAGGACGAGGCACTCAAAACGCTGCCTCGCTCCATAAATTACAAACGCTAATGAGGGAGCGTCTGCGAACGAAATAGCGAAAGAAATAGTAAAAGATGAAGAGAAAAAAGGCGAATTGAGCGGGAGACATTAGCGGTGGAAAAATAACTAAAGAGGTTCAACACCCCGGTGGGTTTGCTCTGCAATGGCGCTGCAGAGAGAGAGAGAGAGAGAGAGCCCCTGTTTGATGTGGGCGCCTAGAGTCAACTGTGTTTGGACAGTCACGGGGTGTAGCCAACAAGCTTTTGACTGCTCTGGAGAACACAGACCACCACAGAGTGGCACACAGGAGTGCCTGTGTCCTCAGGCTGCACGGCATGCATTCTATCACCTGAGAGAATAGAGAGAGAGAGAGAGAGAGAGAGAGAGAGAGAGAGAGAGAGAGAGGCCACAGTGGCACACTGGCTTCCTGTTGCAAAGCGGGAGCCGGCCCAATAGAGCAAGTAAAACGGTGACCCCCTTGCAACCTTTTGTGTGGCGTTTGAAGGGACATGCTTTACAACTGACGTTGTCGCCATTTCCTAGCATGACTGCTGTGTTGCTTTAAAGAAGAATATGAGTCATTCCTTTGAGGGGTTTGAAGAAGACATGCATTAAAACCTATCGCACGGTATTTTCTGACGACGCTCGGCACCTTAGGTCTGCGGTGCCGTTTTAAAGCACAAATTGAACTGAAATAAATTGTTCGAAAGACTCAAAGTTCATTCACCTACACCGGCTAAATCAGCATAGGCAACGAAAATAACACGAACCGAGGCCTGTCGGAGGTATGAAGATGTATGAACTGAGATGCATTTCGTGGGCAGAATGGAAAGAAATCATTGCCCCCACTTTGTAGTGTTGAGGTGGGATGCATAGCCTCATTTGAAGTATGGCGAGCACTGCGCGAGTTATTACTGCAGGAAGGCAATCCGTCAGTGGCGGCCTGTTTTGGCACGGCCCATACCGCTGCTGAGATCACAGAGTCAGACTCGCCGTGCAATTACCACCGAAGGACCTTGGATGCGGGCGACCGACCATTAATTCTGTTTCTGTCCCGGGACACTCTCACATGTCAGAATTCGCACCGTCCCCGTTGCCACGGTGCCGGGGAAAATGGAGCGCGGCGGGCCAAACCTCACCGGCAGAGAAATTGATGTCATCATTAATGTAATTAGGTTCACTAAGTCGGCAGTATGTCATGGCACACTTTTGTAGCCCAACGTGTGGGAATTTAGTTGAAAAGGGAAAGAGAGAACAGCCCCAGTGAAATCTGTGGAATTAGCAGCCGGTAAGTGAATAGAAGGGGATGAAGCTAGTACTCTAAGCAATAGAGCACTCAGAGTGACACACATACACTGTGTGTGTGTGTGTGTGTGTGTGTGTGTGTGTGTGTGTGTGTGTGTGTGTGCGCGCACATGCAACAATAACAAACCTGGCACTAGATACTTGCTGTTGGTCACCTAGCTAACACCGTATTAGCTAGCCTGTGTTTCAGCGTTTCTTCATCTGAGTGAAAGCAACACAGACATGTGTTGAAAAGGAAACGGCTTCAAAGGAAAGGGATTCAGCGCAGTGTGTGCGTGTGTGTGTAAAGGCTCAAACAACCAACGCGTGACTTTGATCAGGTCATTTAACTGTTTAACGTGGTTGGACGTGTTATCCCCTTCACCTTAAGCACCTTAAGGAGCCAAGCGTTGTGCACAGGGCAAATTCTGAGTGTCGTCAAATGTTTTAAAGGTTCTTTGGATCGGTTTAGTCACGAATGAAGAAACGTTAATCTCCCCCAGCAAGAGCGTGAAATGGGAATCAGTTGAGATGTGCATAGCTTGTATCAAGGCATACAGGAAGCTTTTATGTGCATTGTGACCAACAGCAGTAAAATGTTTGAATTGGGAAATAACACATACAGAGTGATATTATGCTAGTAAGAGTATAATGCTTGTTTTTATTCTGAATCTTAAGCAAGGTATGTGAAATATAGTTATATGGTTTAAGTGATTATGACATTTATGAAATGGAAGCAAAAACCCACAACCAGCTCAATGCTCCTTGCTAGGCCTCTGCACACACAGGAAACGCATATCAGATGCAAATAAGGAGCCAGTTGACCTTCCATAAACTATGGCAATAAACATTTTGTAACACATCCAAATATCTGCATAGAGCCTCGTGTTATGCCCGAGCATCTGTGTCGGATCTGAATAACTAGCATGACTCCTGTGCATATGGTCACAGGATGTGACCATCTCACATTGCCTGTTCCCATCAATCTACCAGTAAATAGCTCCTTTGACATGCTGCGTTTGCCTTCGGTCCAGGGCTTCTCACATGACTGCCGCCATCTTGAAAACAACACAAGAAGGAGGGAGAGAGAGAGAGCAGAATGGCCTTTTTTTCTACTCCTCCTTCTACCAAACTTTCATAACATAACGCCACACATACATCCTGCCGGAACTTTTGACCTAATTCTGGCAGGCCGTGAGTCATGAGTTAGTCCCCCTGATATCGCTCCTTTGAAATCTTAATGTCCAACTGCCCTTCTCTGTGGCCCCTGCTCAACAGCTAAATCAGATTTATAACTACTGTCAAAGGCAGGGATGACAGAGAAATTAATCTTTCCTTCATGAGTGTACATCTTGGGCATCTGGACTGCTGATCTGGCCCTAACAAGCGCAAGGGTCTCGGGGAGCTGTCTTTTAAAGTTGACGTGTTCATGGCTGGAGATGAATGGCTCTGTCATAGGAATCTATTTATACAGCAGTTATAAAGCAGTGCCACCAGATCCAGGACACTCCTGCGTTACCGTGAAACTATAACCCCGGCACATGTTGAGAGGCGATCCACAGACAGAGACCACATGTCCGGAACCAGTCAGTGATTTTCAGTTTAAAATAAAAAGTTAAAAAGTAATGATCAAAATAGTAATTAAAAAAAAAACACATTTCCTTTTCTTCCTTACATTTCTTAAGATCATTTATTTCTTGAATGTGATTAGTTTGCAGGTAGATTAATTTATGATTGAGTGATTTGAGTAGAAGCAAGGGAAGGGGGGCATTTCAAAGAAAAGTTGAAAGGCAAGACCACCATGATGGCAGAGGGTTTAAGCTCGTCAATGTCAGCACAACCCGCCCTCGCTACCTAGCCCACCTCCCCTTCCCATCACATGAATCCTAACCACTTCCCTCCACTGACTCCCAAACAAAAGATGCTTTGAGGTCAAGCTTCTCTTCCCTCTACTCCCAATACCTCGTGAACCAAGACAGCACAAAACCGCCCAAGAACAAGTGCTGCTTCAGAAAAACAGTGAAAAACAAATTGTGTATTATGTAATATATTATATAAAACCATATGATATATTTTACATGTTTGTACATTTTCTTTTTTTAACATCTCTCAGGTCTGAAAACATTGTGAGACAACATACAAGTGCATGTTAAAAGTGGTCTAGAAGGTCCACTACAAGGGTCTACACAAAGGTCAGCACATGGGCACTATAGCGTGCCAGTCCAGCTTAAGGCTGGTCTAAAACAGTTAAAATAACTGTTGGTTGTAATGGTGGTACAGCGGTAATATGTATTGTCATCATATTTTTTATTTTTTTATTTTTTTATGTCCTTGTTTTTATGTCCTTGTTTATATTTTTTCCCACCCCAAAAGAGGAGAAGCTTCTCATTCGTAAGGACCATGATGCCAATGATGAACTTAAAGATGGGACCGCTTTCATATTCATGGCCCCCCAAAGAAAACCTTGTGGGGGTTTTGGAGAACATCAAACGTGCCTCATGAAAAAAGCCAGGAGGTGTCAGATGTGTCCGCCCCCACCCCCCACCACAGCCCCCCACCGCCCCGCTTGGCTTGCCAACACCAAAGGCCAGGATCGATTTTGTGTGAAGCGGGACAGGCTCCACCTCCTTTGGGGATCACCTACCTAACCTCTGCCTGTGGCATTGATATACCACTAACAATTAATACGGGCCATCAGAAAGAAGTAGGAAGGCAGAGAGAGACAGACAGACACAGACAGAGAGAGGAAGAAAGATGAGGCGAGTGAGCTGGGCAACATATTCAACATTAACCACACGTATACCCATAGTTTTCAAATAGACTTTCTAGTCCCTGTAACAAATTCAGACATTTCTCATTCAGTGCATTTCTACACATAATTCTCAGGGAGAGCTTATGAATTCGCTGAGTGTCGAGTGCCCCGGTTCACTATTACTCCTCAGGCATGATCCTGGTGGTGTACGAGCTAATAAAGAGCGGGTTATGGCAGACTCCAAACAGATTATCTACAGGCCAAAACATTGTCCTGAAACAGAGCATGCATTAGGCTAAGTCCGGCTGTATGTTATACGTTTTATAACCAAAAAATAGCAGTACAACAGGTCATGGAAGAGTCAACAAGGGATCAAAGTATGAGGTTGTGTTCTCACGTCCAGATCCATTGGCAATCCCTTTAAAATGAAACATTCATGGGCTGTTCCCAGGCATGTGCTCGTTCTGGCAGGCAATTGTTACATAGCGCAAGGTAGCTACCAGTTTATCTCCTGTAGTTGTCACAGCTTCTCGCTCAATTATACAGTATGTCTAAACTAGATATTGGACCCTGTAGCGTGGAAAAAAATATACAGTATTGACACTTTTTGGAATGCAACAGACTCAGGTCAGTGCATAATGGAAACGTTTGTATCATTAAAATGAATCTAAAAATATAAGAGAAATGAGAAACAAATGGCATATTGGACTGGAAATTTCACAATAGTATGTTAGTCCAACTAAAATACAACATCTACGATTTAGCAACCGAGGTATGAATACAGTAAAGACTAAAAGCCAAAACTCTTGGAAACTTAAAATCAATCATATGTTTATATACTTGGGCCAAAGTGTAAACAGCATCATGAAACAGCCAGTAAAATCGAATCCAAAGAAACAATTTTCTCAACATAAGAGTCCAGAGGCCCTTTTAGCGAACTAGTAACTGGCAAAGTAACATTAACAACAAATGTATTACTTAATGAATTGTATGAAAGTATAGCCGATGAAATTATAGACCAAAATCTTGAACATTTGTGAAAATAATTGTATTGAATATATATAAAACTGTCTTTGATACAAAATGTTTGATTAAACGCATGCTGTACACTTTTCATGCATGCAAGGTGACTCCCTTTTTTGAACTATTATCATTATTAAACAATGTACTTCACGACAAACTCTTTTCTAATGAACGCTACGTTACGAAGCAGACCAGCGGTAAATCACTGAAGCCTTAGAAGTCCATTAGTCCAGGGATACACCGTTAAAAAGCCGGTAATGGCCTCATAAACTCAGCAACAGCACACCAAACATTCCTAATGTTGTTTCATAAGGGTTGGAAAGTGCCTTGGATGAGTGAAATTACAAGGAAAAAAACTGAGGGATTGCTGACTCATGCTTTTCCGTCTTGTGGTTTTGATCTATGTGTTTTAACCTACATTGAACCGAGGGGGGGGGGGGGGGGGGGGGTTAATTGGACTGAGCTCCATGAACGCAACAAGAGAACATTGTGTGGATTGAACACACGCCACGTTAACGTCAGTGTGTGAAGACATTAAATGAAATGTACATAACCCTAGAGTAAAAACAAGTTTGCCGAGGACCGCCAACTTGTACGGGCTGGTTGTAGTCAAATTAAACGTAACTGAACTCAACAACGCCAGGGAAACAGAACGAGTTTTTGAGTGAAACTTGATGAACAGCACACAGAGATTTATTGTTGCAAATTACCAGCTGAAAACCCTGTATAAAATCCATTAAGAGGCTTGAAGCTTGTGAAAGCTCCCACTGTTTAATTAATCTACTTTACCGAAAAGAATATTAAGTTCTTTGAGTCCACGCCAGATTTATTTTTCAGCTGTTCCCAAAGAAGGCTGGAGTTATGATTCAAGTTGTTCATTAATCACGCCAACCCTACCTAACCCCCTCCGCCCTCTGAAGAGATGAAGTCCCTCTTATCAATAACATTTCAACAGGCTCTTCTAGGAGTTGGGACTCGCAAGCCGACTGAAACTCCGCCTGGAGACAATGACGAGCTCCCCTCTCTGTCCGTTGTCACTTCCCATTTCCAGCCAGATGCTACTTCCTGCGGGCTTCTGCCAATAATAGCTTGTCAAAATAACACAACACGTCCTGGCACCAAAATAAAGGCAGTCTCAGTTGTCAATTAAAGAGTCCTTCTCGCGCCGACACTTGTGACTTAAAAGAAACAGTCGAGACTTTGACAAATTCGAGGCGACAGATGAGTAGACGACACACTTCATGGACGTATCGTAATGTGCTTCAAGATATGGATTTCAACTGACAACATTGGCAGGTCTTATGAAGTATGATTTCATTCGCCGCACCAGTCACTCATCTGAACATCTTGAACTTTGTCTTTTTAATCTTTCCACAGCTTTGGAGAATTGTTTGGTTCCATTTCAAATGTATGGTGAATGGGAAATGTGGGTTGCAGATACTTGCATGGTCTAAACTTGCTTATCGGGAAGGTATAAGAGATCATTGATGACTTCATCAAAACGATAAGATGAATGACTTTGATAGCACTATATTGTATGCATTATACCGAGAATAGCTGTAGAGAATATCCATCTACAGCGACTCAGATTGACATAACCTTGCAAAGTATCACGTCGTCTACTTGCAATGCTTTGGCCGTGTTCTTTGAACTCGTTCTTTTTTTCATGGAGAAATGCAGGTGAATGCATATCGGCTTTGTAAACCCCAATGCTATGCAGGCATAACCAGCAGCATCAGCATTTGATCACAGAAAAGACAAACAGAGCACCGTGTGTCCAAGCCTATCTCGGTGAATACCTTGCATGCTTGTCCTCAGCCCGAGACATGACACTAATTCCTGACTGAAGCACTCCGCCTGCTCTTTCCCTAATCCTCGCTGTGAAATGTGACAAGATCATTCTTTAGGACTTCTTAAAAAACGGGCATAATCTGCCCCATCATAGACGCTCATCCCAGCCTGCGCAGTCCTGCCGGTGTCACGACACGCTACCTGCGCACGTTTTCACCCTGGTTTAAGCTCCACGAATTAAATCTAGTGAAGGCAAAATGGTGGTGGAGCAATGTTGGCCACCACAAGCATACATTTCAGACGAGGATTTTACCGTTGCACGTGATCGAATGAATACTTTATTTATGTCAAATAGGTTTCTGATTTTATACACATTTTTATAACACATACAAATATGAGGCGGTACACATAAATTACTCTTAAATTAAACATGGCTCCAGGGGAATGCCATGGGACTGCCAGAGAGCAGTGGAAACCTTAACTATATGCCACGCTCAAGTTTTATTTCATTGACTTATTTCCCAATGCCATAAGACAAGTAGATAGGTCTTTAAGAGGCTTCCTAAGAAGTTTCCTTCTGAAAACTTGCGAGGCCTAATATGGCAGCTGTCACGTTGATTTGCCGTCTGATTTTCGAACGCTAACGTAGCACGGCGTACATGAAGCTAACGCTACCTTTAACCATGACTACAGCGTGCCAGGATCCTCACCTAGCTAGTGGCAAGTGGACGACAGCATAATCTCTACAAGGTTTCACCCCACGCACACACACACACGCGCTCCCCCGTCAGCTTTGACTAATTGAGGAGACAAAGTGAGAAAGACCCTTCACCGACGCCATCTTGTCTGCACCTCAACTTTTGAAGCTTTCTCGTTGCATGCTGCTCTTCCCTATGTCTGACTTCCGGCAAGGTGGGAGCAGGGGTGGGATGGGGGTATAAGTATTTCACATGGTCCTTCAAGTGGAGGCTTCATAAAACTATCTCATTGCTACAGTATTTGACAGAATATATATATATATATATATATATATATATATATATATATATATATATATATATATATATATATATATATATATATATCCTGGATGTAAGTCAAGAGAAATGGGTATGACTTCTAAGTATCTCAAATGTCCCGTCTTAAATGCATAATATCTGTAATACTTTCTGACAGATTGTTCCAGCCTGCTCTTCTGTGACAGCTTTATGTGATCCCCCCCCCCCCCCCCACAACCAACCACCACCACCACCGCCATTCTGGGCGCAAAAAGAAAAGCAGTCGAGATTCTTGTCATTTCTCACTGAAAGGCAACTCTAATGTCAGTGTCTAATTTCATACACTTAGTGGCAAGTCCACATGCGAGGTATATTACAAGGCTATCAGTGCTATTGGTGCAATTTCCAACTGTCACTCAGTCACAGAAATCTCATTGAGAAGTCGTATCCGTGTATCCTTTCATGGGCCCTAATGGGGAGAACAATCCTGGTCGTATCATTCAGGAACATTTACTTGTCAGTGTTGCTTTCTGTTTCGCTTTGGGGAAGCAATAATTCATATTGAGACGCCAATGACAAAGAAGCCACACATAGCCAAGGAAACGGGCAACACGTGTACTTCCTATAGGAACGGCGACACCATTAAGCAACGGCGGTAGCTCCACATCTGTGACAGTCAGAC
Source organism: Merluccius polli (assembly GCA_030340625.1). Taxonomy (NCBI): domain Eukaryota; kingdom Metazoa; phylum Chordata; class Actinopteri; order Gadiformes; family Merlucciidae; genus Merluccius; species Merluccius polli. Next base: position 175,381 of record JAOPHQ010002851.1, on the reverse strand, counting down.
ATACTGAGGCCCCACGAAAAACAAAATGAAACACCCCCCCCCCCCCCCCCCCCCCCCCCTCCAAAAAATAAAATAAAATAAAATAAAAAAGGAAACATGAGAGCGCATTACTTCAGATAATCATGCAATTATTGCTCTATAGACACCGATTAGTTAACGCTGTTTAATGTCCTGATCGGAGCAGCACTCTGGGGTGACACAGCAGAGACGTACTTAACCGTTATTAATGTGACAGGCCTCGGCGCGGGGCAATCAATTAACCAAGAGCAATCACCCCCCGTTCCCGGTAACTGCCTTTTAAGACTGTTTTCCAGTGAGAAGGAGGCCCCTCCATTCAGGCCTCTGCGCCGGGAGCTGACAGGTCAAGAAAAGGAGGTATGAAACAATAGCACCTTCTAGCCATCATCTCCCCTTTTTTTATTTTCTTTTTTTCTTTACCTGTCAGATCAAGTCTGCCTGTCCCCGCCGTGACGAGGCGGGTCCTGCGCCGGCTGCCACGAGGTGAATTTTTGGCGTCACTTCGCCGGAACTTCCCGCGCCATTTTGTGTGACATTACAATGAGCCGTTTATCGATCCCCCGTTCTGCAGCAGTCGCTCTGCGGATGCTATGATGCTCCGTTTGTTTGTTTGCATATACAACTCCATGTTTAACCCCCCCTATGAGTGGGTACCGGTTTCACAGATGGCTGTGTGTACGCCCAGACCTCCAGAAAATATGATGCTGTGAAGATAGTGTGTGTGGGTGTGTGTGTGTGTGTGTGTGTGTGTGCAAAAAAATTCAGGTGCTGCAAAAATAAGAATTGAGGAAACATAGGTATAATGCAGTGGGGGCCTATTATTAATTGTTGTTTATATGTGCATTTGTTTGATCGAAGAGAGCACATGTAGAGCCAAATCAAGTGTATTTCATCAGAGTCCATATTAAAAAAATGTGTACAGTGTCTGTGTCAGTAGAGTAATGTACATGAATACACATGAATTCAGTCATAACAGCTTCGCTCATTCTTGGTTTGATCATGACTTTCTTTATTTTTTATTTTTTTTATTAAGTCATACACATGGATTATTTGTAAAGCTGTCTCCAAAAGACAAATGATGCCTTCATTTATTCATATAGTTGTGTTACAAGCACTGCTTCCGCACATAAATCAATTTCTTCAAACAATGAACAGGATGCTTAGATAAACAGTATTTTTAAGTTAAAAATCAATCCAGAATAAAATCCCACTATGCTAAGAGGAAATCAGGTAGAATATTTACATAATACCTTCTAGAAAAGTTGCACAGTAGGTAATATTCACCTAGTACTATTTACGTTTACACATGCGTGCCATAAACAACAAAAAAAAAACAAGTTATTAGTTTCTGTATCATACAAACTTAATTTAACGTTTTTACATAAATCACGTGCTGTGGATCCTGTTGGGTCAGTATAATATCTTGATAGCCTGAAAATATAGCCCAAAATATTAACCTACATTAAGAAGACGAATTAGAAGTTTTGAATAAAATATATGGCTATGTGTATGATTCATAAACATGTCAGTGTGTGGAGAAAAAAAAAAGCGAGATCTCGTGCTTTCTATTTAAATGTAATCAATTACGGCAAGTGAAACTGAAAAAAAAATGCGCGCACCCGTTTAAGGATAACGCAGACTATTTGGTGTCTGGTGCAATAGCCCATCCATCACGTAGACAATAAAGGAGTTTTGCCTGACGCCAGAAATTTATGGTCGCCCTTCTCTGACCTAATAACTCAAACGCTGTGTCAGTGCGCGACAGCCTTTGCCGAAAACAGCACCCCCTGTTATCAATCAAAAAACACTTGCATATGTATAACTTTTGCCTGATCAGCAAAAAACGCGTGTAGGCTATTGAGTAATACGATGAGAGGGTACATTACGCGTGGAGGAATGTGTACCCTTCAATTAAACAGACACCTGAGCGCTGGGAGATCTTATTTACCAAAAAATCGATACTTGATCTTTTATCGACTTTGGCAAGGCGCGAATGCGGTGTTTTGTAGATGCGGGGGGGGGGTGCTTTTTTTCTAGGATGGTAATAGGCTACAATAGCCTACATATGCTTCACAATAATAAGACAGTAATAAACAAATTACACAAAAAACAACAACTCCTCGACTCATTTCACTTTGGCTTACAGGAGTTGACCTGAATTTCACTGCGGAAAATGTGTAGACAGCTGACAGATAACGAGCGTGCGGGGCTGAACTGACAGATGACAGACTGTGTGATTGAGAGGGGAATAAGTTACTGAAAATGTGGAACATGCACATTCCTCTGGACCATCTGCCGACACGTATCAGTGTATGAATGAAACCCTCAGTATATAATCCCCCCCCCCCCCCCCCCAACCAAAAAAAAAAAAAAAGTTGGTAGGCCTATTTGGCCCGCGTTAATTTAGGCATAGGCCTAATTACTATATCACTTCCGTCAAAGTAACAATTGAGAAACAGTCAGCAGCCAACGACAGTATTCACAACGTTATGTGTTGTGCACGCAAGTACGCTGCTAACAGCGAGACCCAGCGTTAAACCCGCGTATAAACACTAAAGTGCGCGCATTAAAAAAAAAACACGCACACGCACACGCACGCAAAACGACAGCACGTTTTTGAATGGAAAACGCACGCCCTTTTGGAGGGAGTCACGTCACATTCCGCTGACCCTCCAATCACCTCGGGCTCGCGTTTGATTGGAAGGCGGCAAAGGCTTTCATCTCGGGACTAATTCAGACACTGCTGCCGCCGCTGCTGCTGCTGAGGGGGGAGTGTGTGTGAGTGTATGTGTGTGTGCGTGCGTGTGTTTTTTTTCTCTCTCAGTCTACGTATACCGAGAGGGAGAGGGCGAACCTGCCGCTGTGTGCTCTCAGTGCGTCGTTGAGGATGAAGCCACACGGACACAGCTGCGTTATGTGCGGATTTTGCTCAGACCTTCGCCGCCACTTATAAACAAAAACAAAAAAAGAGAGAGAGAGGATTTTACAAAAGTCTTTCATCTTCTTCTTCTTCTTGTTCTTCTGGTTCTTCTTCTGTAATCTCGATATTCTGCGAATCTCGACGGCGAATCCTCCCTTTGAAGCGCACCAGATGATTCGCTCACTCTTTCCAATGAGAATTGGGTCATGATCACATCGCCCACGGTCTCTTTCCTGAGAAATAGCACGAATCCGGCCTGGGAGAGCAGCTCGTCGGGGAACAACCAAGGGACGACGGAGGAGAAGACAGACAAAAACCACAAGGTTTTCGTCCACTCGGTCTCCCCCACCGACCCGTCGCGACAGGCGAACCGTCTCCCGGTGAAGGTTTTGAAAATGCTCGCGGCACGGGCAGGACACATTTTACACCCGGAATACCTCCAGCCTCTGCCGTCCACCCCGATCAGTCCCATTGAGGTACGTAAGGACCGATAACCGTGAATGTGAATTTTATATATTATGTGTGTATACTTTTTGAATAGGTGTCATCGTTGTCACACTGCCCCCCCCCCCCCCCCCCCCCCCCACACACACACACACACACACACACCTCAACTTGCATAGTTAGTTCGGATTACAGCGCTGGGAAGTTTATGCGCAATGCGTTAAAACTGTGCGTAATGCACACGAAAGCCCCCTGCAAACGCTGAAACGTGCGCGCAAAAATGTGCGCATATGTCGCTATTCGAATAGCCTATATATCGCATCGAATAATGTTACGGCCAAGTCTTTTCTAAGAGTGGGCCCCACATATTTACAGTATGTGTGTTGTTGTTTGTGTTAATTTTACAGTTGGACGCCAAGAAAAGTCCGTTGGCTCTCCTGGCTCAGACCTGCTCCCAGATCGGCAAACCCGACCCGCCGTCCTCGTCCAAATTGTCCTCCGTGACCACCAATGGATCTAGCGACAAGGAGACCAAGTCCGGACCCCTGAAGATGAGCGACATCGGAGCCGACGACAAGTCCAGCTTCAAGCCCTACGCCAAGACGTCGTCGGACAAGAAGGACTCGTCCGCCGGTCTGAGTGGAGATAAAACCGGTTTCCGGGTGCCTAGCGCCACCTGTCAGCCGTTCACCCCAAGGACAGGCAGCCCCAGCTCCTGCACCTCCGTTTCCCCGCTGCCGTCAGCGGACGGCAAACCGGGGGAGAAGGAGGACAAGAAGGACTCCGACAGCCATCATAAAAACACGACGGAAAACGGCGGCGGCGGCCATAGGATTAACGCCGACGCGCACCACCAGGACAACACGTCCGGGTCCAAGGCCGTCACGTCAGACTCGATATGCGTGACCTCGTCCTCCTCCTCGTCCTCCTCCTCCTCCATCCTGGGGTCCGGACTCGTGGCGCCCGTGTCCCCCTACAAACCGGGCCATTCGGTTTTCCCCCTGTCGCACGCGGCCATGTCTTACCCGGGAGGCCTGGCGGGCGCGTACGCCAGCTACCACCAGCCCTTCCTCCCGCACGGCATGAGCCTGGACCACAGCAAGTCCGGCGGCCAGCTCCTGAGCGCCCAGTTCGCCGGCTCCTCGCTGGCTGGCTGCGGTAAAACCGGCGGCAGCCCTTTGGCCGGAGCCTCCCCGCCGTCCCTCATGTCGGCCAGCCTCTGCAGGGACCCGTACTGCCTGAGCTACCACTGCGCCAGCCACCTGAGCGCCGCCAACTGCGGCGCGTCGCCGCACGAGACCCTGAAACCCGGATACCCGCTCATGTACTCCGCGCACCACGCGCTGCACGGCGTGCACGCGGCGGCGGCGCACCACGCAGCGGCGGCGGCGGCGCAGGCGCACGCGACGCCGGCGTTCGCGGGCCACCACCCGCTGTACCCGTACGGCTTCGTGCTGCCCAACGACCCGTCGCCGCACGCGTGCAACTGGGTGTCGGCGAACGGGCCGTGCGACAAGCGGTTCCCGTCGTCCGAGGAGCTGCTGGGCCACCTGCGGACTCACACGGCGTTCGCCGGCGCGGACAAGCTGGTGTCCGCGGGCGGCTACCCGGGCTCCTCGTCCCTGGCGGCCGCGGCCGCCGCCGCCGCCATGGCGTGCCACATGCACATGCCGTCCAGTGGAGGAGGCGGTGGAGGAGGTGGCGGAGGCGGCGGCCCCGGGAGCCCGCTGGCCCTCAGGGGCCCGCACCACCCGCTGGGGGGACTGAGCGGTCGCTACCACCCGTACTCCAAGAGCCCGCTGCCCGCGGGGGGCCCCGTGCCGGTGCCCGCCGCCACCGGAGCGTACTATTCCCCCTACGCGTTGTACGGCCAGAGACTCACCACAGCGTCGGCGCTGGGATACCAGTAGAGACAGATCCAACCGGGACACACACTGATACGACTACTGCTACTACGACTACAACCGTGCGTTTATAAAAGAGAGACAGACAGAGAGAGAGGAGATTTAAGGGCCTGATGAGTTTTATATTGTGCATCATGCAGGGCGGGATCCATGTGGGCTTAATGTATTTATTTGCGATAGCTCCAAGCGTGACTTAAAAAATAAAAAATAATTATAATATAACTTTCGAAAGACTCGATCTGCAATTTGTACGTGTAATGTTTGTTGGACGTTACATGTGTTGTTGTTGTTGTTGTTGTTGTTTTTTTACCTCATGTTAGTGTAGGTTTATTGCTTAAACTGTTGGCCTGCAGGCAGAAGCCATTTAACTAGCCTATTTTTTATTGGTCTATTTTATTACATTTATAAATGCAATAATAATAATTTTGGTTTAGGTCAATGACGCAGTTGCTCGAGATGACCGCAGTTTATGGATAGGCCCATGCCTACAGAAAACCAACCGCAGCCGCAATTTCAGGAAGCACATTTGGGCAAATTACTTTAAATAGGCCACCGCATTTTTAATAAGGGGTTGGACTTGTGAACAGTTCAGATTGAATAGGGCTATGTTGAAATGTTAACATAAAGTGTGTGTGTGTGTGTGTGTGTGTGTGTGTGTGTGTGTGTGTGTGTTAACAAGCAGTTTTTTACCAATTTGGCCTAATAATATCCTAATAATTAAATTAGTATCAGTACCAGTTTGTTTTGGTGTAGCATCTAAGAACAAAAAATGTGCCATGTCAGCAATATTGCAAAATTGCATATTCAAAAAAAGTAGGGATAGGAACCTTTTAACGTGAATTATTTTCAATAATATGCATGTGTTGTCAACATCATTTATATACAATACATACCCAATCACAAGATCCCAATGTAGGCCTACCTAATTTAAATTATACTTAATTTATTATGGAATAGACTCACATTGTTGGTCATAGTTGATCAACATTGTTGTTCAACACACACAGTTATTGTGTGTGTGTGTGTGTGTGTGTGTGTGTGTGGGTGAGAGTTATTATAACGCCTGACATTATGGCCTGTGGGAGTTTGTCAGTCCTGCCTACATTGCCTTTAACATGTAGGCCTACAGAACATTTCATTTAGATTTTTTTTCATCCCCCCCAAAAATCTATCGATTACTATCATTAATGAAGATGAACATCCCAGCGATAAAGATGGCGGGCGTACTAAACAATGATTTATGATGACATGGTGATGTGGGACCTTTCCACAGCTATTGTGATTGCAGTAATGAAGCACGTGAAGCGCGGACGGAGCATGAAATAAAGCCAGGCCTGGCTGTTTAATCAGCCCCCCCTCCCCTTTAAAACAAATCAGCTAAATCAAGCTAACGGCGTCATTATCCATTCACAGTAGATCATGCGATTCACCAGCAATAAAATCCCCATCATTAATGGTCAGATGTCATATTCATCAAGCTTTATTCTCCTGGGTGTAAAGGAGAGCCTAGTTGCTCAATGAAATATGGTAATAAAGGACCCCAGCCTACAATTCACCACATATCCAGTCAGCCATGGAGCCTGGCTGGAGTGGGTTATGTGACGCCTCTTTCACCATGATGGAATAAAATAATATAAGATTAAAAAACATAATTAGGAAGCCTGGCATTTTTACTTTTCCATGTGTATGACTTTTTTCTTCTTTTTTTCTTCATGAGCGAAAAAACGTCGAAAATTGAATACCCTGGGGTATTTTAATCCATAAATTAGACAATAATTAAACGCTTAATGATGATGAGTATATACAACTATAGAAAAATAAAAATTTCGGAAGAAATTGTGGTAAGCAGCTTGCTCAAATTAAAGTTTTCAATACCTGGTATATTGGAAATGTATATTAGAGTGAAGTGAAGTAGTGCTGCAGTTTTATAGTAGCTGCTAGGGTGCTATATGTTGTTCTTGAGTATTTTGGACGGTTGGGTTTTCTGGACAGGTGCTTGTGTTCTGGATGGTCGCTAGGGTGTTCTTGTTAGTTTGCTATGGTGTTCTGGGTGGTTGCTAGGGTGTTCTAGGTGGTTTCTATGTTGTTCTAGGTGATTATTAGGGTGTTATAGGTTGTTGCTAGGGTGTTATGTGTGGTTGCTAGGGTGTTCTGGGTGGTTTCTAGGGTGTTCTGGGTGTTTGCTAGGGTGTTCCATGTGGTTGCTAGGTTGTTCTAGGCGGTTGCTAGGGTGTTCTGGGTGGTTGTTAGGTAGTTGCTAGTGTTTTTTGGTTTAAAAGTCTAATTAAAAAGTATAAATAGTAAATTATGAGTCACTGTATAGAAGTATAGATAGTTGTATAAAGTATGAAGGAGGAGTTGATTATGGATGTTTGGGAAGAATATTTATAGTCTAACATAAGTTTGCTATTTAAACAGCTGTTTAACAGCCAATTTTTAGATTTCAATTTGTGGAAATACCAATAATGGAGAACATGTAAAGTTATCTATCATAAAACGTAGCCCACCATTGGCCTACACCAGTAAACAAACATCATTGCTTAGAATTGAGATGAGATGAGCAATCACTGTAAGGAGCTCAACATTTGAATATATAATAAGTCTATGGGGTCTAAATATTGTGGGAGTAGTGACACTTTATAGATATTGATAGTTTAAGTTTTGTACACTCTTAACACACAGAGACAAATTCCATGTGTGTGTATGTAGGAGTAAGTTTAAATACTTTAAAAGTACAAATAGTATAAAAGTTTTAAGTCAGTCCATAAAAGTTTGGATAGTAAGGTAGTATACACAGTTTGAATTATTGTTCTAGCATAAATGTGAGCGAAATGTGTGAAGAATACAAATAAAAATAATAAGAATGCTAGATAATAGGAGTTATCCAGCTAAAACTGCACACCTAATTAAACATTGAAACGTGAATTTTAGATACCACAGGAGATGGATCCAAGACTACATACACCCTATGCAGTTCATTATCGTGAAGTCTCCCTACAGGAAGTACAAAATAGTTAAATAAATAGCTCAGTTTGTTCCAGCTGTATGGATTCAGCCTATAGCAGCTAGCATGCTAGGTTGTGCGTTGTAGATTTGAGTACAGCCAATACAAATCTGCTTATTGCATCGCCTCTGTCAGTGGGCCGGGTGACCTCACATACTATCTAACAAACTAGTTGGGGGTGGGCGGGATTGGGGGGGTTCACGGCCAATCAATCTCCCAGCAGTGGCAGAGGATCTCTTCCCCACATGTTCAAAGTGAAATATGGACGGGACGTGAGAGATGACGACGATTGCGTTACTCGGTCCACGGGACCTTCCACCTGCTCCGCTTTGAACTTCCAGACGGCGGGAAGATTTCGGGCCTTTTTCCTCTTGGGGGGGAAAGCAGATCTGCGCTGTAGGACGGACCAGATCTCCAGACTTTAAAAAATGGTGCGTGTACGCATCATGGCATGCCCATCACTTACGCACAGCTGTGCACCATGTGTTCCACTGTCTACCAGCAGTTATTGTTCGAGACGGTGCACACCATCCACACCAAACTGCGGTGAACCCTGACGTTATACTCAAAACATTTGGGAAGTTTTTACATGTCCACCGAGATGTATATAAAGTGATTTAGTGCGGAGCAGCCGGCCTGGTTAATGGGTTTACACATTCACGGCAAAATACATCAAAAAGCTTTCAAAACTATACACATAGTCATTATGGATGTGATAGTTGCGTAATGAATTTAACACAGTTTTGTCAGCTGTATTAACGAACCAATCAAGGGATTCCCTGTGGTTACATTAACGTTCGGCGCGTTGAGTAAACCTTCCTCAGTGCTTATGTACTCTGGAAGCGGCTGCCTGATCACTGTTTACAGATTCAAAGAAAAATAGATGACCTTTATGTGCGCTCAATCCACCGAGAAGTGTGTCTTCCATCATCTGGAGAAACCTGCTGGTTTATTTTCGCTGGAGAATGGCGCTGTGCTTCTCCAAACAAGCGCCAAATTTATCATCACTCCATCACTTCCTGCCCTTGACAAGCAAAGTAAACCCCACAAAAATACAAAAGTTAAAGCTGTTTTCTAGATAGACCCACACCTCACATTGTAGGAAGTAACAGGGTTCAATAGGTACAAATGACTATCTAGTACGTTATTGTCCGTGCGTGTGTGTGTGTGTGTTATGTGTCCTTTCATTTTCAAAATGTATGGATGTTACCTAAAGTAAACGAGAGCCACTAGGATAGAGAGAGCGCAAGGGGTGGTGATTTTTTTTCCCCCTTTAAGAGACTGTCAACACAGAAAAAAGCCAAGGAAAAGAGCAATAGTAAGTGAAACAGTGGGCCCTTGTCTGTCATCACTCAGCATGCCCCTATAATTTACACAGCAGTGACAGCGGCCATTTTGAAGTCCGTCACATGGAGCAAACTTTTTGTCTCCAAATGTCTTGCTCAGACGGGAAGGGGGGGGGGGGTGACTACTGGTGGGGGCTGGGTGATTAATGAGTTATGGCCTTATTGTGTAGAGGTGGCTAATTAACTGCAGACTGACTGAAGACACGCTATGAGAACCCCTCTGATAACCCCAACCTCCTTTCCACCCACCCACCCAGGCCCCCCCAGCCCCCCCAGCTCCTCGCACAGACCTTGGCATGTGGAAGCTCTTACTGACAAATTTGCGAGAAGCAGGACCAACGTTGAGTAAGATGAATGGTCTCCTGGAACAGTAAACAGCCTTTAATTTAACAGTATTTAAATGTATGACATGCTGGCATTGTGCGCTCTCCACTGTTCGTGCTCTCTGGTCGGGGAGCGCAGCCAAAGTTCCCCCCGCTGTCGGGTTAAAATTAGGCTCGGCATATTCATGGAGGGAGTTTCTGGGTACTGGGGCTGGCTGACATGTGTTCTTTGCCTCTTTGAGTTTTCAGCAGCCTTCACACTGAGTTATGCGAGACAAAGACGGTTCGTTTCTCAGGTCTCGACTACTTCACGCAAGCTAGCTTTGCTAAATAAATCTACGAGGTGCTGATGGAGTTGTAACAGACTAAAGATATTTTCTTTTAGTGAACAGGGAAGGAGAAGAAGGGGGGAAATACTATATGATGGACTAAAGCTAGCTAGCATGGGAGGCCACTGAAGCTATAGGCCAGTCGCTTTTTACATCATTTCATTTAATTGGAACAACATTCAACAAATATGCACTACTCCTCATTCTATAATTATATTTGTTAACATATTGCCGTGTTTGCGGTCATGTCGACAGGACAACTTAATCAACTTACTATCGAGCTAGTGTGCTTTGCCCGATGCAACAGTTTTACTGCCAGATTTATAGCCTTGACCTATGGGGGGAAATTAGCTGAAAGGAACAGCTAGGTGCTATTTCTTAGTCCTGAAAAGATAGTCACCAGGTCAATGACAAAAAATAAAAAGAATTCAACAGTCCCCTAAAAATGCAGAAAACCCCCCACCATTTGGAGCAGAGATAATAAAATATGGATAATACCAGCTGGCAGACCATTACAGGTGATGGACATCTCACTTTTCAAGTCATATATAACAGACTTCATTAATATACAGAAGGGCATGCAGGATGGAGGCTGCCATCTGGTTAAATCGACAAAGTAATCTACAGCTCGTGATTAGGTCTCAGGAGCAGAATTTCTCTTTAATCTCTTTCCAGCTTAAAAAAAATATCCATCTGCACCAATGTGGCACATCATTTTTCTTCAGGACGAATGAAGTTTTTTCTTTTTTTTTTCCATGATCCAAAATTAGATCAGCAGAAACCAATCAATCCTGTCACGGGCCTCGGAAAAGAATTGAGATTTCGATTTCATTTCTCTTCTTGTTTTTACTGTCAACTCTCCCCTCTGGTTTCATTTGCAAGGCCGCAGATTGGAGCGTTCGACATTCTTTCCCATGATGCTCGGCGCGATCATGTGGCAAACTGAACGGCGGACTAGCGATGAATATGAAAACGTGCTTCGGTATAGTTAACATCATAGGCGTCAGTTACGCTGGGGACGAGTACCCACCAGTTCTCGTTAAGATTAATTTTGTCCCCACCACTTTTAAAAATGTGCAAACCAATTGCGACCGAAAAAATCCCCACATACTCACCGAAACCGTCAAGTCTAAATCATGCGATAGGCGCGCACGATGACATGATATCTCACCCCCCCCCCCCCCCGTCGACAATCGCGTACCACCCCCCCCCCCCCCCCCCCCCCCGCGCGCCGGTCGACAATCGCGCCCCCCCCCATCCCCACCACTTCTAAAACCAAACTGACGCCCGTGGTTACCATGATAGTTTCTATAGCACTGAAAAGGCCACACATTATCGCCTTTTCCCCCCACATGGCACATGCTAATGCATGGTCTTCTGTTAGTGACACCATAACCACAACCTACACAACCGACACACAAAAGAAAAGACACATAGATGAAAGAAATGACTAGATAGTCATCCGGTCTTCAAATTACTGACACAACAATTGTCACATGTCAGCCTGGCGATAAGAGCACCCCTGCACACCCCTCCATTACAGAAGCAGCGATGCTTTCACCACATGACAAAAGCGAAATGGCTCCATGTTCTGTTTTGGTTTTTTTTCCCCTTTCGAGGAGACCTGTCTATCAGCCGGCTCTAAAGTCATAACAAATCAGCAGCACTCAGCTGAGTCTGAACATTCAGGACGTCAGGGGGGTGTGGGGGGGAAGCTGGGGGTGAGGGTGGGAGGGTTGAGGGTGGGGAGGGTGGGGGGGGGTGGTGGAAGAAGACGGATGACCTGCAGGGGTCTTTGAAGTGCTCTGGCAGTTCGGTTGGCTTCAGCCGCGCGTTGACAGAGAAATATACACAACAGAGCAACCAATAATGAGAACATTAAACATTCCAGCCACCTGACAGGCTGATAAAAAAAAAAAAAAAACAGAAAAAAAACAAGCCTGGCCCGCTCGCATCAATCATCGGCGGAGACACAACCTTATTAGTCCCCGGCTGATACTGCCGGTAACCCCGTGGGCTGGGCGTTGCAGTGTGACTCCACTTAAGCACTATGAAGAGGGGGGGGAAATCCAGAGAGCTCACTCCTTAATTCCTTAATTCTGACCGATATAGACATATTAGGCACTGACAGCCCCATGAATTGGTTAAACAAATGAAGGACAGAGAATCAGTTGGAAAGCTATTCCCCCCCACCCCTACTTTTTAAAATAATGTGTCTCTGTGGATCAGGGAAATTGAAGAATGTACACATTGTAGTTCGATCATATGCTGGCCTGTCCAAGTAAATGTACTGGTTAGGAACATGAAAATATGTCCCACATATGTTTATTGCCCTGCCTGCAAAAGCAAAAAAAAAAAACCCCTCTATTAACGACGGCCCTCGGGCGCTTAGAAGCAACATAAATACTTCCAGTGGAGCCAACGCTAATGTTAGGCTATAACTCAAAGGCCGAGATCTACGATAAACATATAGGGTTCTTTTAATGCACCTCTGATGAAGTTATGAGTCCTACTTCCGTATCTGTGTAAACATGTGCTAAATGTCATGTTTCCCATTAAAGAAGGCACCATAAATTCTCCCTTCAAAAAATAAAAAATAAATTCAATGTTAATTATCTGAATATCATCCAGTTGACCTGTAATGGCGGCAATTGGCCGCGTTGTCAACACTGGGCTTACTCAGTGGAACTATGACGGATGAACCGAGTGAAATGACATTTCCCTTTTGCCTTCGCACCTGTGGAAAAAAAACAAAAGCTTTTGACAGATGGATGAACCCAAGGAGAAAAAGCATATATATAAATCTAGGGAAGTGGCTTAAGCTAGCTCTCAGCTAGGCCAGCAACTGTTTGCAAAAGGGAAAAACAATAACACAGGAAAAAAAGCAAAACCCCGGAGTACCTGAGCCTGGGCTGCATAGTTCCCAAGCCCTAAGGATGATGAATGGTTTTCCTAACCCTCTGGGACTGAAGGCCTAAATGAGGACAGAGCTAATTGCCGTGCGAAATACTTTGGCATGAATAGCAAAAGAAAATGCAGGCAAGCTGTGGCCAAAAAAGGCCCCAGTTGCCGCGCAGCACTCTTAGTTGGGTTTTGCTTACAAGAGTTCACTTGGCGTCCATAAATCATTCACCTCTTACAGCTGAAACTGCCCTTAGTCATCAGCATCCAATAGACGGAGTGACAGATTCCATCCTGACTACATTAGCTCCCCCCAGTTCAAACGAGGCTCCTTTTCTTAACTCTCCTACCATCTCAAACCTCACAGGAAATGAAAACCAGATGGCTTGAGATTGCTGTGTGTAGCATGAAGTCAAGCTTGCGTGGAAGAAAGAGACACGGAGAAAGAAAAAAGTTCTCAGTGTATACATTGTTGAGCGATATGACGGGTCAATATGGCAATATGAAGTACCCTGGGTATACGATACGCTTCAAACATGAGCTCAACTAAGGCTTAGCCCAGGGCTATGATACATTACTCATTTAAAACTGTCAAAAACTGAAACTGCAATTGTGGTGTATGTTACACCCACACAGGTGCCAAGTGCCAAGTGTCTATTTTCGGATTGCTATAATAATTGTCCCTTGTCCGAAATTCGATTGTCCTGCTCCAACTTAAAGGAAAAAGCTAAATCATGAAGGCCACCATTTCCATAGGTGCTAGGTGTGCTACTGCGAAAACATTTGAATAGCCTCAATGTACTCCATACTAGAGTTTTAGTCGTATATGTATTAGTCGAGTTTTAGTCTATTGCACATATTATACAATGCCCATGCTAGTATATGAAGTAGCTGTCCATGCTACTAACTAACTAACCCACAAAGGATCCCACAAACTTAACATGAACTATCCATCAGACAAAACAAAATAGGCCCTATGAAAAACCACCACTCGCCTCTCAAGCATCGACTATTTGCCTTTTGTTTTATGAGAAAAGGCTGGTGTTGACGCATTTTAATTCAATTGCAACAACTGGAACGCAATCTGTTTCTGATTTCGGTTTTTCTTTTGGCTCCAGCTGCAACCAGCACTGTTCTCACAGCTAATATATTAACTAGTAAACGGTTGAACAGATGTTGTAGCGTGTCAGTGGGGAGCCCAGTGCCTATGGACTGGAGGACTGGGACTGGGTTCTTTAGAGCGTTCAATATTTACTGGACCAGATCAGAGGCCAACAACACAATCTGGCTGCTCCCTCAACAAATCATGTTTTACATACGGGCATAACTCAAAGCATGCCCCATCGACCAAAAGAAAGACCTCTTGCATCACCCTGTGTGTTGTTGAGATCAGAGGAGCCTACTATTTCGTACTATACGTATACTATCCCAAAGGGGAGAGAATCTGAGACAATTTCTTTGGAAGTGGAAGCAGAAGCCTGGATAGGAGATGTTGCATGTGTTAGTGTGTATGTGTGCGTGTGTGTGTGCGTGCATATGCGTGTGTGTGTGTGTGTGTGTTCTGCAATTCCTCGTGGTGATGATCAAAGGCTGGTGCTGAGGGCCTCGTTGTCAAGGGAGGACGTGGATGACATCTCCCATTCACAGCATGTCTGCTCTTCACGTCTCACATGCGCTCTGTCATCGTGTCTCACAACAAAGAGAGACGGCCCCTGAGTTATCGCCCGTCAAACCCCGGCCTATCAGTACGAGACAATGCACTGCCAACGCCAACGAGACTGTTTGCAACACAACTTGACAGCACTTAACAGATTACAATTTGTTTTGGGGAGGAATTGAGTGCGCTACATTGGCACCGATGTAGCGTCCAGAGCAATTTGTACTAATAAAGTGTATCTTAGTCATCGTTATAGAAAAAAGGAAATATATATTGGATAGGCATTGCATTGCGTCCCTTTCAATTTGAAATTGCTTCATTGTTGATACATTTGAGGTAGTTGGTTTGATTTGGCTATAGCACAACAAAAATACATCCCTCGGACTTGGAAGCAAAAATAGAGCCAACAAAACAACAACTAAACTCATTTTCAAATGTGCTTACAGCTTTCCCTCCACAATGAACACAAGCATAGTGACAAGAGCTAGCGGTCCTCGACAGCCGCACAGAAAATGATTGCTTGCATAGGAAAAAGCACATAAGAGCATAACGTCAGCCATCCTCTGCTCCATGCACATTATCTCCCACGGCCTTGTTCCTCTCCACTCAACCATCAAACAGTGTGGCTACAGCAACGATATAGATATATAGCAGTGTGTAGCTTACAGTTGACTTCTGATGTAGCCCTTAGATGAGGGGTGGGGGGGGGGTGCTTGAAACAGGATATCCCCCCCTCCCCTCTGTGATTACACCGTATCCTGCCTGCTGCTGATTTACCGTGACAACCCCCCCCCTCCCCTGCAGAGCCGTGTCGTCAGGTGCCACATCTTGTGCTCGGCGGGACACCCGATCCGGCTCACGGTTTCCAGTCGCGACCTTCTCAAACAGGCCCCCGAGACGCTGGTGAAAACACTCATTACTAAATATACAGACACGCACGGGCGCTAATGTGACACGGAAACGGGCCCGGCGGCCACGTCGGGAGGACCGCGAGACGTCTCGACAGCTGCGCATTATCTCTGCCATACCGTTTCTTTGGCCATTAAAGCTCCTCCAGGTAACACGGATTTGCAAAGACAGGGAAATCTTTCTTTGTGTGATGGGTCTCTAAGTATGGATACATTTCTCAAGTGTGTGTTTTCTTCTCGGCTGAATCGCCTTGCCCTTTTTGTACAGTCACATCGCGTAAACATTCGGGCAGTTCAGTGCTCAGACTGTCATCAGTGACTCACCGCCACGGCAACTCTTGGGCCAGGTGCTGCTGGGATGCCACCGACATAACCTTAAAAAAAAAAAACCTACCCCGACATTCTCCCACCACCACCACCACCACCACCACCACCACGTTTGGACCATCAGCGGGACAGAAACTCACTGCCAAATGCATGTTATGGGGGTCGAGAGTCGAGGGCAATGGTGGTGGGGTGGGGGACTGAGGCTAATTCAGGGGGCTCCTGGCATTCCTGTGTGGTTCGCAGGACACTTGCCAACTCTCTGGAAGTTGACTGGACGCCTGGCTGTCAGAGGCACGAGAGTCTAGGTCAACAAGGTTTGGGATTTTTTTTGGTTGTTTTTCTCCTCTTCTCTCCATGATGTCTGCATGTGATACTCCCGTTCCGTCGCTTTGTGTACAAGAGTGCCTTAATCACCGCTTTTCACTAGGCGGGGTCACCGAGCGCACGCCAGTCACGCACCATCACTGCGCTGCCATTAACTTCTACTCAGATTTAGACAGGCTGGAAGTGACTATGGAAAGTACATTCATATTTTGTCATGATCCTTCTTGTAAATAAAGAAGGAAAAACAAGGACTGGGCAGATTCTTCATTAAGCGCTGCCATAAAAATGGAGCAAATATTTTATTAACCTACGTCATAAGAGCTGGAAAGTGTGTGCGCCTGGTAGGTATACGGTTAAAGGACCTGGCCTTTCCGCCGGTATCTTCTAGGCTCAGCACCTCGAAACCTGAAGGGAGGCATTATTCAGAATGAATAGATTATCAGGCAGGGGCATAAATGACTACATAAAACTGTTAAGTAGCCAGACACTGGTAGCCAACAAGATTAATCACTGGCGTTCCTTCCAGATTGGATTTATTTTGTCTTTAATTTCCCCTTTAATGACTCACTGGGAACAGCACTCTTAATATATATCGTCTGTGTCCCCAGATTACCAATGACTAATGAGGATTCAAAACGGTCGTTATCTCCACTACATTATTTGAAAAACCAATAGTGCCACTGGGTATGAGAGAGAAACATTCAGTTTTATTCCAACAGCAGGCTCCAAGCGTTATCGGTTATCTGCCCTCCCCCCTTCGATTCACAGTGTTTTGAAAAGCACGCCCTGTCAAAACATCAAGGTAGACTGGCGTTTATTTGAGCCGAGTGCACCATTAAAATTTGTATTAATGAATTTTTCATCGCCGATATTATTACTCTTTAAGATAAGTGCATGGCTCTGCGTCTCCCATTCATCAACTGGAATCCACTTTCCTTTCATCAGTACATTTATTATCCCGCCAACTACATCTAAATTATTAAAAGCTTGACAACGTTGGCTCCAAGGATGTGTTGTTGCCTATTTTCTCCTCAGAGGATCGATGTTCTCCATTAGTGGGATAAATTAAGTAATACTTTACCCAGGCATGTTTTCAGGGGAGCTTTTTTTCCCCCTCCTTCTCCAGGATGTATATTCTTAGTGGAGGGCTCCCAAAAGGCACTATTGAAGTAAGAGATATAGCTCATTTTAATGAAAGAGTCCGGCTTAGTAACGACCGCGGTGATTCATGTATTTGTAAAGGAAATCAATCCGGCATCAACTAAGCACAGGGGCGAGATATTTTGCAGTCGTAACTCTTGGCAGTGGATATGGCCGTTATATTTACGGAGCTGTATGTTACAGTAAATCCATGCAGAGTAAGAGAAATAGAAAGCTCAAAGGAGAGCTTTAAAAAAAAGAAGGCTAGCCAACCATACACAGGGCAGGGACAAAAACATTGACTCTAATGACTGGTTCTTCAGGAGGATGTTAAAGGCAACGCTGTTGTGTTTTGCCTTGTCACTCAACGGCGACCGCCCTGTCAACTTATTTGATTATTTATTCCCCCACCCGCCCCATTTGTAATTCAACAAAGCTGAGCACAGCGAGATGGCACCCATGAGACGACTTGATTTTCACGATCGCCAGTGCTTTTTTTTAATGCCTGCCCGTGGTGACCATAAATACACTTCTATGCCTCCCGGAGAAATGATTAAAGAAGCGGTTTGTGCAAGTAATGCGCGGACCTGCGTGGTAATATTCTTGATTCATGTCGAAGCCAAAGTTTAGAATGTGCCCCGGGGGCCGCTCGGGTCTCATCTGTTTGGCACTTTTACACCCGAGCCAGGATACCATGGCTGGCTGTATTTATGCGTGTTTTGGGCTCCTATTGAACTAATGAAAGAATCATCTGAAGCTAGCCGTCGCGGCCGTTCGCCAGGTTTAGCAGTGGATGCCACAAATTGTAACTGTGAGAGTATCCCGTCGGACAGCTTTGCAAAGGATACAAGATAACAGAGTTCAAGTGTATGTGTGTGTGTATATATATACAAAAATACAAGACTACATGATCTATGGTGAGAACATTCATGCAAATCGAGCCGTTCCCAGTCATAGCCCTAGAGGATCAATGATGGATTTGTGTTGCATAGTTTATGGAGCAATGCGTGTTTTAAAGATTAGCTCCCCATCCTAAAAATGTTTGAGGTTAAAAATCAAGATTAAAACGTATTACTCACTCAGATGCAATACATTTACAAGGATCTTACAAGAAAGTAATCGCATTAGCGGCGTTGGTTTCAACATAGGCCAGTATAAATATAGGCATACTTTTTTATTTCAATATTATTCCTTTTATCCGCTTGTGACTTTGGTTAAACATTGCTTGATTTGAACGAGAAAGCAGTATTAAAGAATCAATCAGGATTACCTACTGTCAAAACTGTTAACATTTTGGCACCTGCTTACCCCCCCCCCCCCCGCCCGCCCGCCATGAATCAGAGCCTATAGTGAGACCACAATGTGGGGGGTCTGTATGCAACTCTGCATAGCTCAAACTAAACAGTTGAGCTATACATAGAGGTGAAGCTGTGCCCTTTACATCTCTCCACGATTGATATATGGCAGCGCCCTGACAGAGAGGTCCAAGCTTGCTACAGGCAGGCTTGTCTACTTGTCTTTCTTTAAATTGCCCCATTTACAGGCTGAGCAGCAGGCCGCTTAGGTACAACAGCAGTCTTGATCTTGACTGTGCGTGTTAAAGAACAAGTGCAAATAAATGTTTTAAAATGGATGCCTTATGGTACGTAAATAGGTCCTTGCTAATGGCTTCTCACATTAATTCAGGGCTTTATTAATATGCACTACAGTATGTGTGAATGAGCATTTGATTACAGAGGCTACAGAGGTTTATGTACTGAATCGCGTTCTTAATGTCACTACCACAATCCTAGGTTGCCAACACTACTCAGAAAAGATCTTGTTGTTGGCAGTGAACAAAGACAGACGGAATCTGATATTGCCGTAATGGCGCTGTGTTATCTGTGGTGTCTCACCACTGCCTCTGATCACTAACAGCATCATGGGAGACGTGTCCGTGACATTTGTCGCGTGGTGTCGGACAGCGAGGCTCCGGGGCCAAATGATAAGTGGGTCCCCTGCATCCATAGTCTCATTCGCAGACTTTCCGTGTAACATTTTAGAGTCACATTACCCAGCCGTATGGTTTTCCCATTCAATAACGAGATGATTGGCTGGCAGTGACTCCGCTAGTTAGCGGGACATCGTTGCGCTTGACATTTATCATGGCTGCAGGGTCGTGAACTCCAGTCCAACTGCAACAGAATCATTAAATGTGAGCGGCCACAGCTTTGCAAGTCTCGGAGGCATGACCAGTGTCTTCATGCTGGAATGAATGACTAACTTCCACTAAGCTAAACACACATTTTTCTGTTTAAACTAGGACACGCTGGGAGGGAGATATTCTCTGGGGTTGGAACGGCGACGGCTGTTATAACAAACAGATTATTGGCTGTATCTGAATTAAATACCAATATTCTAAGTGAATCCCATTTGTTTTCTTTAGACAGACCTACGACGAAGGATGATCCTGTTCTAAATAGAAGCAGTGTAGCCACTGCAGGCTAGCGCACTGTACTTGAACTTGCACTACAAAATGGCCAAACTAATGAATGTCTGTCCCACCAGTTTATGTAAAGCATCACAAAATCAATGACTCGCAGAACAGTCAATCTATTGTGCTGATATGTGGATCCAAGCAATAAGTCATTTTCTCATGAAGAAAAAACAGAAAGACGCCGTTGTGGATTTTGAGAACAAGCAGGATTACTGACCCTGCAGATAGCATCATATGTTTGGCAACCAACTGTGTTTGGAATGGAAACATAACAATCAAAGGCTTATTTAACCAATTAATTTGAAGCATAGACCATAAAGCTGGATTGCACAACACAAAGCCCCCCCCCTCCAATTCTCAGCTTGTAGGGAATAGGATAGTCAATAAAAACATTGCTACCTCTAGGTGAAAAGACAAAAATCAATAACTAGAGGACAAAGAACCTGCAGCCTTCACCTAATTCTCTTATCACTTTGATTTAGGAGGACACCCAGGATGTTAAATAACTGTAAATCCTTATCTCTGACTATATGGGAGGTTTATGGCTGCTCAGAAAACAGAACGTCCACAGCCCCGGACCAACGCGACAGACAATTTATTGCTTTATTACTCTTTGTCTAAAAACAGCAGAGAAACATGTAATTGAAAGGAAGAGATAGCTGCTCTCAGGCGCGCGGGGCTAGCAGGTAAAGGGCGCGGGCATCATCATCATCGCTACAGCCAGACGTATCACAGTGACAGTTTTATAGCCATAGAGCAGGGCCCTGGTGGGGTTTCTTTGCAGCTCCTTCCTGAATGAATAAAAACGAATCAGATCCAGTTATCTGATTCCAGTGTAGGAAGGCTGGATTGAGAACGTTTAGTCCGTTTTGTTAGTCCTGGGTTTATATATTCCTATGCTGTCTGCAAGGTGTGTGTGAGAGTGAAAGTATGTGTGTGTGTGTGTGTGTGTGTGTGTGTGTGCACATGCTTGTGTGCACATGCGTGTATCTGTGTGTTTGTGTGTGTGTGTGTGTGTGTGTGTGTGGGATCGAGAGGTCACTGAGAGGACTACTGGATTTGAAGTCATGAGTTTGTGCTCAAACCGACGCAGAGTCATATTGTATCCTTCAGTGACAACAGGCCTATTGTTCTCCCCGATAAGGCCTCTATGTGCACAGTAATTGGAATTAAGCAGGGCATAAGTCACCGAGAAATTGGGTGACAGCGAATCAATAGTTAGTGGCGAACCCAGAGGGGCCATTAAGAGAAGTGGAACCCCTTTGTTTGTCCGGGCGGTGGGGAGAGTAAGTGGGTGCTTGAGTTGGGATTAACTGTGTAAACTAATGACACCGCAAGCTTGTAACTACATTGAACACAGTATATGCTGGTGCTGCTCATTGGTTGGACGTCATGAGACAGGCTACGGCTTCATGGGGTTAAAAAACCCATGCATAAGATCCCTTCTTTTCAAAGGGATCATTGTTGTGTTGCAATGACCGGCAGTTGGCTTGTTTTTTTTTTTTTTTTTTTACAGTACAAGCAAATCTATTAGGGGAGCAATAAGTAAGACAATTTAACCCACACTCTCCCAAACATATTCTTCCTACTGGGGGGTATATTGTGGCATATGCTGCATGGACGGGATGTTAAACATGTTCTCTTCATTTACAAAAAAGGGGGAAAAAGGCCCTACGGCTCTTTACTTGGGTTGGAGAATAGAAATGCATTAGCCTTAATCTTAACAGTGTTTAAAATGATTAGCCAGAGCATGTGACAACTCCAATAAAACTGAGTCCCCATTAAGTTCTTAAGGCAAATGCATATTGTGGCCATCACTGTGAGACTTCCCCACTTAAATGCACCAATGATTTGTTATCGCATGGCATCATTCCTACCCCTTCAACCCATGACTCCAGCTGAGCGATCCATCTCTCGCTGATAACTAAAGATATTCATTAGTATATTGCCATGGCAGCGCGTGCATTTTCACAATTAATAAATTCCAATTCGTCGGGTCGTGATTTAATTATGAATTATGTAAATGGCCGGCATGAACCATTTAGGCGGCCTATGCATTATGAGTTAAACGGCATTGTGCAATGTTGGCGGATCCCTTGGTGCATATTTCCTTTTGATCAAAGGTTAAAATAATTTGACGCTATGATAGTTGTAGACCTATATGTTGAATGTAAGAAGTGCACATTAACATTGCTTTCTAGTTAATACCATCCTTGCAAGTCACATGCTTCCCCCCACTATAAGAAAGTGCCTGTAAAACGAAGCGCCTGTACAACCAACGTGAGATGGACACCTCAGGCATAATTTGGTTTTTACCAGGATGTAAACAAGTTAATGTGGAGATGTGTGCTGCTGCTGTGGTCCTACAACCGCCATCGCATTGTGCCACTACTCCTTTTCTCCAGTCAAATGTGTAATGGACATCTACATCCATTTTTTTTCACCCCCTTTCTTCTTGTCAAGATGATATAGCGCCGGGAACACAGAGTATATTTAGTTTGAAGAGGGCTGTCAAATCAAAATGTCAGGCTGCACTTTTTGATGGAGTCATATCGCTTGCTCATCTGTCAATCAAAGAGAAAGACTGCTGCCAAAGTCAAACTCAAGAGTACGAAAGGAGCATGAGGGCTACATGACAAGCTGGGGTTTCAATGCGCTATCTGGGAAGGCCAGGGTATCTCAATGACGCGGTTAAAACTTTTGTTCATGTATTTGTCAAGGGGCTTCCAGTTGTAGGCCTACTTGTACTTGTTGTGGACAGTAAGACATAAGAATATTTGCAATCCGTTGAAGCACACACATAATTGATCTTTACAAGAAAACATATTCATATAATTTGTATACAATTAAATGTTAGAAAACTGTTAAAAATGTAACGTGATGTCAAACGTCAGAAAAAGCTGGAACCTATTTTAGAGCGGAGGAAACCCACAGCCAGTTCGTATCACATCACAGGGGTAAGTCGTCTATGAAGCGGTCCGCTGTCGGTACCGCTCCCAAACACGGGTACTGCCCATCTGATAGCAGAGACAAGCTGAACAGATGCCATGCGTTTCCCCACACAAGGCGATGGTACATCAAGGCCACCTTCTCTTCACACCTCCCTGGCACCAGAGGCAGGCTTTCCAGTCTCCTCAAGAGATACTCTGGCCTCCCCTACTGGCCAGAACCGGTTGGTACCGACCAAATGCAGGTTAGTTACCGGTGGTTAAGAGATTATCAATGACTGAAATGAGGATGATATGCATGAGCGGTAATATCGTTGGTTATGAAGGAAACTTGTTATTTTCCAACATGAAAACATGAAACCCAAGCGTGTGCTTGCTTCAAGTTCAACAAAGGACAGCAAATAAAGGTGAAATGACAAGTGGGGGTTTCTGTCTCAAATGTGAAGCTAAAATAGAAATATAATTGACGGTTAACGTATCCCACATTTTGACGTTTAATCAGTATGACTTTCTGTTTTACGTCGGTGTAATCTGAACGACTCTGTTCTTCCAACACATCCGTAGTGTTGAACAATACTAACAGACAACAGCTCCCTCTAGTGGGCATATCCATCATTGCATATCCGGCTCCTCTTCCGGTTTTAAAACTACAATAATAATCATAATCATCAAACACGTTTGCTGCAGTACAGTGACTGCTACTGACTGTGGGGTAAACTGATATGCAAAACGGCTTCACACAGTGGCGCAAACCACTGCAGCCAAGCAGGGGTGGCAGACACCAGAGCTATAGGTGCAGGCCACCCAGGGCAAAGTGCAATAGACTCATATTCTCCTTCACCCCCAGTGCAGTAAACCTGCTGAATTGCATCAATGACGTAAAATTAAAGAATTATAGCCTGCTTTCACGTCTACATTATTGTTGATCTTGTCAAATGTCAAAAGGCCGATGAAAGAAGATTATAGGGAAATCCTAATCAGGTTGAGCTTAAATCAATAATGACTTTTGCAAGAGCCCCAGGCAAGCACACAATGCCCACCAGCGAGTATATAACCCGGTCCACCGATGGGTCCAGTACAACGAAAGTGTCACAGACTGGAAACCGAGGTGAACCAAGGACTATCTCTCCAGGTGAGGTAGCCCAGCGCTCTCCTTCTGCTACTTCTTCTGCATGGTTGGTTGGTCGTTTCTAACACGGGTGTGAAGAGAGCAGCTGTAATAACAATAATAACCATAACAGTAATATTGGGTCTGTTCCATTTAAATGGGCAATGCTTACTCCAACTTTACTTACTCCAACTAAGTAAAGTTGGAGTAAGTATATATAAACAGTAAACATAATAATTAAGTAGGCCTACTCAAAAACACATTACAAGATAATATGTTATTAATATTATAGTACTCAGACACTTTACAAGATATAAAAAGACAAAATGAGTCAAAACAAAACAAAATATCAATAAAAAGGTCCCATTACATTGATTGTCTTTCATTATCTGAAGCTTTGATGCAAGTCTTTGCATTCCCTTAGGCTATAGTCTATATTTTATACCATAACAAAATCATTTATTTGTATTTGTATGTTTTATATTCCGTGCATGTCATGTATGACACATTACTTTTATTGGGGCTAAATAAAAAACCTCTAGTAGGCTATGTAATATATGCGCAACATAAAAGCTTACTACGGTAACGCCCCAGAACAAGAGCGTCGCTTCTATTTGCGACATTACCGCAACACGCACGAACAACACGGAAATAAGCCAGGTGGTTAAGGGTCAACGGCAGGTGTTTGACTTATCTTTAATTATGCCTTTTCGCAATATTTCCAAAGAAGTAGTTATTGGATCAGGCATGGGAATTATGCTTGTAGTTGGTTACTATTTCGGTAAGGATACCCATCAACATAATAGGTAATAGTTGTTCATTTTTAACCGTCATTTGTTTTGCACCACAATCCTGTAAATGAGCAATAAGAGAGTGCGTAAACCATATATATGAATCATCTTTTCACTTTGCCATGTGGTTCTTCTTCAGGGAAAAGGAAAGTAAGCATGGCCAGCGGTGACATCTTCAAGAGCCACAGTGGGCTGAAGGACGACCCCCTCATGCAGTACGTCATGAGGGTCTCCCTGCGGGAGCACCCCGCTTCGCACAGACTCTACCTGGTGAGAAACTACACCCCTGGTGGCCAGGACTGGGACTGCACTCTGTGGGGGTCATATTCATGCAGCATGTTCTGGGGCAAGAGTCAAGACACAAATAAACACACACTGTATACTGTATTTTAACTCGCACTCCGGCGATTATGTTGTAATACTGTTAGACCCGTCCCTGTACTGCTTGTTTTGTTGTTTTATTTGATTAAATCTTTCATTGGATGAGTCATGAGTGTGTATGTAGCCTACGTGTATGTCTTTAGCTGCTATATGTATTTTATGTGTATTTATTGTCTGTAAGGGCAGCTTCTACTACGCACTAAGCACTTTGAGTCCATGACAAATTTCCCCTAGGGGACAATAAAGTATATTCTATTCTATTCTAATGCCATTGTTTTACCGCTGTTTTACTAATTTAACTGGTACGTGTTTAAAAGGAACCCCGGCTATGTAGACTTGTAGGCCCTAATACGCCACTATTGTTCTCTTGTAGTAAAATAGGTTGTTAGAAGCACATAAAATATTGCCATTTCTTTAAAAAAGATATAATAAAGTACATATTTTGACCTACGTACGCCGCCATGTAATCCGCGCGCAATGCACTATGGGATCGATGACGTAGAATGGTTGCGCTTGGTAGAATAGCTATTGACGTTAGTGCTTGTTTACCCGCGTAGAGTTAGAGTAAAAGTTTTTAAGAGTTAAGTAAAATGCCACATTGTGCTGCTTTTGGGTGCGACTTCCAGTCAAAAGGCAACAAGGGGAGTGATGTGAGTTTACACCGCTTTCCTACTGACAAGAAGATGAGAAAGAAGTGGGAAGATGCCTGTGGACGGACACAATTTCCACAAGATCCGCGGCTGTGTTCACAACATTTTTCTCCCGACGCATTTGAGGCTTTTAGTCGACCACAACTGCTGAAAGAGCTCGTCGGAGCGGCTGGGTATAAACGAAGACTACAATCAAATGCTTTCCCGACAATTTTCTCACATAAGGAGCCTAAACGTATACCTAAACCTATAGCATCATTGCGCCGTTAGACTCCTTGGTCCGTGTTTCAAGACGGGTCGGGTGGGTAGCCGACATCGCCGCCGACCCCTTGCGCCAGTTGTACGTGTCTATGATTGTGATTATGTCTATGATTGTGATTGTCTATGATTATACACATATGATGTGCACACCAGCATTTTTTACATCCACATTGGCTTTAAAAAGTTGTTTAAACATTGCAAGACATTAAAGTGCTCATGATGAAATGCATTAAAATGTTTTAAATGTTTAATTGAAATCTCTCCGTGATTCATCTACTTCTGTATCATCAATATCTACATCCTCAAACCCTGTATAGATTCCACTTGGTTCTGGGTAGACATTTCTTATTTTGGTAACTGCACATGCAGGAATGACTGCGGATTCTTCTCCCTAGTCTGCCATGTATCCACCATGTAAACTGCCGATATGAGGCATATCTGTAAGACCTGCAACCAGAGCATTCATCTTTTTAATACTTAACATTAACTTTTGTGGGTTTTCATCTGAGGACTTGAGTTACTGATTGAAGCTAATAGATAAACAACAAACATCCTACTATTGATATAGAAAAATAACATGGTCTTTCTATAGATATGTCAACAAATGTATACATGTGCAAAATAAGGTAGGCTATCTAATAAGGCGGGACCACTGAGCAATCTGGACAGCTCCGTAGCTGCTCCTAGCTGACCGGCAGGAGGATCAGCAACCCGGACAGCGCCGCCGGCTATCGAGCTGTGAGGCTACCTATTGTGACCCGGTTCCGATTGGGAAGGGCAGCACTCTCCCGGTCGTGGAGGCTGTTTCGCTCGGGTTCAAATTGAAAAGGCTGAATAGATTACATGTTTATGTCGCTGTATAGTCTCAACCAGAGCCGTATATTGGGAAAATAATAAGTTCGCTAGTCTCAACAGGGTTTCCGAAGCCGGCAAGTGCAACCATATGACGTCACTACCCAGACGTTAACAACAATGGCGGCCTACGAGTTAAACTATTTTTTACACATTTTATAAAAACGAAGACATTAAGACGGTTTTTTATATCACTTTATAATAATTGATACTAACATTTATCTTTTAAGAACTACAAGTCGACATAGCCAGGGTTCCCTTTAAGGCAATTCAATGGACAATAGGTTGTAAACAAATGTATATTTCTAAGGACAAATGAGATACAAATGAAACATATGGAGTAGATTACCAGCCAAGCAATAACTTAATTGCTTAATTGCATAAAAATCCTGAAATACATTTTTAAAGTAACCTTTATCTTTTTTTTTTCTTCAGAAAACAATGGAGCAGCCCATCGGTTATATTATGGTTGCCCGTGAGCAGTCACAGTTCATGGTGAACCTCGCAAAACTGATCAAAACCAAGAAAGCCTTGGAGATTGGTAATGCATTGCAATGAATGCATATCATGCGGTTAAGGAAGCATTCATATCACAGGATGACACAACTTGCTGAAACCTTCAGGACGTGTGTTATGGAGGATTGTTACACTTATTGGTTCACAATCATTTAATTTGCCGTGTGCTGTGTGTGTGCAGGAGTGTACACTGGGTACAATACCCTTAATATGGCGCTGGCACTACCGGACGATGGTGTCCTGGTGGCCTGTGACATCAGTGACGAATACGCAAGCATTGGCAAACCCTTCTGGAAAGAGGTAGTTAGAGATGCACCACTCAGCAACATTTAATTGATCCTATTCAATGTTTTTGCATGCATTGTATTGGGTTCAACTCTGGGGTAGAACACATTGTGTATAATGTCACTAATGTTTCTATTTTGCCCTTCAGTGCAACAAATTATCCTGCACCCCAGGTAGTAGACGCACACATTTGCATGTGTGAAACGCCACATTCAAAGTATATCTGCAATGTGGAAATGGCTAGAAATGAAGTACATGACAAAATGCAATACATTTTTTCCCATTACTTAAAATAAATGATGGCTATGGTGAAGAGCTCCTCCAAAGCAGCACACGTTTGGCAAACAAGAGAACTGTCTGGTGCCAGTGGTCTCATTCATTTATGTCCTAATGCACATCAAAACACCCAGTTCAGGTGAAGAGCACAAACACCATCTCCATAACAAAGTGGTGTATTCTCCTTGATTCTCCTCCAAAAATATATTTTTGGTGATGGTAAAAGTTTAGTCATGATACTACATACAAGGCGAATGTAATTATTTTGTTATGAATTCATTAACTGTTTCTTCCACTACCGCAAGCATGAATATTTCTAAATAGTTTGCTGATATTCTGGTTATGCTGTGAACCCCGAACCCTTCTTATTCTAAACACACATACTGGTAATGCGGAGCAGGTAGTGCTTAAGGGGCATTCACATGCAACATTTAAATAAATCAATTGGCATTTTGATGAACAGTCAGTCCAGTATATGAATCGTGTGTCAGACTATTCAGCTGTGTGTGTCACACTGTCCGATATTCTAGCGTTTACACACAACGCTCAAGTCGTATCACGATCCGAGAAATAGTCCAAGCCAAACTCAAAACTCCCCATTTTGTTCCAGAGAAAAAAAGCACTCGATGTGTGCCCACCTAGAGCTGGCGCTACGTTGAATGCGCGAAGGGGCATCGGCTCAACCGGGCGATGACGATGCTGTCCCTTGGTGCTGATCGCGTGAAGGCCCCTTTTGGCGTCTTGCATGACGATGCCTGTGGAGATTATACCCACAACCTTTCCACTGGGAGTCAAACACCAGTTACTACAATATCCCTTTTTCCCCCCTTCTTTTACAGGCAGGGGTTGATCATAAAATTGACCTACGCATCAAACCAGCTGAGGAAACACTAGGTACAGTTGAGTTACAAAGTGTGGGGGTTTTGCATGGATACATTTTTCCCAAAATGTTTTTTTCCCCCAGGAATTGTTTTTAAAAATGACACTAAATATTAAATGTTTGCTCTTCTTCACTTCTACCCTTGTAGACCTTAATAGTCGTCGTAGCTCAGCAAAGTCCATGTTGCTGCTCACTTCATTTGTGTTTGGTGTGATCGTTAACCAAATCAACAGACCCTTTACACAGTAGGAAAAACCCAGGTGTAGCTCAGAACATTAATGATGGGTCTGTTTGATTCAATGCACCAGTATAGACACAACTAGTCAAGTAAATATACATTGACCATGCTGGTGCTGCGACATAAATAAAACCGACCTAATGTTAAAATGACAGGAACAGGAAGTTACTTTACCCCAATATTGATGATCTGTGAATAGGATACATTTCCTTTTGCATTGCCTTTCAGATGACCTCCTGGCTGCCGGGGAAGCTGGATCGTTTGACTTTGTCTTCATTGATGCAGACAAGACGCCCATCAACAAATACTATGAGAAATCCCTGAAGCTGTTGAGAAAGGACGGTGTGATTGCAATTGACAATGTGAGTTTGTCCGTGTGACATATTTGTGGTTCCTAATATTTGCGTTTGTTTTTCTGATGTGGTATGTTTGCCAAGTAGGAGCGCCACATTCCATGTGTCCAACAGGTTACGTATTCATTATAGGGCTTGGCAATGTATCAATATTAAATCGATATTGCAATTTGAGACTAGATCTCGTCCTTTTCTCGTATTTATTGAATTACCAGAAAACATGCCTAATGACCTACAGTATATTGGGATAGAGGATTTAGGCCATATCTCCCCCAGATTCGTTGTCAAAGTCCATTCTAAACTTGTTTGTCTTTCCCACAGGTGTTGTGGCAGGGGAGTGTTGTGAATCCTCAAACAGAGGAAGCCGTGGCCATTGACAAACTCAACAGGAAGTTGTTGAAGGACACCCGAATCAGCCTCAGCATGCTAACTGTGGGAGATGGCCTGACTTTAGCATTTAAGCTCTAATCCCGCACTGTACGATATGCAAGGCACTTTCTGCATGGTGTCCATGTTCAGTCAGCAAATGTTATTTTTTTTCTCCTTTTGTGAATCATGTGACGCAAAACTACGGAATTACTTTGAATCAATGGTAACTGTTTTACTCTGCAATGATGGTCAATGCAACATTTGTCTAGTGCGTTCTAATGATTTGTCTGAATACAATAACTAGATGGCATATATTTTCCCTAAAATATTAAACAAACATTTATTTATTATAAAAATCGTTGTGTATTATATATTTACGGCCTGTATATTTTTATTCAGGTTTTCCGAAACATAACCTTGACACATTCATTCATTAGGCTACATTAATAACAATACATGTTATTCATTCTACTGCTGAGTGCTTACCCCATTTATATTTCCAAACTTTGACTGACACATAGGCCTACTATCAAACTCTTGCATACAAACTGTCTGGCATCATACTCCCATACAAATACATACAAACCCACTCACATACACCATACTCCCTTGTGTGCTTGAGTTTGTATGTGCGTCAGAGTTTGTGAGTTTTAATGTATAGTGTATATGTGTATGAGTTTGTATGCAAGTGTTAAAGTATGAATGTATGAGTTTGTATGTAGCCTGTGTGTGTAAGAGACTGATATCGGGAAGGCATTTTATGATGCATGGATGATAAAAGTTTTCCTTTCAAAGTAAATTTGTAAAGTAAGCCAAATTAGGCTTTCATAACGCCAAGGCAACTTGGGGTCACACACACTTATCGGGCCGCAAAGTTTGGGTGTAGCTGATTCCTACCAAGCTGGCATTGTTCACATTAGCCTACAATATTTAAAAACATGTTACTTAATACTAAATAAGTGTTAAGTATTCAACATGACACATAACTTGTACATCAGAATGCATCATGGGATTTGTCTCGCATGAGAAACGCTGTGGCGGTTTCAAACAAAACAATGTCTCCCCATTATGACAATTCATTATTCAGCCGAGTCCCTTACGGACGTCTGTACTTAGGGGGACGAATTAATTACTAAACACTGGCCAAAAAAAAGCATCATTACCA
The DNA here is from genome assembly GCA_030340625.1 of Merluccius polli. Taxonomy (NCBI): domain Eukaryota; kingdom Metazoa; phylum Chordata; class Actinopteri; order Gadiformes; family Merlucciidae; genus Merluccius; species Merluccius polli. The sequence goes on along the minus strand of JAOPHQ010002851.1, from coordinate 144,287 downwards.
ACATAACTAATATTCCAATGATCATAGCTTCTGCAATTGCAGGGGTCATTGCAGAAGTCAGGTGGTTACGGTCAGCAGCAGTTGTTTGAGTAATCTGTCTTTTTGCAATATTTCCAAAGAAGCAGTTATTGGATCAGGCTTAGGAAGTAGTTGGTTATTATTTCGGTAAGGATATCCATCAACATAATAAGCCTACATAATAGCTGTTCATTTTTAACCATTTTTAACCATTTATTTGTATTACAATCCTGTAAATGAGCAATAAGAAAGTGCGTAAACCATCATAAGAGTCCCGTATATCATCCTTTCACTTGTCATGTGGTTCTTCAGGGAAAAGGAAAGTAAGCATGGCCAGCGGTGACGTCTTCAAAAGTCACAGTGGGTTAAATGTCCTGTGGACAACTTTTTCGCCTTAACGTATCAATATGAAGTAAATGTTAATTGCGCAGTGTAATGGCTATAGAATAACGACACCATCGGCGTTTAGATTGGTTCCCTTATCTTCCCTATAAGCCTCGCTTTCACTATGCAGCTCTGTCTGCCACCGGGTACGATATCCCGGGAAACATGACGGCTCACTTTGCGGCACAAAGAAAACGCGTCAACCATTGTGCGAAGGAATAGCGCTTCTGGCTATCGGTAGCTATCCCCATTAGCTATCCTCAGTAGTGGAAATGGCAGACGGTGGAACAACTGAAGTAAAGCCAATCTGATGACACTACTTATATCCGTGTACCCTACATTTTCGCATTGAGTATACTACCTGAATAATCGTCATGTCGCGACTCGCCAGGCGGTCCAGTCAGGCTACCGACCCAGTTCGCTTTTCTCAACACATACTAAGGAATTTGTATCTGCTTTCATGTCTCCATTATAGACTAAATGAACGAATGAACTCACGGTTTTCCACCTAATGTTTTCTTCTGCTCCGCCGATACTTACAAACTATTTTATTACCATGCAACGCACATCATTACAATATCTTCTGCCTGTAATAAAATTACCTCAATTTCACTTTACCTCCTCGGTGAACATGCATCCTTCTTTATTATTATTTCGAAGTGTTGATCGTTATCTCCCAGACGTCTTGTGTTGGTTGCTAGGCGCCGAGGAAACGGAAAGCGATCCGTTTTCGTCTTTGTGACAGCGGCGCAAAAAAAAAAGAAGTAAATATTATTTACTTTTTTTTTTGCAGAAACGGCACCAGATACAGTTTCGGAGTAGGCGGGCTCTAGACCGGAGCACAATGTTAACGATAACCCCTCTTGCCCACTGGATGCGTTCGTCAACGCATCCCATTGACTTTGAATGGGGCTGAGCCGCAATGCATTGTGGCTCCTTCAGTCAAGTCGGCTCCGTTCGTTGCGTTGAGAAGTTGAGAACATTTTATCTTTTCAGGCCAAAATGGATCCGTCAGCCAATCAGAACGACACCCCATCCGTCAGACACGCCTTCCGTCTTCCGTTGACGGTTGAATGCAGTGGGTAACAGGCGTAACGCTGCAAGCATGAACCGGATCAGTGTTGCCAACTTGGCGACTTTCTCGCTAGATTTAATGGGGCAATTGCTCTGTCGCTAAACTCGTCGGTGACGCAAGAAGTCACGTGACGTCTTAAGCTCCATTGCTGTGTCGTATGTACCTGTGGTTTAACCTGCAGCTGCGTTTTACCTTGATCTCAATTGCTGTGTCTTCAGAGAAATTCACATCAGACACTAGAGGGCGTATTTTGTGCGTGTTAGTCTAGTCTCGAAACGTACATGGTTTTAGAGGAGACTAAACCAGTTTGCAGGATGAAACAAGGCTCCATTATAACCGACACACATAATTAGTTTTATTAGTAGTATTAATAAATGATACATTTACACTTATTACGCCAGATAGGCCTTCAGTACAATAAAGGCTACAATATAGGTGTTGCTTAAATAGACAAAACTCGACAAAGAACAGATTATTTGTATGTAAAATAAATAAATGAACGCACAGAGGATCGTATATTCAACTTAACATAAAAAGGGCAATTCCCATTTTACCATGCTTAACTAAAATGGTTAGCAATAATAGCTTGGCGAAATGCACTTCCTGCTAGATCAGCAGTATCGGGCCCAGCAAAGGTATTAAAGTCCTCAAGTGCAAGGCCTATTGGCTGAGGGAAACGGGGCTCATCTATGGAGTTAAATTTGTGCCAAAATGTTCAAACAATACTTTTTCAAATTCAAACAAAAATCAATTAATCAAAATATCAAATACAAAATCGAAACAAAAAAAATAAAGTGAAAGAAAAAAATAAAAACTTGCAAACAAATTATTTGTGTAGTTGCAAAATAAATCTGTCTTTAACTGTTTGATTAAGATGTCTTTTGGTTTACAATAATAACTAGAACATTTCTAAAGAAATTTTGAGTGTGCCTGGCTCTGGCCCAGTCCACTGCTGGACTGGGCATAGGGCATGGCGGGCATATGCCCGGTGGCCTGAAGCCTTTTATTTATTTTTTTATTCATGCCAAACTCGCGTCTAACGTAGCAGGCCACGTTAACTTCAATGCAGGCCACATTAACGTCAATTCAAGTTAATGCAAGTTAAACTGGCAGATCTGCCCTTTATCATGATTGATTGAAGCCTGGGCCAATGAGGTGAGGGGCAGGCCAATTACGCCTACCCCTCCATCTCAGCCTCCATTGGTGACTTGGTTGGTTAGCCACTGCTAGCAGGCAGATCGAAAACGGGCAATATGGACCCTAGTGGGAAGAAAAGAAAGGGTGGCGCTGAAAGAGCCAGGGACCAGAAAAAAGCAGCCCTTCAGGCAGATGCTACGAAATGCCTAAAAATAGCTGATATGTTTGCTGCTCGTGGACATGGAGCCTCCACATCTGCAGCAGCAGCATCAACAGGTAGTGGAGGAGAAGATGCTCGACAGCAGGTGGACGAGGCGGCCATGACGGTAAGTCAAGGTTAACTTCAGCTATTAATTAATGAACAGCAAAATGTTTATAAATCAGACATCTATGTGTGAGAAAGAAATATTGATCTTCTGTCGAAGTTAAGTGCTGTCTAACCTTGTCACTCAGATATGAATTAATGTCGGACCGTCGGATATTATTTTGGTGCTGCTCACTGCCAGTCATGTAACCTAGCCTAGCAATGTAGGCTAGGCTAGGTTAAATGGTGTGCATGGCTAGCTACAACGCTGCCGCAGCCAGGTTGTTTATTTATTCTTTATTCGTTGTATTTGTGTGACTGTTGTGCCACCGCGGGGTTGCTTCTTTATTCTTTATTTTGTTTGTGTGACTGTCGTGCGTCGGCCTTACGAAATATGCTGTTTTGCACAGTCTTACTGAGCGATGGGGACCCTCTCCCTTACTCAGGTGGCCTGTGAGCGAAGCTTTTCAACACTGAAGTTCATTAAAAGCAGACTCAGAAGCAGCCTGTCCGCAAACAAGTTGGAGGCATTTATGCTGATGGCTACTGAAAAGGACATCCTCATGTCTCTTGATACAGATGTCATCATTGACAGGGTAGCCGAGAAGAGCGATCTGATGAAAAGGCTGCTTTTGTGATGAGGTAAAATAATACGCTGACTTAAAACACTCATAGTGGATCAGATTAAGTTAAACTCTGTCCTTGCACAAAGTACATTGCAGAGAAAATGTAAAGCAGTATCTACCTTTAGTGCACATGAGACCTTATATTAGAATCACTGTCATTTAGAATTAAAACATTAGATCTGAATACGCATTTACTCAGTCTTAGAACGTTTTTGTAGAGTTGAAATGCACTACTATGATCACCTGTGTTATTTTTCTCACATTTCTATCTTTCTTTTGTCTTTTCATCTTTTTTAAGGTTCCCATGCTTAAGGAGTGCTGGGTGTTGCTGCTGAGAAGAGGCAGATGGGATAGCATCAGCATCTCTCCCACTTGTTGGATTGTGTGTGTGTGTGTGTGTGTGTGTGTGTGTGTGTGTGTGTGTGTGTGTGTGTGTGTGTGTTCTGGTCCATTTGAAAGCTCTCATTGGTTTGCATGCTGCATGTAAGTTACCCATTCCTTTTCGTTTTAATGTTTGTTTTATTGATATTCATATTCTTAATATACAGTATAATTGTGTATTTATTTACTTTATTTTTTCTATTTATTTTGTACAGTTAAGTGATTTGTTAAGTTAAGCAATTTATTTTATTTTGTACAGTTAAGTAATTATTGACTCATTGTAAATATAAGTGTTTAACTTCAATTGTTATGTGTGTCATCACTTTTTATTTTATATTCAAAATTAAATGGATGAAAATCCTATTCTTTCCAAGTCCTGGCATAATTTCACACACCTAACATTTTATTTTGTATTGACAGTTGATTATCAACACAAATTGGTAATAAGAGAAATCCTTGCTGTTACTTGTAGCTTGTAGTGAGATAAACATCTTGTGGCCTTTTTGTGTATTGCAATTTTAGGTCAGCCTTTGCATCCAGTCATTGGTACAGTCATCCAGTCATTTCTTGCTTTAATAATGCATTGTATCACACAAGTAATGATATATTATTCATAGTTTAGCCTACAGTATTACATTTATTATAATTATATTAACTAACATGAATTAATTAATATTTTTTAATATAATTCCTTTACTTAAATTTAAGTAACAAGGTTGAAAGAAATGACATGTCTAAAAAGTAATGTGACCTACGGTCAATAGATCATACTTTTGATAAGCCTAACAGTATTTTGGGAGAACTTTTCATAATGCTTCTCATAGTGTTAAAATGTTTGTGTCTCCTAGTGCACATTGATCGTTTAAGGCAGTGATTCCCAACAAGGGGTATATGGTACATATACCACCTGAGGTGCGCAAGCAAACTGCAGGGGTATGTGGATAAATTAACGAATGTGTGCAGCATAGTCATTGCATGAGTGAAGGGGTACTCATGGTGTGACAAAAAGGCTTAAGTTAAGGGGTACGCATGTCAAAAGCAGTTGGGGAAAAAACCCACGCTGTCACACAGCGCGCTTACATTTTTCCTCCTCAATACCTGGTGGTGGCCTGCTCTTGGTTAAAAATGCCCGGCCTGAAAAATTTCCCCAGTCCAGCCCTGGCCCAGTCGTCCCCATATATTATTGAGGAAGTCATGTAAGTCATGCAAGAAAATCAAGCAGGTGCTGGTGTAGAGTAGAGTTAAGCGAGAGGGCAGTAATGATCTTCAATGTTGTCTGCACACACACACACACACACACAAATCAAGTCAAGTAATCAAGATACAGTACAGTTTTATGTGTGTGTGTGTGCGCGCGGATGAAACAGCGCGTTCTCCTGTGTGTGTGTGTGTTTGCGCGTGGATGAAACAGCGCGTTCTCGTGTGTGTGTGTGTGTGTGTGTGTGTGTGCGCGCGCGCGCATGGGTTTTAACACACCACCGTGGACCTGTATTTGAGATTCAAAACGGCGAATCTTACCAGAAGCAGTTCCCGTTCACCGCCGCCATCATAAAGCTGTTGTTTCCCTGTGTAGCTTGATAAACGCAAAAAAAAAAAAAAAAAAAAAATTTAATCAATTAATTAATTAATAAAATTAATTTACAAAAAAATAAAAATAAAAATAAGCTTGATACACGCGGAAGAGCAGATCGGCGTTGACCAATAGGAGTCCTCTTGTATCCGCCGTCCAATCAGTGTGTAGCTTGATAGACGCAAAAAAAAAAAAAAAAAATGTAATTAATAAAATAAAATAAAAAAAATTAATTTTTTTTTAAAAAATTAATTAATTAATTTAAAATTTAATCAATTAATTAATTAATAAAATAAATTTACACAAAAATAAAAATAAGCTTGATAAACGCGGAAGAGCAGATCGGCGTTGACCAATAGGAGTCCTCTTGTATCCGCCGTCCAATCAGTGTGTAGCTTGATAAACGCAAAAAAAAAAAAAAAAAAAAAAATGTAATTAATTAATTAAAAAATAATAATAATAATAAAAAAAAAAAAATGTAATTAATTAATTAATTAATAAAAAATAAACATAAAAATAAAAAAAGCTTGATAAACGCGGAAGAGCAGATCGGCGTTGACCAATAGGAGTCCTCTTGTATGAATATATGAATACATGCTACTTCTACTAATACAGTAGTCATAGAAACGGGTTACACAGCCGCCCCTCCCCCCACTACTCCAGTGGGGGGAGGGGGCGGCTGCGCGTGTGTATTGATTGCCAACTGCCACTTTGTCCCTCACTCTGCTTCTCTCCAAACTGCCACTATTCTAGTATATAGTAATATAGTATTATAGTAATCAGTGTGTAGTTTGATAAACGCAAAAAAAAAAAAAAAAAAAAAAATGTAATTAATTTTAAAAAAATATATATATATGAAGAGTTCAGATGCAAAAGCCTCTAAACGCCACCTCCGTCAAAAATGAGATAAATATATTGAGTGACTGCTCTCCGCACGTAGTATATGGTAATCAAATCATTTCGCGTCAAAACCCGCAAAATACCACTCTTTTTCTGGTCTGAAATCTCGATTTGTAGGCATAAACCTCTAAACGCCACTTCCCTTTGTCAGCAAAAGCCGCTACGTTCCGAGAACCAATCACAACGCAACACGGAATCATGTGACTTCACCCAGTTTCAACATGGCGGCGCGCTGAGGAGCCGGCTTAGATCGCTTCTAAGATAGATTATAGATATAGATAGACTCTTTATTATATTATTCTTTATTATTTATTGATATGCTTTATCTTTATTATAGATTATAGATATATCCTTCCTCAGATCGCATAGATGCGCGATCTATGCGGATGCATAGATGCGCGATCTATGCGGATGCATAGATGCGCGATCTGAGGAAGGCCAGACGGCCGAAACATTATCGCCTTAATAAACTACCGACATTGTTCTCAACTCGGAGTGTGCGGCAGCTCTCTCCTTTTACTGATCTTCTCTCTCAGTTGCCAGCACCTCACATTTGGTGTGTGTTTGCACCTCTCCTTTCAAGCATGGGGAGTATTGTCAGTTCATTGACGTCTCTTTAAAAAAAAATCAGATTTACGTCTTTTCTCTTATATACATAGGCCTACTTGATTATATGCCAAATATTTTTGAACGTAATAAGCTTTTTTAATTAATGTAATGAGCTTTTTTATAGTTGAATCTGATGCCCAAACATAAGAAATTAACTTACTTGACCACTTTTAACTTTTTTTTTCATGTTTTATTTTTTTATATAATTTATTGTTATTCCATCATTTACATATAATATAATAATAATATAAATATATAATATATATAAGTGATTTTACTACTTTTGACTATGTCTTGTCTAGTGTTGCACCGATACCATTTTTTGCCCCCGATACCGATACCGATACCCGGCTGTGCAGTATCGGCCGATACCGATACCATACCGATACCACGCCGTTTGGAGAAAAAAAAAATATATATATATATATACAAGCTTTTTTTCTTCTAATACTAAAGAACTGCATACTCACTTGAAACTTAACTTAAAAACCTTTGTGAAACAGGAAAAAAGACTAATAGGCCTACACAGTAAATCCAGAAGAACTTTTTTATTGCCTACCTGTTATGGGTGACAATAATTGAATATGCCAAAATAGTGCAATATCCATGTAATTACAACATGTAAAATCGTAGTGCAACAAGAATTTAAATTAAATTAAAATAAGAAATAATATACATATGAGGTAGAGAGTGCATGGCATTAAGGCCTATCTGAGGTAAGAACAAATCAGAATTGCAATAAGAAATTACTTCCTCCTGTAAGGTCTAGGCTGATGTGCACTCCTCTAAGTGCAGCCAGGGTAAAATAAATAAAATAAAATAAATAAAAGGTGTCCTATGACAACAAGTTACAACTCCAAAATCCACATTGAAAAAACTAAAATGAGCAGTGGCAAAAATAACTGCAGTGAGTGAAGGGAGAGAATGTCTCTATGATGTCCTCTATGATGTCCTCTATGATTTGACAACATTACATTTGGCAAAATCGGTGTTTATTTGGGATGATCATTTCCGTAAATATGATTGGGGAGTAACCCGACGAGGTGTCCATTAACAGAAATGAATGGACGACGCGGAGGCGTGAACCGTCCGACGCGAAGCGGAGGGTTGCTTCCGCGAAGTACCATGGTCACTTACGAAAGAATGAAATATGTAATCAATTAATAATACTTTAATGTGTTTTAGAGTTGAAATCGTGAGGGTTTTTTTATTTGTACAAGTCGAGCGGACTATTTAATATCTCCCGTATGCAGGCGTTGCCAAGCAACGTGGCCATAGCGTCTTCATAGCGTCAACGTCTTTCCTAGGTGTAAATCAAAGATGGTGTAAATAAACACTTTTTAACCTACACTCTCCAGCCAATCGGAGTAATTCTGTTTTTAATGACTTCATCAAGTAACTTTCCGTGATCAACGATGTCGGTAAATTGGCTGTGCTACAACAGTAGTTGCGCGTGTGGCGTGCGGGCCTTTTAAATTTAAAAAAAAGCAAGAACGAACATTCTGAAGGGGGGCAAATGCGACATAAGCGACTTAGGTGGAGTGGACAAGGTGGATTCCTCTTTGTGCGCTTTCGGTGTGAACGCACAGAAAGACACAAGGCGCTGCGTTCCAAGTTTCATATTAGTATCTGTAAATGGCATCGGCGCATTATTTGTTCGTACTCGTCGATACCGATGCCAGCATTTTAGTGCGGTATCGGGGCCCCTCCCGATACTAGTATCGGTATCGGTGCAACACTAGTCTTGTCCAAATATGTGGATTTAGAGGTTTTTGCCAAAAAAGTACCGGTGGATTTAGCTGTTTTTGATGCAAAAAAAAAATGTATTTGGTAAAAACACATAAAAAGACTAAAGTGACATTTTTGAAAAAAAAATGTTTTATTCATTAACTAATAACCTTATCATTTCCATTAAAATAAAATGACTGAACTTGAACATAGAAGCCTGATAAAAAATGGTCATTTATAAGAAAAGTGGGCAAACGGATTTAGAGGCTTTTGCATCTAAACTCTTCATATATATATATATTTTTTTTTAAATTAATTAATTTAAAAAAAAATAAAATAAAAAAAAAAGCTTGATAAACGCGGAAGTGCAGATTGGCGTTGACCAATAGGAGTCCTCTTGTATCCGCCGTCCAATCAGACGACGGATATCTGACGGATATAGAGTTTGCCTGACAACAGCCTCGGGCCACTGACTAACCGACCTTAATTAGATCAAGTGGAAACACCTTTGACAGTAGTCAAAGAAACGGGTTACACAGCCGCCCCTCCCCCCACTACTCCAGTGGGGGGAGGGGGCGGCTGCGCGTGTGTATTGATTGCCAACTGCCACTTTGTCCCTCACTCTGCTTCTCTCCAAACTGCCACTATTCTCTATGAGGAAAGCAGGGCTGGCTTCAAACGGTCTAACTCAAAAAGTATACATGACACAGCTTAGATATTTACACCGTAGGAATCCCGGGATTCAGGCGAACAGTTTGATGTATAATATGTCTGTGTAGCTTACACTTGCAAGACACACTTGCAAGTTTAAAACAGGGGTCCGTTCTGCTTCTCTCTGAAAATATTTGAAAATATTTGTATTGCAGTCAATGGGGAGAAGAGACAGACTGGCCGCACTTAGAGGCTGCTAATTCAAATTCTGTAAGTCTCTCTGATGTTTTGAGCACATTGTGAGAGACAGAACAAGTATGTCTACAAAACTGGAAAAAATCATGTGTGTAAAATGTAAACTGTGGCCAGGAGCAGCGTGGAAAGAGACAAAATCTGGATTAATTTTGGGCTCTCTCCCACTCTAACCTGCACTCTGACACGAACATGCTACTTCTACTAATACAGTAGTCATAGAAACGGGTTACACAGCCGCCCCTCCCCCCACTACTCCAGTGGGGGGAGGGGCGGCTGCGCGTGTGTATTGATTGCCAACTGCCACTTTGTCCCTCACTCTGCTTCTCTCCAAACTGCCACTATTCTCTATGAGGAAAGCAGGGCTGGCTTCAAACGGTCTAACTCAAAAAGTATACATGTCACAGCTTAGATATTTACACCGTAGGAATCCCGGGATTCAGGCGAACAGTTTGATATATAAGATGTCTGTGTAGCTTACACTTGCAAGACACACTTGCAAGTTTAAAACAGGGGTCCGTTCTGCTTCTCTCTGAAAATATTTGAAAATATTTGTATTGCAGTCAATGAGGAGAAGAGACAGACTGGCCGCACTTAGAGGCTGCTAATTCAAATTCTGTAAGTCTCTCTGATTTTTTGAGCACATTGTGAGAGACAGAACAAGTATGTCTACAAAACTGGAAAAAATCATGTGTGTAAAGTGTAAACTGTGGCCAGGAGCAGCGTGGAAAGAGACAAAATCTGGATTAATTTTGGGCTCTCTCCCACTCTAACCTGCACTCTGGCGGGAACATTCCTCGCAATACACACCCATTATAATCTCATAATTTATCCCAAAATGATCATGGTCATTGATCCGTGATTGATTAAAAACTATATGACCTATCAAAACGTAGAATAGTACACCAAATACACAAGACTTGTGTCTACTGTTTAATGTTCAAATTGAGTTTCTAGGTGAAAGTATGCCGGAGCAGCAGACAGCAGAAAAGTCTTGTTTTTTTTACCTCCTCCCATTCATTCTCTATGGGACTTTTTTCGCTGTTTTTCGCGACTTACGTCGCGAAAAATTCGTATTATTTTCACAAAAGTCTTAGCACACTTGCCCCGGAAGAGCCGCACGTTTTGATACCTTTTTTGTGTATGTGTGACCAAAGCTGCGGGAGGAGAAGTCGACCGAAAAAACGTGTAAGAAACGTAAGAATAATAATAACTAGAAAATTTCTAAAGAAATTTTGAGTGTGCCTGGCTCTGGCCCAGTCGTCCCCATATATTATTGAGGAAGTCATGTAAGTCATGCAAGAAAATCAAGCAGGTGCTGGTGTAGAGTAGAGTTAAGCGAGAGGGCAGTAATGATCTTCAATGTTGTCTGCACACACACACACACACACACACACACGTGATGATCTTGCATGTTGTCTGCACACACACACACACACAAATCAAGTCAAGTAATCAAGATACAGTACAGTTTTATGTGTGTGTGTGCGCGCGGATGAAACAGCGCGTTCTCCTGTGTGTGTGTGTGTGTGTGCACGCGGATGAAACAGCGCATTCTCGTGTGTGTGTGTGTGTGTGTGTGTGTGTGTGTGTGTGTGTGTGTGTGTGTGTGCGCGCGCGCGCGCGCGTGGGTTTTAACACACCACCGTGGACCTGTATTTGAGATTCAAAACGGTGAATCTCACCAGAAGCAGTTCCCGTTCACCGCCGCCATCATAAAGCTGTTGTTTTCCTGTGTAGCTTGATAAACGCAAAAAAAAAAAAAAAAAAAAAAAAAAATTAATTTAATGTTTTTTTTGAATTAATTAATTAATTAATTAAAAAAAATAAAAAAAAAAAAAGCTTGATAAACGCGGAAGAGCAGATCGGCGTTGACCAATAGGAGTTCTCTTGTATCCGCCGTCCAATCAGTGTGTAGTTTGATAAACGCAAAAAAAAAAAAAAAAAAAAAAAATGTAATTAATTTTAAAAAAAATATATATATATGAAGAGTTCAGATGCAAAAGCCTCTAAACGCCACCTCCGTCAAAAATGAGATAAATATATTGAGTGACTGCTCTCCGCACGTAGTATATGGTAATCAAATCATTTCGCGTCAAAACCCGCAAAATACCACTCTTTTTCTGGTCTGAAATCTCGATTTGTAGGCATAAACCTCTAAACGCCACTTCCCTTTGTCAGCAAAAGCCGCTACGTTCCGAGAACCAATCACAACGCAACACGGAATCATGTGACTTCACCCAGTTTCAACATGGCGGCGCGCTGAGGAGCCGGCTTAGATCGCTTCTAAGATAGATTATAGATATAGATAGACTCTTTATTATATTATTCTTTATTATTTATTGATATGCTTTATCTTTATTATAGATTATAGATATATCCTTCCTCAGATCGCATAGATGCGCGATCTATGCGGATGCATAGATGCGCGATCTATGCGGATGCATAGATGCGCGATCTGAGGAAGGCCAGACGGCCGAAACATTATCGCCTTAATAAACTACCGACATTGTTCTCAACTCGGAGTGTGCGGCAGCTCTCTCCTTTTACTGATCTTCTCTCTCAGTTGCCAGCACCTCACATTTGGTGTGTGTTTGCACCTCTCCTTTCAAGCATGGGGAGTATTGTCAGTTCATTGACGTCTCTTTAAAAAAAAATCAGATTTACGTCTTTTCTCTTATATACATAGGCCTACTTGATTATATGCCAAATGTTTTTGAACGTAATAAGCTTTTTTAATTAATGTAATGAGCTTTTTTATAGTTGAATCTGATGCCCAAACATAAGAAATTAACTTACTTGACCACTTTTAACTTTTTTTTTCATGTTTTATTTTTTTATATAATTTATTGTTATTCCATCATTTACATATAATATAATAATAATATAAATATATAATATATATAAGTGATTTTACTACTTTTGACTATGTCTTGTCTAGTGTTGCACCGATACCATTTTTTGCCCCCGATACCGATACCGATACCCGGCTGTGCAGTATCGGCCGATACCGATACCATACCGATACCACGCCGTTTGGAGAAAAAAAAATATATATATATATATACAAGCTTTTTTTCTTCTAATACTAAAGAACTGCATACTCACTTGAAACTTAACTTAAAAACCTTTGTGAAACAGGAAAAAAGACTAATAGGCCTACACAGTAAATCCAGAAGAACTTTTTTATTGCCTACCTGTTATGGGTGACAATAATTGAATATGCCAAAATAGTGCAATATCCATGTAATTACAACATGTAAAATCGTAGTGCAACAAGAATTTAAATTAAATTAAAATAAGAAATAATATACATATGAGGTAGAGAGTGCATGGCATTAAGGCCTATCTGAGGTAAGAACAAATCAGAATTGCAATAAGAAATTACTTCCTCCTGTAAGGTCTAGGCTGATGTGCACTCCTCTAAGTGCAGCCAGGGTAAAATAAATAAAATAAAATAAATAAAAGGTGTCCTATGACAACAAGTTACAACTCCAAAATCCACATTGAAAAAACTAAAACGAGCAGTGGCAAAAATAACTGCAGTGAGTGAAGGGAGAGAATGTCTCTATGATGTCCTCTATGATTTGACAACATTACATTTGGCAAAATCGGTGTTTATTTGGGATGATCATTTCCGTAAATATGATTGGGGAGTAACCCGACGAGGTGTCCATTAACAGAAATGAATGGACGACGCGGAGGCGTGAACCGTCCGACGCGAAGCGGAGGGTTGCTTCCGCGAAGTACCATGGTCACTTACGAAAGAATGAAATATGTAATCAATTAATAATACTTTAATGTGTTTTAGAGTTGAAATCGTGAGGGTTTTTTTATTTGTACAAGTCGAGCGGACTATTTAATATCTCCCGTATGCAGGCGTTGCCAAGCAACGTGGCCATAGCGTCTTCATAGCGTCAACGTCTTTCCTAGGTGTAAATCAAAGATGGTGTAAATAAACACTTTTTAACCTACACTCTCCAGCCAATCGGAGTAATTCTGTTTTTAATGACTTCATCAAGTAACTTTCCGTGATCAACGATGTCGGTAAATTGGCTGTGCTACAACAGTAGTTGCGCGTGTGGCGTGCGGGCCTTTTAAATTTAAAAAAAAGCAAGAACGAACATTCTGAAGGGGGGCAAATGCGACATAAGCGACTTAGGTGGAGTGGACAAGGTGGATTCCTCTTTGTGCGCTTTCGGTGTGAACGCACAGAAAGACACAAGGCGCTGCGTTCCAAGTTTCATATTAGTATCTGTAAATGGCATCGGCGCATTATTTGTTCGTACTCGTCGATACCGATGCCAGCATTTTAGTGCGGTATCGGGGCCCCTCCCGATACTAGTATCGGTATCGGTGCAACACTAGTCTTGTCCAAATATGTGGATTTAGAGGTTTTTGCCAAAAAAGTACCGGTGGATTTAGCTGTTTTTGACGCAAAAAAAAAATGTATTTGGTAAAAACACATAAAAAGACTAAAGTGACATTTTTGAAAAAAAAATGTTTTATTCATTAACTAATAACCTTATCATTTCCATTAAAATAAAATGACTGAACTTGAACATAGAAGCCTGATAAAAAATGGTCATTTATAAGAAAAGTGGGCAAACGGATTTAGAGGCTTTTGCATCTAAACTCTTCATATATATATATATATTTTTTTAAATTAATTAATTTAAAAAAAAATAAAATAAAAAAAAAAGCTTGATAAACGCGGAAGTGCAGATTGGCGTTGACCAATAGGAGTCCTCTTGTATCCGCCGTCCAATCAGACGACGGATATCTGACGGATATAGAGTTTGCCTGACAACAGCCTCGGGCCACTGACTAACCGACCTTAATTAGATCAAGTGGAAACACCTTTGACAGTAGTCAAAGAAACGGGTTACACAGCCGCCCCTCCCCCCACTACTCCAGTGGGGGGAGGGGGCGGCTGCGCGTGTGTATTGATTGCCAACTGCCACTTTGTCCCTCACTCTGCTTCTCTCCAAACTGCCACTATTCTCTATGAGGAAAGCAGGGCTGGCTTCAAACGGTCTAACTCAAAAAGTATACATGACACAGCTTAGATATTTACACCGTAGGAATTCCGGGATTCAGGCGAACAGTTTGATGTATAATATGTCTGTGTAGCTTACACTTGCAAGACACACTTGCAAGTTTAAAACAGGGGTCCGTTCTGCTTCTCTCTGAAAATATTTGAAAATATTTGTATTGCAGTCAATGAGGAGAAGAGACAGACTGGCCGCACTTAGAGGCTGCTAATTCAAATTCTGTAAGTCTCTCTGATTTTTTGAGCACATTGTGAGAGACAGAACAAGTATGTCTACAAAACTGGAAAAAATCATGTGTGTAAAATGTAAACTGTGGCCAGGAGCAGCGTGGAAAGAGACAAAATCTGGATTAATTTTGGGCTCTCTCCCACTCTAACCTGCACTCTGGCGGGAACATTCCTCGCAATACACACCCATTATAATCTCATAATTTATCCCAAAATGATCATGGTCATTGATCCGTGATTGATTAAAAACTATATGACCTATCAAAACGTAGAATAGTACACCAAATACACAAGACTTGTGTCTACTGTTTAATGTTCAAATTGAGTTTCTAGGTGAAAGTATGCCGGAGCAGCAGACAGCAGAAAAGTCTTGTTTTTTTTACCTCCTCCCATTCATTCTCTATGGGACTTTTTTCGCTGTTTTTCGCGACTTACGTCGCGAAAAATTCGTATTATTTTCACAAAAGTCTTAGCACACTTGCCCCGGAAGAGCCGCACGTTTTGATACCTTTTTTGTGTATGTGTGACCAAAGCTGCGGGAGGAGAAGTCGACCGAAAAAACGTGTAAGAAACGTAAGAATAATAATAACTAGAAAATTTCTAAAGAAATTTTGAGTGTGCCTGGCTCTGGCCCAGTCGTCCCCATATATTATTGAGGAAGTCATGTAAGTCATGCAAGAAAATCAAGCAGGTGCTGGTGTAGAGTAGAGTTAAGCGAGAGGGCAGTAATGATCTTCAATGTTGTCTGCACACACACACACACACACACACACACACGTGATGATCTTGCATGTTGTCTGCACACACACACACACACAAATCAAGTCAAGTAATCAAGATACAGTACAGTTTTATGTGTGTGTGCGCGCGGATGAAACAGCGCGTTCTCCTGTGTGTGTGTGTGTGTGTGCACGCGGATGAAACAGCGCATTCTCGTGTGTGTGTGTGTGTGTGTGTGTGTGTGTGTGTGTGTGTGTGTGTGTGTGTGTGCGCGCGCGCGCGCGTGGGTTTTAACACACCACCGTGGACCTGTATTTGAGATTCAAAACGGTGAATCTCACCAGAAGCAGTTCCCGTTCACCGCCGCCATCATAAAGCTGTTGTTTTCCTGTGTAGCTTGATAAACGCAAAAAAAAAAAAAAAAAAAAAAAAAATTAATTTAATTTTTTTTTTGAATTAATTAATTAATTAATTTAAAAAAAAAAAAAAAAAAAAAAGCTTGATAAACGCGGAAGAGCAGATCGGCGTTGACCAATAGGAGTTCTCTTGTATCCGCCGTCCAATCAGTGTGTAGTTTGATAAACGCAAAAAAAAAAAAAAAAAAAAAAATGTAATTAATTTTAAAAAAATATATATATATGAAGAGTTCAGATGCAAAAGCCTCTAAACGCCACCTCCGTCAAAAATGAGATAAATATATTGAGTGACTGCTCTCCGCACGTAGTATATGGTAATCAAATCATTTCGCGTCAAAACCCGCAAAATACCACTCTTTTTCTGGTCTGAAATCTCGATTTGTAGGCATAAACCTCTAAACGCCACTTCCCTTTGTCAGCAAAAGCCGCTACGTTCCGAGAACCAATCACAACGCAACACGGAATCATGTGACTTCACCCAGTTTCAACATGGCGGCGCGCTGAGGAGCCGGCTTAGATCGCTTCTAAGATAGATTATAGATATAGATAGACTCTTTATTATATTATTCTTTATTATTTATTGATATGCTTTATCTTTATTATAGATTATAGATATATCCTTCCTCAGATCGCATAGATGCGCGATCTATGCGGATGCATAGATGCGCGATCTATGCGGATGCATAGATGCGCGATCTGAGGAAGGCCAGACGGCCGAAACATTATCGCCTTAATAAACTACCGACATTGTTCTCAACTCGGAGTGTGCGGCAGCTCTCTCCTTTTACTGATCTTCTCTCTCAGTTGCCAGCACCTCACATTTGGTGTGTGTTTGCACCTCTCCTTTCAAGCATGGGGAGTATTGTCAGTTCATTGACGTCTCTTTAAAAAAAAATCAGATTTACGTCTTTTCTCTTATATACATAGGCCTACTTGATTATATGCCAAATGTTTTTGAACGTAATAAGCTTTTTTAATTAATGTAATGAGCTTTTTTATAGTTGAATCTGATGCCCAAACATAAGAAATTAACTTACTTGACCACTTTTAACTTTTTTTTTCATGTTTTATTTTTTTATATAATTTATTGTTATTCCATCATTTACATATAATATAATAATAATATAAATATATAATATATATAAGTGATTTTACTACTTTTGACTATGTCTTGTCTAGTGTTGCACCGATACCATTTTTTGCCCCCGATACCGATACCGATACCCGGCTGTGCAGTATCGGCCGATACCGATACCATACCGATACCACGCCGTTTGGAGAAAAAATATATATATATATATATACAAGCTTTTTTTCTTCTAATACTAAAGAACTGCATACTCACTTGAAACTTAACTTAAAAACCTTTGTGAAACAGGAAAAAAGACTAATAGGCCTACACAGTAAATCCAGAAGAACTTTTTTATTGCCTACCTGTTATGGGTGACAATAATTGAATATGCCAAAATAGTGCAATATCCATGTAATTACAACATGTAAAATCGTAGTGCAACAAGAATTTAAATTAAATTAAAATAAGAAATAATATACATATGAGGTAGAGAGTGCATGGCATTAAGGCCTATCTGAGGTAAGAACAAATCAGAATTGCAATAAGAAATTACTTCCTCCTGTAAGGTCTAGGCTGATGTGCACTCCTCTAAGTGCAGCCAGGGTAAAATAAATAAAATAAAATAAATAAAAGGTGTCCTATGACAACAAGTTACAACTCCAAAATCCACATTGAAAAAACTAAAACGAGCAGTGGCAAAAATAACTGCAGTGAGTGAAGGGAGAGAATGTCTCTATGATGTCCTCTATGATGTCCTCTATGATTTGACAACATTACATTTGGCAAAATCGGTGTTTATTTGGGATGATCATTTCCGTAAATATGATTGGGGAGTAACCCGACGAGGTGTCCATTAACAGAAATGAATGGACGACGCGGAGGCGTGAACCGTCCGACGCGAAGCGGAGGGTTGCTTCCGCGAAGTACCATGGTCACTTACGAAAGAATGAAATATGTAATCAATTAATAATACTTTAATGTGTTTTAGAGTTGAAATCGTGAGGGTTTTTTTATTTGTACAAGTCGAGCGGACTATTTAATATCTCCCGTATGCAGGCGTTGCCAAGCAACGTGGCCATAGCGTCTTCATAGCGTCAACGTCTTTCCTAGGTGTAAATCAAAGATGGTGTAAATAAACACTTTTTAACCTACACTCTCCAGCCAATCGGAGTAATTCTGTTTTTAATGACTTCATCAAGTAACTTTCCGTGATCAACGATGTCGGTAAATTGGCTGTGCTACAACAGTAGTTGCGCGTGTGGCGTGCGGGCCTTTTAAATTTAAAAAAAAGCAAGAACGAACATTCTGAAGGGGGGCAAATGCGACATAAGCGACTTAGGTGGAGTGGACAAGGTGGATTCCTCTTTGTGCGCTTTCGGTGTGAACGCACAGAAAGACACAAGGCGCTGCGTTCCAAGTTTCATATTAGTATCTGTAAATGGCATCGGCGCATTATTTGTTCGTACTCGTCGATACCGATGCCAGCATTTTAGTGCGGTATCGGGGCCCCTCCCGATACTAGTATCGGTATCGGTGCAACACTAGTCTTGTCCAAATATGTGGATTTAGAGGTTTTTGCCAAAAAAGTACCGGTGGATTTAGCTGTTTTTGACGCAAAAAAAAAATGTATTTGGTAAAAACACATAAAAAGACTAAAGTGACATTTTTGAAAAAAAAATGTTTTATTCATTAACTAATAACCTTATCATTTCCATTAAAATAAAATGACTGAACTTGAACATAGAAGCCTGATAAAAAATGGTCATTTATAAGAAAAGTGGGCAAACGGATTTAGAGGCTTTTGCATCTAAACTCTTCATATATATATATATATTTTTTTAAATTAATTAATTTAAAAAAAAATAAAATAAAAAAAAAAGCTTGATAAACGCGGAAGTGCAGATTGGCGTTGACCAATAGGAGTCCTCTTGTATCCGCCGTCCAATCAGACGACGGATATCTGACGGATATAGAGTTTGCCTGACAACAGCCTCGGGCCACTGACTAACCGACCTTAATTAGATCAAGTGGAAACACCTTTGACAGTAGTCAAAGAAACGGGTTACACAGCCGCCCCTCCCCCCACTACTCCAGTGGGGGGAGGGGGCGGCTGCGCGTGTGTATTGATTGCCAACTGCCACTTTGTCCCTCACTCTGCTTCTCTCCAAACTGCCACTATTCTCTATGAGGAAAGCAGGGCTGGCTTCAAACGGTCTAACTCAAAAAGTATACATGACACAGCTTAGATATTTACACCGTAGGAATCCCGGGATTCAGGCGAACAGTTTGATGTATAATATGTCTGTGTAGCTTACACTTGCAAGACACACTTGCAAGTTTAAAACAGGGGTCCGTTCTGCTTCTCTCTGAAAATATTTGAAAATATTTGTATTGCAGTCAATGGGGAGAAGAGACAGACTGGCCGCACTTAGAGGCTGCTAATTCAAATTCTGTAAGTCTCTCTGATGTTTTGAGCACATTGTGAGAGACAGAACAAGTATGTCTACAAAACTGGAAAAAATCATGTGTGTAAAATGTAAACTGTGGCCAGGAGCAGCGTGGAAAGAGACAAAATCTGGATTAATTTTGGGCTCTCTCCCACTCTAACCTGCACTCTGACACGAACATGCTACTACTAATACAGTAGTCATAGAAACGGGTTACACAGCCGCCCCTCCCCCCACTACTCCAGTGGGGGGAGGGGGCGGCTGCGCGTGTGTATTGATTGCCAACTGCCACTTTGTCCCTCACTCTGCTTCTCTCCAAACTGCCACTATTCTCTATGAGGAAAGCAGGGCTGGCTTCAAACGGTCTAACTCAAAAAGTATACATGTCACAGCTTAGATATTTACACCGTAGGAATCCCGGGATTCAGGCGAACAGTGTGTAAAGTGTAAACTGTGGCCAGGAGCAGCGTGGAAAGAGACAAAATCTGGATTCATTTTGGGCTCTCTCCCACTCTAACCTGCACTCTGGCGGGAAAAGGCGGGAACATTCCTCGCAATACACACCCATTATAATCTCATAATTTATCCCAAAATGATCATGGTCATTGATCAGTGATTGATTAAAAACGATATGACGTATCAAAACGTGGAATAGTACACCAAATACACAACACTTGTGTCTACTGTTTAATGTTCAAATTGAGTTTCTAGGTGAAAGTATGCCGGAGCAACAGACAGCAGAAAAGTCTTGTTTTTTTTACCTCCTCCCATTCATTCTCTATGGGACTTTTTTCGCTGTTTTTCGCGACTTACGTCGCGAAAAATTCGTATTATTTTCACAAAAGTCTTAGCACACTTGCCCCGGAAGAGCCGCACGTTTTGATACCTTTTTTGTGTATGTGTGACCAACACTGCGGGAGGAGAAGTCGACCGAAAAAACGTGTAAGAAACGTAAGAATAACTAGAAAATGCATTTCCTGCAGAAAACGCGTGTGAATGCTGGAAGCTGAATGATAAGCTCAAAGCAGAAATATAAAATGAATTGATCTGAAGAATCTGAAAGTAGTTGTATAAGCTGAAATAGTAGAAGAATCTGAAAGTAGTAGAAGAAGCTGAAATAGTAGAAGAATCTGAAAGTAGTAGTATAAGCTGAAATAGTAGAAGAATCTGAAAGTAGTAGTATAAGCTGAAATAGTAGAAGAATCTGAAAGTAGTAGTATAAGCTGAAATAGTAGAAGAATCTGAAAGTAGTAGAAGAAGCTGAAATAGTAGAAGAATCTGAAAGTAGTAGTATAAGCTGAAATAGTAGAAGAATCTGAAAGTAGTAGTAGAAGCTGAAATAGTAGAAGAATCTGAAAGTAGTAGTATAAGCTGAAATAGTAGAAGAAGCTGAAAGTAGTAGTAGAAGCTGAAATAGTAGAAGAAGCTGAAAGTAGTAGTAGAAGCTGAAATAGTAGAAGAAGCTGAAAGTAGTAGTAGAAGCTGAAATAGTAGAAGAAGCTGAAAGTAGTAGTAGAAGCTGAAATAGTAGAAGAAGCTGAAAGTAGTAGTAGAAGCTGAAATAGTAGAAGAAACTGAAAGTAGTAGTAGAAGCTGAAATAGTAGAAGAAGCTGAAAGTAGTAGGCCTAGTAGAAGCTGAAATAGTAGAAGAATATGAAAGTAGTAGAAGTAGTTGAAATTGTAGTAGTAGCTGAATTAGTAGGCCTAATAGGCCTACTAATAGCTGAAGTAGAAGTAACTGAAGTAGTAACAACACTGCTGAACGTCCTCAAAAAGCAGCCCAATCTGGCAACACTGCTGAACGTCCCCTCGCTCGAGCGTCAACGTGAAATAAACTGAAAAGGAATCAGTTAAACTGTGAAACTCTTAATAAATATAAATGCTATCGAAATTCCCCCCCGGCCCACGGTATGTTACTATTGCGGGCACCCCCCCGCAGGTCCGCGGTGTGTTTGTGTTTACTATTGCGGGCACCCCCCCCCCCCCCGCAGGTCCGCGGTGTGTTTGTGTTACTATTGCGGGCACCCCCCCCCCCCCCCGCAGGTCCGCGGTGTGTTTGTGTTACTATTGCGGGCACCCCCCCCCCCCCCCCCCCGCAGGTCCGCGGTGTGTTTGTGTTACTATTGCGGGCACCCCCCCCCCCCCCGCAGGTCCGCGGTGTGTTTGTGTTTACTATTGCGGGCACCCCCCCCCCCGCAGGTCCGCGGTGTGTTTGTGTTACTATTGCGGGCACCCCCCGCAGGTCCGCGGTGTGTTTGTGTTACTATTGCGGGCACCCCCCCCCCCCCCCCCCCCCCCCCCCCGCAGGTCCGCGGTGTGTTTGTGTTTACTATTGCGCGCACCCCCCCCCCCCCGTAGGTCCACGGTTCAAGCGTCACGCCATGACGCCATGACGCTCGAACGTGAAGTCGTTTTACGGCAGCGGAAGATTTACGACAGCCAGCATACAGACAGTGAGCAACGGACTTCACATGATATTATTCACAACTCGGATTAATTTAATGAAACCCATTGATTCTTTTGATCGGTGGACCCCTTTTGATTGGATATTATGGGATATACAAGTCTGTACATTTTTTGAACGAAGGTAAACGATTGAGAATTGATTTAGTTAGGCCAGAGATCAATGTGTAATCGATGTGTAAACTGTGATTCTGAATAAATATAAATGCTATCGAAATTTAGTTTGGATATCGTTATTATTGAATATACAAATCTGTAGATTAGTGACATTTTTTGAATGAAGGTTAGCGGTTGAAATGTGAATGAATACGACGTGTTAAACAGTGGAAGGTCCGCCGGTTACAATGAGGACGAACGGTAGAATATGACGATTTGAAACTAAAACTGCGATACAGAAAAAAGTATAACAGCTATCGAAATTTCGTGAACACGGCTAGATAGATACAAATCTCTAGATTTGTTTAATTGTTTGAACGATGGGAAACGGTTGAAATTTGAAATAGTTACGACGTAAAGCAGTGGAAGTAAACAGTGGAAGGTCCGCCGGTTACAATGGGACGAACGGACGAATGCTCCAGCATTCACACTAATAATAATAATAATAATAAGCCCGGTGGATAATAGATAGTGTGCTTTCAGGCACACTCAATAATAAGCCCGGTGGATAACATATAGTGTGCTTTCAGGCACACTCAATAATAATAAGCCCGGTGGATAATAGATAGTGTGCTTTCAGGCACACTCATCTAGAAAATGCATTTCCTGCAGAAAACGCGTGTGAATGCTGGAAGCTGAATGATAAGCTCAAAGCAGAAATATAAAATGAATTGATCTGAAGAATCTGAAAGTAGTTGTATAAGCTGAAATAGTAGAAGAATCTGAAAGTAGTAGAAGAAGCTGAAATAGTAGAAGAATCTGAAAGTAGTAGTAGAAGCTGAAATAGTAGAAGAATCTGAAAGTAGTAGTATAAGCTGAAATAGTAGAAGAAACTGAAAGTAGTAGTAGAAGCTGAAATAGTAGAAGAATCTGAAAGTAGTAGTAGAAGCTAAAATAGTAGAAGTAGCTGAAAGTAGTAGTAGAAGCTAAAATAGTAGAAGAATCTGAAAGTAGTAGTAGAAGCTGAAATAGTAGAAGAATCTGAAAGTAGTAGTAGAAGCTGAAATAGTAGAAGAAGCTGAAAGTAGTAGTAGAAGCTGAAATAGTAGAAGAAGCTGAAAGTAGTAGTAGAAGCTGAAAGTAGTAGAAGAAGCTGAAATAGTAGAAGCTGAAAGTAGTAGTAGAAGCTGAAATAGTAGAAGAAGCTGAAAGTAGTAGGCCTAGTAGAAGCTGAAATAGTAGAAGAATATGAAAGTAGTAGAAGTAGTTGAAATTCTAGTAGTAGCTGAATTAGTAGGCCTAATAGGCCTACTAATAGCTGAAGTAGAAGTAACTGAAGTAGTAACAACACTGCTGAACGTCCTCAAAAAGCAGCCCAATCTGGCAACACTGCTGAACGTCCCCTCGCTCGAGCGTCAACGTGAAGTAAACTGAAAAGGAATCAGTTAAACTGTGAAACTCTTAATAAATATAAATGCTATCGAAATCCCCCCCCCCGGCCCACGGTATGTTACTATTGCGCGCACCCCCCCCCCCCCCCCCCCCCAGGTCCGCGGTGTGTTTGTGTTACTATTGCGGGAACCCCGCAGGTCCGCGGTGTGTTTGTGTTACTATTGCGCGCACCCCCCCCCCCCCCCCCCCCCCGCAGGTCCGCGGTGTGTTTGTGTTTACTATTGCGCGCGCACCCCCCCCCGTAGGTCCACGGTGACGCCATGACGCTCGAACGTGAACGTCGTTTTACGGCAGCGGAAGATTTACGACAGCCAGCATACAGACAGTGAGCAACGGACTTCACATGATATTATTCACAACTCGGATTAATTTAATGAAACCCATTGATTCTTTTGATCGGTGGACCCCTTTTGATTGGATATTATGGGATATACAAGTCTGTACATTTTTTGAACGAAGGTAAACGATTGAGAATTGATTTAGTTAGGCCAGAGATCAATGTGTAATCGATGTGTAAACTGTGATTCTGAATAAATATAAATGCTATCGAAATTTTGTTTGGATATCGTTATTATTGAATATACAAATCTGTAGATTAGTGACATTTTTTGAATGAAGGTTAACGGTTGAAATGTGAATGAATTAGTTACGACGTGTTAAACAGTGGAAGGTCCGCCGGTTACAATGGGACGAATGGTAGAATATGACGATTTGAAACTAAAACTGCGATACAGAAAAAAGTATAACAGCTATCGAAATTTCGTGAACACGGCTAGATAGATACAAATCTCTAGATTTGTTTAATTGTTTGACCGATGGGAAAAGGTTGAAATTTGAATTAGTTACGACGTAAAGCAGCGGAAGTAAACAGTGGAAGGTCCGCCGGTTACAATGGGACGAACGGTAGAATATGACGATTTGAAACTAAAACTGCGATACAGAAAAAAGTATAACAGCTATCGAAATTTCGTGAACACGGCTAGATAGATACAAATCTCTAGATTTGTTTAATTGTTTGAACGATGGGAAAAGGTTGAAATTTGAATCAGTTACGACGTAAAGAATGTGAAGAATAAGAGGCTGGGCGGACGGCAAAGCCGTCCGCCCATTGATTTGTATTGGAAAAATAAAGGTGGAAAAAGTAGAATAATTTGAAAAGTTGAATTAATATGAAAAATGTGAATAGATAGCCATCATGTCGTAATAAATATGAACATTTTGATATTTGAATGGTTTCTGTAGCTGAAAATATGAAGGAGAAGAGTGCCAAAAAACGGTCGGAAGAAGAATAAAAACTAGAAAATGCATTTCCTGCAGAAAACGCGTGTGAATGCTGGAAGCTGAATGATAAGCTCAAAGCAGAAATATAAAATGAATTGATCTGAAGAATCTGAAAGTAGTAGTAGAAGCTGAAATAGTAGAAGAATCTGAAAGTAGTAGTAGAAGCTGAAATAGTAGAAGAATCTGAAAGTAGTAGAAGCTGAAATAGTAGAAGAATCTGAAAGTAGTAGAAGAAGCTGAAATAGTAGAAGAATCTGAAAGTAGTAGTAGAAGCTGAAATAGTAGAAGAATCTGAAAGTAGTAGTAGAAGCTGAAATAGTAGAAGAATCTGAAAGTAGTAGAAGAAGCTGAAATAGTAGAAGAATCTGAAAGTAGTAGTAGAAGCTGAAATAGTAGAAGAATCTGAAAGTAGTAGTAGAAGCTGAAATAGTAGAAGAATCTGAAAGTAGTAGTAGAAGCTGAAATAGTAGAAGAATCTGAAAGTAGTAGTAGAAGCTGAAATAGTAGAAGAATCTGAAAGTAGTAGTAGAAGCTGAAATAGTAGAATTATCAAAGTAGTAGAAGTAGTTGAAATTGTAGTAGTAGCTGAAATAGTAGAAGAATCTGAAATAGTAGAAGTAGCTGAAAGTAGTAGTAGCCGAATTAGTAATACTAATAGCTTTAATTGTTTGATCGATGGGAAACGGTTGAAATTTGAATTAGTTACGACGTAAAGCATTGGGAGAATAAGAGGCTGGGCGGCCGTCCGCCCATTGATTTATATTGGAAAAATAAATGTATACTACAATTTACTATTGCGGCACCCCCCCCCCCCCCCCCCCCCCCCGCCGGCCGTAGGTCCGCGCGTGTTTGTGTTACTATTGCGGGCACCCCCCCCCCCCAGCCGTAGGTCCGCGGTGTGTTTGTGTTACTATTGGGGGCAGCCCCCCGGCCGTAGGTCCGCGGTGTGTTTGTGTTACTATTGGGGGCAGCCCCCCCCCCCCCCCCGGCCGTAGGTCCGCGGTGTGTTTGTGTTACTATTGCGGGCACCCCCCGGCCGTAGGTCCGCGGTGTGTTTGTTTGTGTTACTATTGCGGGCACCCCCCCCCCCCCCCGTAGGTCCGCGGTGTGTTTGTTTGTGTTACTATATTGCGCGCCCCGCCCCCCCCCCCCCCCGTCGGCCGTAGCTCCGCGGTGACGCCATGACGCTCGAACGTGAACGTCGTTTTACGGCAGCGGAAGATTTACGACAGCCAGCATACAGACAGTGAGCAACGGACTTCACATGATATTATTCACAACTCGGATTAATTTAATGAAACCCATTGATTCTTTTGATCGGTGGACCCCCTTTGATTGGATATTATGGGATATACAAGTCTGTACATTTTTTGAACGAAGGTAAACGATTGAGAATTGATTTAGTTAGGCCAGAGATCAATGTGTAATCGATGTGTAAACTGTGATTCTGAATAAATATAAATGCTATCGAAATTTAGTTTGGATATCGTTATTATTGAATATACAAATCTGTAGATTAGTGACATTTTTTGAATGAAGGTTAGCGGTTGAAATGTGAATGAATTAGTTACGACGTGTTAAACAGTGGAAGGTCCGCCGGTTACAATGGGACGAACGGTAGAATATGACGATTTGAAACTAAAACTGCGATACAGAAAAAAGTATAACAGCTATCGAAATTTCGTGAACACGGCTAGATAGATACAAATCTCTAGATTTGTTTAATTGTTTGAACGATGGGAAACGGTTGAAATTTGAAATAGTTACGACGTAAAGCAGCGGAAGTAAACAGTGGAAGGTCCGCCGGTTACAATGGGACGAACGGTAGAATATGACGATTTGAAACTAAAACTGCGATACAGAAAAAAGTATAACAGCTATCGAAATTTCGTGAACACGGCTAGATAGATACAAATCTCTAGATTTGTTTAATTGTTTGAACGATGGGAAAAGGTTGAAATTTGAATTAGTTACGACGTAAAGAATGTGAAGAATAAGAGGCTGGGCGGACGGCATTGCCGTCCGCCCATTGATTTGTATTGGAAAAATAAAGGTGGAAAAAGTAGAATAATTTGAAAAGTTGAATTAATATGAAAAATGTGAATAGATAGCCATCATGTCGTAATAAATATGAACATTTTGATATTTGAATGGTTTCTGTAGCTGAAAATATGAAGAAGGAGAAGAGTGCCAAAAAACGGTCGGAAGAAGAATAAAAATAAAAATAAAAATAATAAAGATTCAGATATCTAGAGTGTGAATGCTCCAGCATTCACACTAATAAGCCCGGTGGATAATAGATAGTGTGCTTTCAGGCACACTCAATAAGCCCGGTGGATAATAGATAGTGTGCTTTCAGGCACACTCAATAATAATTTACAGCGACATTGTTCGATTGTTTGCTGCTGGCTTTTTCAGTTGCGATTCCGGCTCTCGCGTTTGCGCTGCCTGTCTTTTTGCTTGCAGTTCTGGCACAAACTTCACATGTGGGCGGGTTTCTCTGAGGTGCATTCCTATTGGCTGATGCGTTTTGACTGCCCCGGAACTTGACACAAACTGCTCTTGTTTACTGTCTGTGGTTGTGGCGGACTCGTCGTGTGCGGTAACATATGGCGGTAACTTCCAACTTGGACAACAACAAACTCAAAAAAGTGTAAGTATTGACCGCTCTGCTAGTAGCTAGGTAAGTTTAGCTTTTACCTCATAAACAGACTACTAGTGGCTTACTTGCTAACGTTAGCCACCTAGCTAACAAACGTATTTTTTACATTATTTATATCTGCCTAAAGCCTACCTTACACGGACAGACTTTGACAAGATTTGGAAAAGATTCTTGAAAGATTGTAGTCTTTTGAGTAAAGCTTGAATGAGGGGCATTAGTTAAAAGACTACAATCTTTCAAGAATCTTTTCCAAATCTTGTCAAAGTCTGTCCGTGTAAGGTAGGCTTTACTTGCATGTACCACAGAGTATTACGAAGGGGGGTGGGGGGGTGGTAAGTTTTTCTGGTCATACTGCTCAGGATGGTTTATCTCCCAGCAAACACGGACGGACCCGGACGTGTCCGAGAGAGCCCGATTAGGTCGTGATGACGTCCAATCACAACTAGTCCGATCAGGCCCAGAATATGACCATATCACAACCAATTACTTACGCACAAACGAGAAGTAAAGTCTGATCACGACCCCACTGGGCTCTCTTGAACGTACTTGTCCGTCCGCGCACAAGTAAATGTTGTGATATGGTCATATTCTCGGCCTGATCGGACTAGTTGTGATTGGACGTCATCACGACCCAATCGGGCTCTCAGGCATCCAAAACCTTTTTTGCGTTTATTTAAATGTTTTATTTTTATTTTATACACAGACACACACATACATAGACACAATGAATAGACAAACAACCATCCAAAAATTATATAGGCCGACGTATAAGAAAGTGGGCGTGACCTGAGCTACCTACGACCCAGCACGTGACGCATTTGTCCAACACGCACGCACGCACCAGAGCAGGTCAGGACGCAGCGGTGGAAGCGTGCTAGCAGAGAGTAAAGTAAGTAACCGTTTCATGTTCTCGGAGTTTGGTTGTAGTAAAATACTGTCACTGCCAGGCACACCGTACGTAGAGAGGCTGCACGTTCCTAAATGTTGGTGTTTTTCTTTTGTTGAATCAAACCTAGCTGCTAATAAACGCGAACTATCGTATTTTCTCAGGCCTGCTGCTAGCTGCTAACAGCATTTCAGCGCACTCGGTATAACGTTAGAGCCGGGAGGAATTATTGCAGTTCAAATTGGGTCCCTCTCGGGCTCAACTTTGTATGAGCCCGAGATATGTATGTTTTCAAAGTCTGAGAGTCTGATTGATTTTGTATTACAGACGCTGTCAAACGATGGGACAGAACAGCGACCGAAACTGCCATCAGTGCCGTGGTGGCAGATTACCTGAAACACGCACCCGGGAGGTCTGGTGGAGGGGGTTATAAGACGAAGCCCGCCTTTGCATAATGCCAAGTGAAAAGTTTTTGTTAATTGTTTCAATATATTTTTAAAAAGTTAATATTTTAATACGGTTCTAATGTCAGTGTTTTTAGTTTTTCCAGATTCTTATTGTTAATTCCTACAAAATAAAGTGTTCTGTTTTAATAAGTTTGGTGTTTGATTTGTGTCTTCAAAATGTATACTTTTTTATAAACACCATCTTGTAAAGGCAATGTCTATTTGCAATCACATGTTGGCTGCTTTAATTGATGATAAGTGAATCGGGGGACATTTGGACGTCATTTCCAGGACGAGGTCACAAGACGTCCTCTCGACGACATAAACTGGACGGGTATGTGGTCGGCTTAGGGTCATTAAAAAGCCGTCGACTTGACGTCTTGGTTATGACGTCCAAAACATTGCCAATTTAGCCTAGTCCGGAACGTCACAGAATGACGTCAAGACGACGTCAACCTGACGTCATTTGGCTTGCTGGGCTGTTGTTGTTTCTGTTTATAGACTTGTGGGACTTCGGCAGCATTATTCAGTGCTCCAATGCAATCCCAGGTAAGCTAGTGCATAGTCTATTAACTTATAAGCAGTTCATTAGGGTGACCTGATGTCCCCGGTTTCAGGGGACAGTCCCCGTTTTTTGTTCCCTGTCCCCGGGAAAATACAGAAAAACTACCTATGTCCCCCGTTTTTTGAAGATAAAACTTGTATTAAGTCGATACATACCCTTCTCATCTCCGTGCATGTGTACTTGCTGTTTTTCAGCCAACAGAGCCTATTCCTGACTGCACCGGTGACCTTGAAGATGGAGTGGTGGTGACCGAGATTCCCTGCCCCCTGTCAGATATGAACTTTTTGGTCCTTGAAGCAATGATCAATCCCTTACATTCCACACTGGGTCATAAGGAGTTATACATACAGACTTTTGATCTTGTACAGAGATTGCATGTAATCTGAATTGGAAACTGAAAATGAAAATGACTGAAACTGAAAATGAGTGCCCTCTCCAGCTGCTGCTCCAGAACTCTTCAGTTGGATTCAAGAATGGAGAGTATGAGGGGAGGTTGAGTACAATGAAGAGTGGGTGATCTGTAAGTTAGGCTGAACCCATTGGCCAGCTTCCCTCAGGAATGTGTTGGAAATTTGGAAATTGAGTGCTGTGCAGTGAATTGTACCTACAGTTTTGCAAAGTGTGTGTTACAAAATTGCAAACTCAGTGCAAAGCAGTGTTTGTGCTATACATACTGGGGCAATTGCTCTGTCAGTTAGCATTGCGTTAGCTGTGCTGCGGTTTAAAACCGTACTCCGTAAACCGGAGGTTTTGGAGTTTAACACGCAGCTGCGCACAAAGTTAAACCTGATTGCTGTGTACTGACCGACACAGGTTCAGCTGATTCCTAGTTAAACTCGGGTTAAACCGGAAGTACTCTGATTTGTCGTTATACTCCAGCAGACGCAGTCTTAACTTAATGTTGGATGCATTTTGTGCTATAATTACCAACAAAAACTTAATGGGAATGTAAAGTGAACTTTAATATAATAAAACGCAAATAATGTTGAAATATATTATGAAATAGTCTAGCCTACTTTTTGTGGAAATCTGAGTCTGGAATCTGAATCTACCCTCACCTACGTCAATCAATCAATTACTTGTCATTGTTTTCTCTTGGTGTGCATGCAAACGTTATTAATTAATTGAAGACGAATTAATATGCGAGTAGTTAGGGTAATTCCACGCCTATAAATTCTCGGAGAAGGAGAGGGTAGTTAGGATGAACATGTCTCGGATAGAGAACTATAACGAGGAGCAGAAGTTATATTTATTGTACTGCATTCGAGGTGTTGTGGAGACAGTGGAAGAGGAAAGACACCACCACCACGCTCCGAAGAAAGTCTGTTTGGGATGATCTCTCAAACACATGTAACAGCAGATCTTCCAGCAGAAGACCGAGCAGCCCTGGCACATTTAAAGAATTCATGGAAGCGCTTGAAAGTTGAAGCGCGTAAAGCGATTGCTGAGCGGACGCACGACCGAGACCTGAGCCCCGTGAGCCGTGAAATATCACTGCTCATTCCAAGTCGACTATGTCCAATATTGTTATTGTACTGAAGGCCTATCTGGCGTAATAAGTGTAAATGTATGTACATTATTATTAATACTACTAATAATAATTAATAAAACTATTTCTGTGTGTGTCGGTTATAATGGAGCGTTGTTTCATCCTGCAAACTGGTTTAGTCTCCTCTAAAACCATGTACGTTTCGAGACTAGACTAACACGCACAAAATACGCCTCTAGTGTCTGATGTGAATTTCTCTGAAGACACAGCAATTGAGATCAAGGTAAAACGCAGCTGCAGGTTAAACCACAGGTACATACGACACAGCAATGGAGCTTAAGAGGTCACGTGACTTCTTGCGTCACCGACGAGTTTAAAACCGTGTTAAACTCTAAAAAGTGGCTAACGTAGCGGCAGAGCAATTGCCCCATTAAGTTTTAGAAGTTGTGCTACAAGAATCACAGTTAGCGCTGAAGCATTCAGAAAAAACTAACAATGTAGTGAGCATATTCAGAACATTTTATTAAAAGAAATGTTTTTCAAAAGCCCATTTACTTTAAAAGTAAAGACTCTTTTTTAATTCAATCAAATGTTAACAGAACCAAGTCTAACACACACACACACACACCTCTAATACTCTGCCAAAAGATTGCCCATGGGACAGAGCAATTTTCATCACATTTTTGAATTCATCTAATGTAGTCAGATGAGCCACGGGAAATGTAATCCAGTCATCCACTGCATCACCCTCCCGACAGTCAGATGCTGTGGAACCTCCTCATCAGTCTGGCCATGTTCTTCTTAAATAAAAAATGTAGTGTTAGTGTGAACCTCAAAAAAGAAAAACTAACAGATCAGTGTTCTCAAATATCAGATTGTTGTGTTAACGGATTAGACCCCTCACTGCAATATAACAGACTAAAGAAGGACATTTGTTCTTTATTCTTTAACTTTATTCTCTACGTTTTTAATAAATCGACGTGTCGAGTTTAATCTATAATCATGGCAAAAATACTCTCCTTCGTGTGTGGTCCTAATACTTCGTCAACATACAAGTTAGGCTAACAGAGTGACGCAGATATAAATAATGTAAAAAATACGTTTGTTAGCTAGGTGGCTAACGTTAGCAAGTAAGCCACTAGTAGTCTGTTTATGAGGTAAAAGCTAAACTTACCTAGCTACTAGCAGAGCTGAGTCTTACTTTTCCGTTGACACAACAAAACAACAAAAGGCCAAGACAACAAATACGGTCAATACTTGCACTTTTTTGAGTTCGTTGTTGTCCAAGTTGGAAGTTACCGCCATATGTTACCGCACACGACGAGTCCGCCACAACCACAGACAGTAAACAAGAGCAGTTTGTGTCAAGTTCCGGGGCAGTCAAAACGCATCAGCCAATAGGAATGCACCTCAGAGAAACCCGCCCACATGTGAAGTTTGTGCCAGAACTGCAAGCAAAAAGACAGGCAGCGCAAACGCGAGAGCCGGAATCGCAACTGAAAAAGCCAGCAGCAAACAATCGAACAATGTCGCTGTAAATTATTATTATTATTATTGTAAACCAAAATACATCTTAATCAAACAGTTAAAGACAGATTTATTTTGCAACTACACAAATAATTTGTTTGCAAGTTTTGATTTTTTTCTTTCACTTTATTTTTTTTGTTTCGATTTTGTATTTGATATTTTGATTAATTGATTTTTGTTTGAATTTGAAAAAGTATTGTTTGAACATTTTGGCACAAATTTAACTCCATACTCATCCCAGTCGATTGCCAAGTTGTGGAGGACTGCACAGGCGACTATTATGTTGCTTGCCCTTAGTGGTGTGGCCCGTAGGCCAAAGGACAGGCAAGAAAAACGACTCTTCAGCACGCCAAATGTTCTCTCAATGCAGCAACGAGTCTTTTTGTGGCTTTCATTGAACTGGGCCTCTGCATGGGTCGCTGGCCTCCGAACGGGTGTGATGAGGTACCGCCGCAGAGGATAGCCCCGATCTCCAAGAAGGACTCCACCGTAAACCCCCTCTTCAAATTGAGCCTTAAGGTGGCTGCTGCTGAAAATGCGTGAATCATGCACACTGCCGGGCCATCTCGCTACAACATTGCGAATGCGCATGTTGTTATCGCAAACCATTTGTGTGTTTATCGAGCTGTATCTGCAATATCAGAAAGGGTGCGCTTACTGCAAAACGTCTACATCTGACACATCAATATGCATTTCACATGCATTAAAGCCAGTTGTCATAATAACCAATGTACACCGCAAAAATGCATTTTGGCTGTATATGTTATGTTTTAATTAAGCAGACCAAATATCAGGGGATGTTTCCTTACCCACGTGATGGATTGCGCACGGCGCCATGGATAACGATGTGGGTGCAGTCCACTATTGCAATCACCCCAGGAATACCGGCATGAACGTAAAACGCCGTGGAGATGTCTCTCTGCTCATCCTCATTTGCCATGGCTATATAGTTTGGGTAAAGGGCGGCGATGGCACGGGCCACCCTATGCACCACACGGCAAACTGTGCTCTCGTGGACATTAATCATGTCACCACAGCAGCGGAGAAACGTCCCCGTGGCAAAGTACCGTAAAGCCAGGAGAACTTTCATGTGCGCTACTGGCACAGGCATGTTCCCTCTACCTCTGGACCCAAGTTGATCTGCCAACAAGGCAATAAGGCGCCTCACCGCTCTTTTGGACAGACGGTACCGACATCGGAATTGTTCAGCGTTGTATCTTCGAAAAGGGTCACGAAGTAGCCTGTATCTTCTGCTTATAATGCGTGCTGCTTGCACTCTGCGCACCACCATCACATTGTCGTTTAGAGCATCCATGACTGAGAGACTACCACTAGCACAATGACCATTTAAAGGCAGTCGCGTGCGGCTCATGTGGGCAGGTGGGGCGACGAACCACCTACTTGCAAGAGCAGGCTCCCAAAAAAATAGTTCCTCCAAAAATCCTTGCTCCAGCTCCATGAATCTATTTCTAATAATATTTGCATCACATTAACTATCTATAGTTTCTGTAGACCTTTACACTATTTTTGGTACGTTGACATCAAGTTTTGGATGGTGGCAATTCTACTTGAGCGTAATCTTTCAATGTTGGGGCGGTTCAACTCAACGGTCGCGCTCCTCCGTAGCCTATGTTCATCACGTAACCCTGCAGGCTGCAATAGGGATTTCAACCCGCGCTAATAGAGTCCTATATGGTCGTCAACTTATCCGCCCCATGGTCAACTAGAATTACTCCGCCAATACACTTCGTTACTGTATAATGAGATGCAGACATGGCGAGTGGTGGTGCATTGCCAATGAACAGCGTTGAGTTTCTTTTTTTTTTTTTAAACCTTTGAAAGGTTGAAATTGGAAGAGAAGCTAGCAATCAAGCAACTTGGGCCAGAAAGACCGGACATTAACATTGTCCAACAAACGAAGGACAGAGGGAGAACCTATAACAGAACGTTTTCACGAGCATGGTACGAAAAGAAAAAATGGCTATGTGGTTCCGCAAAGACAAACACAGTGTTTTGTCCATCTACTTTTTTCATTTCTACTTTTCATTTATTTATTTCGCTCTATAGGCTATTGACAGAAAATTGGTGAAAAAATGGTGATTGGTGTACCTGATGAACACTATCACTGTCGTGTACACCCTCTATTTGACATAGCAGATTTGGAATGAGCAGTGATATTTCACGGCTCACGGGGCCCAGGTCTTGGTCGTGCGTCCGCTCAGCAACAGCTTTACGCGCTTCTTTTAAGCGCTTCCATCAATTCTTTAAATGTGCCAGGCTGCTCGGTCTTCTGCTGGGAAATCTATTGTTAAATGATTTTGAGAGATCATCCCAAACAGCCTTTCTTCGGAGCGTGGTGGTAGTGTCTTTCCTCGCGTCTTCCACCGTGTCCACAACACCTCGAATGCAATACAATAAATATAACTTCTGCTCTCGTTATAGTTCTCTATCCGAGACATGTTCATCCTAACCACCCTCTCCTTCTCCGAGAATTTATAGGCGTGGAATTACCCTAATTATTCGCATATTAATTCGTCTTCAATTAATTAATCACGTTTGCATGCACACCAAGAGAAAACAATGACAAGTAATTGATTGATTGATTGATTGACGTAGGTGAGGGCAGATTCAGATTCCAGACTCAGATTTCCACAAAAAGTAGCCAAGACTATTTCATAATATATTTCAACATTATTTGCTGCATCTGCTGGAGTATAACGAGAAATCAGAGTACTTGTGGTTTAACCCGAGTTTAACTAGCCTAGTCCTAACTAGACCTTGGTACTCATTTCATTCATACTAAAGGTCTAGCAATGCTGTAGAGACAAACGATTTCTCACTTGAAGGCGGGTGCTGTTGAAGTTTAAAACCTATTGGCTCTGCCCAGTGCCACTCTGGATCTGCCTTAACCAATCGCTAACGTTTGGTCGTGACGTATTTCATGCGCCAGAAACCACGTTGCGCGCAGTATACAAGCGGCAGATGCAGTGAGCATTAGCATTAGCCTGGTTCCGCCCGCCTCCGTACTTACGCTCAATAACTGAAATTAGCGCACAACCTCTACGTCACTGTTCTCAGGCCGCGCCTCCTGTTCGCTGATTGGACCGCAGATTTTGGGGAAAAGAAATCGTTCTAACATAGTAGCATCGCCAGACGTAGTACTGAAGTGAAATGAAATTTGAGCGGAAGTACGTAGGTGGGCGGAGCCAGGCTAGAGTTTAACTAGGAATCAGCTGAACCTGTGTCGGTCAGTACACAGCAATCAGGTTTAACTTCGTGCGCAGCTGCGTGTTGAACTCCAAAACCTCCGGTTTACGGAGTACGGTTTTAAACCGCAGCACAGCTAATGCAATGCTAACTGACAGAGCAATTGCCCCAATGACTTTTCAGACGCTCGTAGCAACTTTATTTATAAAAAGCGACTAGCGACACATTTAGCAACTTATTCAGACCATCAGGGAAAAAGTGAGACAAATATATTTCTATTGTAATTCATTCCCATGCATGCAGTTCACAAATATAATAATATAATATACGTTCCTGTAGTGAGTTTACGATTATTTGGCTAAAGATTTCTCTATCTACCTGTTATTTGATCTCTTGGATCTCTGCTTTGCTGCACAAGACACAACCACAAGCTTTATGCAAATTGATGCCCAATGACGTCACCAATATGCAAATGAGCGTATGACGTCATCTGGCGACTTTCAGCAACTTTTGGAGCTAGTGCTAGCTACTTTCATTGGAAAAGAGTTTGCAACAGTGAACCGGATGCAGTTTCGGAGTAGGCGGGCTGTAGACCGGATCACGAACTAGACACCATGCCTTTCTCCGCAGAGAGAGAGAGATGCGCCGAGACACAGCTAGTCCAGTTAACATACACCGACTAAATAAAACCCATCTGATGTTAAAACGACAGGAACAGGAAGTCACTTTACAGTTCGTGATCCAGAGGAGATAAAAGATGGCCCTGTTCCGATTCTCGTACTTCCCGTACGTATACCTAGTTTGAGAACGTAGGGTGTTATATGGTTATGATCGCGGCGAAAAGAAGTGTACCTGAAAGGCCCCGTATGTGCCCTCAAAACGCTGAGTGTGCAACGGTGTACACTTTTCGTATGCTTTTCGTACTCTACGGCAGCCATCTTAGCTACGTAGCGGAAGAGGCGGAGCCGCGCTCAGAAAATGTCTAATGTGTTTGGCGGGTGACGCGGCCGCGCAGCTTATAGTCATTTCCGTTAAGTGCACCACAGAGTACTGCATTTGGAACCATAGACATACGCTGCGTTCCATTTGTCTCGTAAACTCGTCGCCCGAGTTGGAAAGTGGTAAATCTCGCAGCTATCTCGCGACATTTACCGAGACACGCCCCCTTTTGGTCGTAACATACGCCGTCCAACTCGGGGTCCTTCAGAGTACACCGAGTTGAACACAGCGGAACATACGACTTGGAAAACGAAGTTCATTAAGTTGAGATGTATTTTCTTTGTATTTGTACTACGTTGGTCGTTTTAATGTTGATTTTAAATGCTCTTACACACTTGTTTACATTGCTGCTTTAGTCCGGTCACCAATTTATGCATTGCACTGTTTTGCTGTGCGTGCAATACAATGTAAAGCTTTGTTTTCGAACTAGTTTGCTAAATAGGCTAATGTGGCTAAAAACATATCACATTGCAGCTGCTACACTGGTGGCGTCCATGTTCTTTCCGACTCGTAATGTCCAAAGACAAATGGAACGCTAGTAGTACGACCCCAGGAAGTGACGTCACGTTCTCGCGTCAGTACAACTCGGGCGACGAGTTTACGAGACAAATGGAACGCAGCAGTAATATACGGAGACGCCTCATAGACTGACGCTGCCTGTTGGAGCTGACGTATCAGCGCGGCCGCCATCTTGGATGGGTCCCCAGTGCGCCCCCAGTGCATTTATTTCGGAGGAAGGTGTATCCCCAACTACAATAATAAGCATAACTCCCCGAATTTTTACCGGATTTTCACACGGTTTGGTTTGTTACAAACGGCAGAGATTTAGTTATGATGCAGGATGAATTAATTTAAAAAAAGAATAATTATTGTTCAATCTTACTTGTGAAAGGTAATCCCACGCGATCTGGTGTCAATACTGCGCCGTAAGCTGCACAACATACTGGCATAGCTTGTTCTCCCGTTGACTCCTATGCTAGACTAGAGTGAGGAGACCCAACCAATATGGCGGCGACGCTGGGTTACCTTCCAGCACGTCATGAGGCGTCTACGTATATATGTCTATGTTTGGAACAGCACTAACATCTGAACATCTGCGCACCTATTGAGTGTGGATAGTGTATTATGTTTAAGTGTACTCATGCAATACTTTGGTGTTTGTGTTAAGGTTTGTGTTGGTGCACAACGGATCATATTGCTTGGATGATTAGATTCAGTGATGTGGATGCAAATGAATTGAAACGGTTGTTTTAATCAACAGTTCGTATTATGCAGCATCAGTACAGAACTGAAATGACGGTGAGAGGGGAACTCAATCAATCAACCTTTATTTAATGAGAGCATTGGAAGAACGTTTTACAGTAACTAAAAAGTTACTTTCTCAGTAACGCATTACTTTTTGGTTTAAGTAACTGAGTTACTAACTGAGTTACTTTTTTACAAAGTAACTAGTAACTGTAACTAGTTACTATTTTTCAGTAACTAGCACAACACTGCTTGCGATACGCAAGGTTGTAGCTGCCCTAAATACACTGCTAAATATGTTTGTTGTGTTTCCCAACTTTTTGCCAACACAAACTGTCAAGGAAGGATTTCAACTTGCAGGTAAAAAACACCTGTTTGTGTGAATGAGTGGCGGTAGCGCGTCAGTCTTGAGATTCTGCGTGCTGGGTTCCTTTCCCAAGTGAAGTACATTTATGTGTAGTTTAATAAGTTATATTTCTTATGTCATATGGAATCAAGCACGTCATCAGCTTTTTGAGAGTAGGGGGGACATATTTTGACGGGGGGTCTGGGTGTCCTCCCCCAGAAAAATTTGAAAGAAGTAGATGCATTTTCCTGCATTCTGGTGCATTTTACAATTTTTTTTAATTTAAAATGATCTTCCTCTTTCATTGATTTTCCTAGGAGCTGGCATGGTCTGCAATTACTGACTACTATTACGTCTGGTGTAATACACCAGAGGACTGACAACTTTTTTGACACTTTATTCTCTTAATGAGAGCAAAATATGAGGATTTAAAAAATGTGAGAGTAAATTAGAAAAGAATGAGGTAACATGGTTACAAGGTGCATGATGCTGCTTTGTGTGTTAAAAAAACAGGAAAACGCGGAGTGGATTTCTATGTATATGGGTATTCCCCCTACTGATGAAGTGGAACGGATTTGATTGTGAAGCAATGGAAAGAACGATGGACTAGTAGACTAATATTTTTGATGGCAAATGTGGGGGGGTCCAAACGACTTTTTTTCAAGGGTGGGGGAGACGTGGCCCCCACCAATTATATTATGGTGACGCCCATGTATGGAATACTTATTAATTAATGTTATGGAATTATCCAGTTTGGTAATCTAGATGGGGGTAAAAGGCATGATGATGGACAGGCAACATATGAACCCCGGTCGCTGGCGTTCAGCTCACATACTAATCCACCACACCGCCGTCGCTACCTTCCAGCACATGCAATACGTTTCTTACATATAGGATGTATTTGAAAGGAATTCCCTAAATTACACAATAAAGCAAGTTGGAGGTTGCTTTTGCATTTTGCAATCATATGCACTCTATTGGGATTAATGGCGAACAATTCTGCATTTGGCATAGTTATTTTTAGACAATTAGGCTATGCAAAATCTTTTCACGCATTCACAGAATCTGCTATTTTTTTGCCAGCACGCCTCCCTTGCCTTATTATGGGCAACTGTATCGCCCCTTGGCGTTATTTGCTTTTTAAACTCCTGGTATGAGTTCATAATCACTACTTGCTCCTCCTGAGTGACATACACAGCCCGTGTTTGCTCCGTCGGATCCATTTCGTCAAGGTGGATATCGTTGGGTTACGCCCTTTTTATGGGAACGCGCATTTAAACTAAAGCGGAAAACCTGGCTTGACAAAGTGACTCGTAAGTGAGCTTCGTGGAACCGTTTAACTCTGATCTCGAATTTCGTATTTGTCGATCCAGGTTATCCAAAGAAAGCCTGGGTATGTTCAGCGAGCTTCGTAGTATACCCCCCTGGTCAACTGATTAATGTGATCGTATAGTATTAGCTATTGTTGATGATCCTCTTCTGGATTCACAAATGCATTTGTAGTTTTAATTACTTCAAATAATAATTGGATGGAAATAAGCAACATTCTGGGTAAGGTTGTGGGTGGATCAACTGACAGCCTTTCCAATCACTAGATGTTTTGGAGGTAAAACAAGTTTTTCTTAATTACAGATTTTGTATTTTCTTTTAGTTGATCCACCCACAACTTTACACAGAATGTTGCTTATTTTCATCTGATTATTATTTGAGGTAATTCAAATGCTAAACTAACTAAAATGATCAGAACATACAAACTGCTGAGCCAATGGATGAAGAGGTACATGATCCACCCCTGCCATAACATGACCATATGGCAAACATGATAGCGTTGCATGTAAGGCCTAAGAAAATGAATGATATGTGATAGAAACTATCTTCCATCTATCCAGAAGGAAATAATTAGTCTTCAGGCATTCTGATGATTAACACAATTAAACCACCAAATACCATATCCTATATCTTTCGCCTGAAATATTACCAACACAAAAAAGACGAAGCCATCATTTTTGTTGCAGAGGTCGTCATGAACGAATGACTTCATTCCTCAATGGTGTTAAGCAGACAACTACACAGAAAGTGGCTTCAACCCGATATTTATTTATTCTATATTTTTGGCATTATTGTTCAGGGTGCATTGTTTTTAAATAAATTAGAATTCAGAATTGAAGACAAAAATAGGTCTGAAAAGTAAAACAAAGTAGCGGTAGAGATTAAACTCTTTAAAGTCGTATGGTCAGCCAGTATCGTTCGAGGACATAATTAACAAAGTGTGGGAACAGGGGCTTCACACAAAAAGGTACTTGCTACTGTGCAAAATAACAGGTTTACATTTCTACAATGTTACACAAAAAAATGTCTTTGGATTGTCAAAACTAAAGTTAATGACTTCCACCCATGAATGATAATTTAATGGAACTCACTGAGTTAAGCAGCATCCCTGGTTCATTAATGTGGGAAAGGTATGTAGCAAATCCATTTTAAAACTTTTTCAGTTTTAGATATTGCATTACAGCTGGACTCATTTTTGCAACGCAACGTGCACACACAAACCAAAAAAATAACATGACGTCACTAAAGGTAAAGCAAACACTTGAGCTAAAGTGAAGGACAAGTAGAATCGATGAAACATTCATTAAATCTTTCTGTGGCAGACTTAGATACCTCAATAGTTTGCGGTGCCTTAGAGGTAAAATATTATAAGGCCACGGCCTATCCTTCCTGAATAGAAGGGTTTTTCAAGGCTCGACATTGCCATTCTACTTGCCATACACGCTAGCTCCATGTTTAGCATACCTTTAGTTACGTCACGTTCAAGTTGGTGTTCTGTCCGCGCGTGAACTTTGCATTAGCTGTAATTCCAACAATTTCAAACTTGATTTGCTACATCCAACCTGCACGTTGCATTTTAAACAACATTGGCTAAAAGGGACACATGATAATGGAACCAAAGGGAGGTGCAAATTTGACCAACAGTGCTCTAGAACTGGGATTCACCGTACTGGGATTCCCTCCCTTTGAAAGAGCATTTGTTCAAAGGGTAGGAAACACACATACACACACGCACACGCACACACAGTCAAGGGGTCTCATGCCTCCAACTCTAGCCCCAGGCCCAGCTTGTGGCCACCGGCATGGACACTCTTCCCGTCCACCAGCGCAGACAGAGTTAGCTTCATACCTGGATAAAAACATGCAGGAGATACTCAGTAACAGTATTGAGCCAACGTGACCCAATAGCATTGTACTTGTGTGTGCGCACACACACACACACACACACACACACACACACACACACACACACACACACACACACACACACACACACACACACACACACACACACACACACACACACACACACACACACACACACACACACACACACACACTCTTACCGTGCCGCAAAGTTTGGGTGTAGCCGATTCCTACCAAGCTGGCATTGTTCACCTTAGCCTACACAAATACAAAAAGTACAATATTTAAAAACATTTGACATAATACTAAAGTATTCATTTAACACTAAGTATTTACCATGAACATACACATAACTAATAGGGCTTGTACATCAGAATGTATCATGGGATTTTTTTTGTTGGCGATACTCACTATTAATTACTAAACACTGGCCAAAAAGAGCATTATTACCAACATAACTAATATTCCAATGATCCTATGCTTCTGAAATTGCAGGGGTCATTGTGATGAGATGTTGCGATGTACAAGCCCTACATACACATACATACAACAACATAAACAACATTTTACTTTTTATTATTTTATAAGTTTGTATTAAACCTGTATTTAACCAGGTAAGAAACTCATTGAGATTTAAAAATCAAATTAAGTATTCAACATGAATGGGCACCACCCGTCGGTTAACCACCCGTCGGTTAACCTATGTGCAGATGCAAGAGGACACCCAGACAAACGACACAAACCGAGAGGGTGGTGTTGGAGTCCAGCTGGTATTTGGCTCCGATTCCAAAGCGAGTGCCATTGCTGCCGGCGGTCCAGGCCAGGTTCACAGCCGTCTCGAGCTGGTCGTTGACCTTCTGATAGATGGACCCAGCAAACTCTGAACCATCGTTACTGAAAAGACCATGGTTGGTTGAACATTTTAAAAAGAGCAAGACTGTACAGTATGGAGTCAAAATTGAAAAAAAATAAATAAATGAATAAAAACTATCTACCATCATTTTATACATTGACTGGCTTGCGTTGGATGTAATGTGTGGTGTGGGCATAACACTGAGCCACATTAGTTTCTTCTAGCATTCCAGGCAATAGGGTGTGAGTGACCGATGAACTCAGTAAGTGTCTTGGTTGTGTATGCCTTTAAAAGAGGAGCAATTGGCCAATTTACCAAACTTACACATTGGTGTGCAATTGGAAGTCCCCGGTCTTGTAGCCAATTGCAAAGTTGCTCATGGTCAACTTGGATTTGGCTGTGTCGAAAGTCATCTGGTAGCCGGCCAGCCAGCCTTCGTAGCCGGCGACACCCGCTCCATGGAGCATGGGGCCAGCAAAGTCCAAGTCCACGTCAACGCCAAGGTTGAGGTAGTCACGCTTATACGCCGTCTTCACTCTCCCACTCTTCTTGCTGCCAACAGCAAACACAAGAGCACAGGATAATTAATTTAATGAAATCAATACAAGCTGACTATTTCAAAAAGGGGGGGGGGGGGGTTACTTACAAGGCATGTCTGTCATTTTGCTTTCAACAAATGTCAATAAACTAAGCTTACCCTGAGTTTGGTGAAAACGTAGTGTCAAATGTAAGTTTCAGTCCCTTGGTGATCTAAAGGCAAATTAAAATCAACAATAAATTAGTTACATTATTTGGTGGTACAGTTTGCAAGGTGATACACATGTTGCCGTTGATCATATGTTACCTGATCTTCAACGCAAACTTCGGTCCCAAGTGTGTTGTCCGTCGTCCACTTTTCCGTGAACGTCAGCCCATATTCAGCCCATTTGTACTTAGTTTCCAGGCTCCCGTTGACCTTTCCGGTG
This sequence comes from Merluccius polli, assembly GCA_030340625.1. Lineage (NCBI taxonomy): Eukaryota > Metazoa > Chordata > Actinopteri > Gadiformes > Merlucciidae > Merluccius > Merluccius polli. The sequence goes on along the minus strand of JAOPHQ010002851.1, from coordinate 101,038 downwards.
TCCGTGTTTGATAAGCCGGAGGTTTTGAATTCCTAAACAGCATTCAAGATTTTGTAAAACATTACAGCCAACATTAAAGTGTCTATAAATAAAGATTTAACAAATGTGTGTCACTGTTGTCACACTGGTGTTAAAGGAGCTATATGTAAGAAATGTACTCAAAGTAATCATAAAATGACCCTAATATGTCAATAGACATTGAGGAATCATGTTAATTTCAAGTATTTATGTCAGACATAATAGTAGTCCAGCCAGAATATTTAATTTCAAACGCAATATTTCTGTGCCAGGAAAACTGTTTTGTTTTCATTTTGTGTTTTGGTCTGTTGCGCCACCTTCTGCCTAGCGTCCAATCGCGAAGTCAGTACTGTGTCGCCATCCGGGTTGCCAGATAGGCTGAGCTGCAGCCATTTACTGTATAAGGAAGGCTGCAGCTACAAATGTTTCGGGTCAGAAATGTCTGACGTTACTAAATGCATTCGTGAACATGTTTACATTGCACTATTAGCCTACCAAATATATTTTAGTTGGGTAATGAAAATGGTCCATGTTTCCACTGGAGTGAGCTATTGCAGTATATCTTTAGAATTATATTTGGCTTATCGCCATTATTCAGTTTTTGCTAGAAAAACATGTTTGAAGCGAATCATTGCGTCGTTGCCTCATGGGCGTTTTCACGAAGTCAGTATTGTTTGCTCAATGACTGTATGTAAGGATTTCACACCATTGAGGGCCATTTACTGCACACCGACTGCAGTGTGGATGATAATAAAACAGCGGTCAGAGCTGGCGTGTGTGTCCGTGAGGGGCTGCTCTATTTCGGACACATTACTATGAAGCCCCGGTGACGGTGTGGGAGTGCGGATGATAATAAAACAGCGGTAACAGCATGTGTGTGTGTCCGAGAGGGCTGCTCTCCTCGGACACATTACTATGAAGCCCCGGTGATGGTCTGGAAGTGTGGATGATAATAAAACAGCGGTAACATGTGTGTGTGTCCGAGAGGGCTGCTCTATTCGGACACATTACTATGAAGCCCCGGTGACGGTGATGCAGTTGGTCAATATTATCAGGGATCTATGCAAGGCAAGTGTATTTGTATAGCACACTTCATTCACAGAGGCAATTCTATGTTCTTTACCTAAATAAAAGCAAAGAACAGTATGTAAAACACTTGTCATGGTTGCTCCTTCTAGTAGACGCAGTGTTGTGTTGAGTAATCCGGGAACGGGGAATCTGGCAACCGCTACTCTGGGGGGGGAGGGGGAGGGAGTACCACGCTGTACAGTATTTACAACGTGGTTGCAATAACAGTTTTGGCCAGAGAGGGAGCAATCCTACATATAGGTCCTTTAAAAGCGTGTGTTTTCTTTTCATCTTAAGGTAAATAATAGGAAATGTGACATAATTTGACAGTATGGACCAAATAAACTTACCACTCCACTATCAGACTTTGTTTTCACATCAAGTTTTACAACTCCAAAACCTGCAAAGACATTCACAATTTAAAAAATAATGCACGGCTCTATATTGCAATAACAGCTAGGGCTGATAGACATTCATTTGCAGACTCATGTTTTATTACTGTGTAAAATCCCCCTGCTGTAAGTGGGTGTGCACGTACAGCATCACATTGCGCGCATGCGCATATGCAAGCGTAGTTATGCACCTGTCCCAATCAAGCCTACCCGTTGTTCAGTATGTGCTTTACTTTACACGTTGTGCGGTTTATGACCATGTAAGTGTTCAATTGATTTCGTGTCTATTCAAGCATTAATGAAACGTGACATTTGGTTTATTAAAATAAGTCATTGTTATGTTCTGTGTACCTTTGGGAAGCTTACGTCATATATATGTGGTAGCTGTCCCAGGATAACTAATGTCGCACTGCGATAACAGGCGCTGCACGGTAATCTGTGACTTCATTATTCTTACCCTAACCTATTTATGAAATACAAAACGGGGACATTTGTAGTTCGGCTGTCCCCATCTACAAAATATATTTTGTTGATATGGTGTTATTGCTGTTATTATTTCTGAAAAAAAGGGACATACGTGACCATCCTATATGGCTCCGTGATTGAGTTTATTAATGTGTTATTAATGAGCCTGCACTGCAACACCTAGAGGAATACTGTGCTTACACTCACACACACTCTCTCCCTCTCTCTCCCCCTCTCTCTCCCCCTCTCTCACACACACACCTGTGTTCATACTCAAATACCACAACTACCCTGAGAGGCACTACTGAAGATGTCATTGTGAATTAAATGAATCATTGTAAAGTGGCAGCAAACCGAACCAGCTGCATTCCTCTGACCGCAGTGTCACACACAGCACGTCTAATATCATTACCATAGCCTTTGTTGAAGATGTCTTTGGCAGATTTTCCAAGGTCGCCATATGATGGAGGGACTGACATTATTCCTTAAAAAAAACAAAATTAAAAAAGATTTAAAACGTTGACCAGAGTCGTGCTGGTGTCCTCCCACTAGCTAAGCAGGTAGCCAACAATGCCATCTTGCTAACCAATACGAGCGGATTGATCATTCATTCCGCATGTGTGCGATGCAGGCTTGCATTTTAAAATCAAGAACTTACCAATTCGCAGGGGGTTTAGTGTAGTAGTAGTAGTAGTAGTAGTAGTAGTAGTGTAGCTGTCAGTTGATAGTGAAGTGAACACCGAGGAGTGCTGCTGTAGGGCGACGTGAAGGAGACACCCTTCCTGACCTAGGCACTGCAAACAGGACCCCGAATTATAGCCGACCGCGTCTGCGCCTGTTTTAAATGCAGTCGCCGACGCTAGTGACGCTATTTTTCAGTTCATGATTGAATAACTATGTTAAATTTGATTTCAAACATTCGGGTAATATATTATACATCAACCGTAAACATGTTCCGGGTAAATATTAATGCCCAATTTGTGAACGGCGAAAGGCAGCCCCCTGAATCACCATGGTTACCATTACGCTAGTACGGCTTGCCGGTAGCGTGACCTGTAATCTGGAAACACCGCATCAGATCTGACCCCCTAAAGATGGTCTAGTTAATAATAATAATAATAATAATAATAATAATAATAATAATAATAATAATAATAATAATAATAATAGCGACGTATTGACACCCTATCTGTGTGTTTTTAAATCTCAATGAGTTTCTTACCTGGTTAAATACAGGTTTAATACAAACTTATAAAATAATAAGAAGTTAAATGTTGTTTATGTTGTTGTATGTATGTGTATGTAGGGTTTGTACATCGCAACGTCTCATCACAATGACCTCTGCAATTTCAGAAGCATAGGGTCATTGGAATATTAGTTATGTTGGTAATAATGCTCTTTTTGGCCAGTGTTTAGTAATTAATAGTGAGTATCGCCAACAAAAAAAATCCCATGATACATTCTGATGTACAAGCCCTATTAGTTATGTGTATGTTCATGGTAAATACTTAGTGTTAAATTAATACTTTAGTATTATGTCAAATGTTTTTAAATATTGTACTTTTTGTATTTGTGTAGGCTAAGGTGAACAATGCCAGCTTGGTAGGAATCGGCTACACCCAAACTTTGCGGCACGGTAAGAGTGTGTGTGTGTGTGTGTGTGTGTGTGTGTGTGTCTCTAGCAACATGGATGCCAGTCAGCAGCATCAGCAGCTGAGAAAGTACTTCTGCAGGACTGTGACACCTCATTAGGTTATACAAATTTTACCCTTTTTTAATAAAAATTAATTAAAAGCAGCAAATGCATAGTAGGTGCAGTAGCCTGTAGGTACTGACTCTACACTTAAGTAGTTTAGTTTATTAATGGCAACTCATTAATGGGAAGGACAAGAGCACATGCACACCGTCTTTATGCCCGGTTGATGATTTGTGGATTTTTATTCCATTAAAAGAAATTATGCTAACATGCCATGAGTACCAATTACATTACGACAACTTTATTGTAGTGGCAATAAAAAAAATGCACATTGTCTTTTTAAACAAATACATAGTTATGAGCAACTGTAAACATAGCCTCTGAATGTGCATGTTGCAATAACCTTATATATAAAATATAAAAAATACTTGACATTTACAAAATAAATTAATACAAAATGAACAAATACGTACAAATGTAAGCAAATGCTACTCAAAAGATACCAATCCATTGGTATTCTTTTAGGTTTAAATTGTACTTTTCTAGTCATGTATATAACATATTAATACAAAAAGGATACAACTAACTATCCACAGACATGTGGCCATTTACCTTAAAAGCCATTTAACATTAAAGACATCAGCTATTTCTTATACAGACAAGCCTTTTGTAACATCTATGGTGATTGGCAAATTGAAAACCATTAAGACATTTGGAGAACCTTTCACACTACATCCATTTTGGCTCCATTCCCATTATTCTTTAGTTGACATAATCAAGGGGAAGGCGGGGGCATTTGAACAACCAACATTAAAGCCACACTAACAGACATATCCAAGATCTGATTAATTTCACAACGAGAAGAATTACATTAGTGGCGGTAGACGTTAGTATTTACTAAAGCTGTGGAAAACACAGGAATCTTATGGAATGTAGATCAATTTATACTTTGAAGCGTCGCCTATCTACTGCCACTGGTTGTACAGCGTGAGAAAGGGCTGCTCCTTGCAATGCAAGAGTCAACAGTGTCCCATTAGCCCTATATTGCGTTTACTATTGTCTATAGAGCTCACAGTAAATCAAATATCAAATATACAAAGTTCACCAGTAAATGTTCACTATAATCCCTATAAGAGACCTTGACATAATGAGTGATGTTAATTTCACAATAAATTTCATGGTGATTGAGAAATATATTAGTAGATTTATTTTTTGTTACATTTATTTGTATAATTTAAATAGTTCTATTTTAACAACGTAAAAAATGCTGTGCAAGCTGGTAAATTAAAATCAATTAGAGTGACGTATCCTTCTTGTAGTGACGCACATTTAATGTGAAAGAAAAGTGGAACGTATGGCGCTTTAACAAACTCTGGATGGTTCATTGGATCTTATATAATCCACTCCTGGAAATACTGACGGAAGTCCCAGAACGTGTCATTACGACGTGTGCACCCTGTCAGACCCGGGCGTCGTTAGGGTGACCTGAGCCGCGGTGGAAGGCTCTCAAACAGTTGGCAACAATTGGATGGAGGACCTAAAAAAATAAAAATAAAAAATAAAAAAGCAGCACTGGCACACTGAGTCTGACCGCCCTCAACTTATCAGACGTCGTAGCATGACTGGCTTGGCGAAGGGCCAACAGTACTCGTTGGGCACGGGTCCGTTGACGTTGCACTCGAAGAAGGAGAACATGGGGAACCAGATGCGCGCGCGGCGGCTCTGCTGGTAGGCGCGCGTGTTGGCCAGCGTGTGGTAGTACAGGAAGAGTCTGGTCGTGATGTAGAAGGCGATGAAGACGTCGATGGAGTAGTGCTCGTGGGCGGCCAGGATGAAGAAGATGCCGAACAGGTTGAGGACCCACGACAGGGTGTGGATGAAGTTCCACGTCCTGGGGGTGTCTGTCACAGAAATGGGGAAAAACAAGTGTTCAAAAATGGCTTTACAACCAAGCTATACATAAGTAATATTCATGCTTATTAAACAAATAATAAATAAATAAATATATAAACAGAACTCCCTGCACATTGACTACACTTGCCATTTAAACTATGGCATTGTACTATTTGAGCCAATTAGCGTTTACAATATGTGTATTGTTTGTTGTTTAATTTCCAACAGTGGTAGTGAAGGTGTTCTCTCTAGGACTGTGGTACCACTGACAGTCACCAGAGGGCAGCAGGAGCAGTACTCTGACGTTTTTCCTTTTACAATGCTTTGCCCCCTAGTTCAACCTCCCGAAGGGAAGTTGTATACACCATAATAAAACACAGTGTTCGAAAACTCACACTCTGTGACAAAAAAGTTGAGCATGGTGATCACCACCGTGTGGCCACTGAACATGTAGTCCCCGCATGTATGCACTCCAGTAAGGCTCATCCCGAAGCCACTCCAGATGGCCACAGCTCGATGCAGTTTGGCCCACATGTCCCCATAAATCTGTAATGGGGAGCAGACGCAACCGATGGTGACAAACAATGGGAAAAAAAGGAAAAAAGAAATACAAATAAATCAAGCGCTTACGCACGCATTCTGCAGGTCTGCCAGCTGGGTGTTGTTTGACGCAGATTACCGGGCTACTTACCTTTCCTGAACACTGCAGGTGCTGTCCCGGGACAGACAGGGAGGTGACGAACATGGTGATGCAGCGCAGCATGAACACGGTACCCATGAGGCTGCACAGGCGGCGCAGTAGAATAGACCTACAGCAGGGAAGGCAGAGCTTGACAATATAGCTTTTATTTGTGATGTGTGCTCCCTTATTAAGTATCTTCTCCAAAGTAAAAGACAAGTCAAGATATGTAATGTTTAAAAGTGCATCTAAAGCACAAAGAAATGGGTACTTTACCTGTGCTTGTGGAGCAGTAGAACCAGCAGCCAGATATTGCAGAGGATCACTCCGCAAGCCTCAGCCATGGCAAAGGCCCAGGGTATTCTAGGCACACTGGTAGAAAATAAAAAGGTTCAAAGTGTTAAATTACACAGCCCAAGCACATATCTCTTCAAAGAGCATCATACATTGCCTGGAGGCTCATAATTTCCACATCATAAGTGTTAAACATAATTGTAATCAATCTAACATAGTCAATCTAGCCGATTTTAGCTAAGCCGCTGAGAAGTCAGACAGCTCGCAGCATAATTGATTTCATTCAAAATTCACTTGGCCAAAAGCATTCTGCCCCTTTCCCAGCAATCAGCTCTCACAGCAAGCCAAGACAATCATCTCTAGCAGCTCAATGTAAACAAAAGTTCTCAACAGTCCCCTTAAAAGTGGGTCAATCAAAGACACCTTTTTTTTGCCAAAGCTAGTCCATTGGGGAATACGCAAGGACACTGGCTTTTAGAAAGTAGGGCATTAATAATGTCCAGTCCACTCTGGCCTGATATCACAGATGAAATTTGAAATTAAATTAGGGCTGGGTGTAGAAATGTACTGTTGTGATCTTTTTTTCTGTTGTCTATTTGGATGGAGTCATCCATCTTTTCTCGAACCCTGGAAGCTTACGGACTTCCGGGAAACAAAGTGACCAAGACAGTGGGTACTGTGTGATCACAATGCTTCTGGTTTATTCAGGTCGTGTGAACACATACAGAATCAAGAACAAGTAAGTAGTGTATGTGGCAGCCCTGTCCAGAATCACGTTTTCAGCACCCCCCCAGATAACAACGTCTTAGTATCAGGAGAAGCAAAACAATGTCACGGAGTACTAGCTGAAGCAGGCACAAGGCCTACACAAGAGATACACGTTTATACAGTTTATGCTGAGTGGAGGAAAGGACATTTTTCCTTGGGCTGGAGAAACTTTACAGGCGTCTCTAGGGTAACAGATAAGGTGGTTGCTCTGCCCTCGCACATTTAGTCTAAACATGAAGAATTGGTACACAGTGAAGTGGACAGTTACCAACACACAAATATAATAAAGAATAATCCCAAGTTCATGTTGATATACCAGACAACTCCTAACATTTACCAACTGAATAAGTATGAGGACTTTTATACAATCATCATACCACTTAAAGACGATGAACAACAATATATATATTATTGTTCATCGTCTTTGAGTGGTATGATAAATACAAAGCAAGCAGCCATATCTTGCTTGATCCAGGGCTTAGTTAAAAACATAGAAATGATGTTTGTCGCTCTCACTCCCGTTCACCTGACAGAAAAACATCTTACATCTTAGAAAATGAGATGGGACACCCACCTGTCTAAAAAGATGTCTGGCAGAGGAGGGTAGGTGCGCATGTCTGGCACTCTCTCATGCACGATGACCATGACGAAGGAGGTGAAGCCAAACACAAACACCACGTACACGGAGCTGAGCGCCGTCTTCCAGTACTCTGGGTCCAGGCGGCGGGACTGCTGCTTGTACTTCCCGTTGGTGTACTGGTGGTACTCCTCGCCGACGGGCGCCGTCTCCGCGCTGTCGCACTCCCTGCCGGGGTCCCCGTTGCACAGCCAGTCCAGGCTGCCCCCGGAGCCCGTGGGGGAGTGGCCGTCGAAGGGCAGGCCCAGCTCCTCCAGCAGGTCCACGTTCTGCTTCTGGAGCTTGCGGATGGACTGCATCAGCCGCTTGATGTCCCCCAGCACCTTGAGCTCCAAGGGCGGCGAGCGGAGGTCATACTCGCTGAGGCTGAGCAGGCTGGTGCCGTCCAGCCGGTGCCGGTTGCACAGCAGGTCCACATAGTCGCAGAAACCCTCCTCCTTCAGCCACCGGGCCACATGCTTGGTGGTCCAGCGGCGAACGCTCAGCTGGGTCATTTCCTCCACACCGAGAAAGCTGAACAGATGAATGCAACGTTCAACGAATTCACATTAATGATACAACATAAAATGTGAAAAAGGTATCACCTGAATATTAATGTATATACTTGCAGACAAAAAAAGGCTGGAAAAGTCAGAGTAACACTTGTACAGCATAGGAAATGCTGTACAATAATGAGTCCAGCAAGGCAAATATGTGCTTTTCCTTGAGTAAGATGCTTGCACAACCATGGGAAATTGCACAATGAGATCCACACCCACTATTTGTTTTAATAATTTAGGTGAAGGGGCAGAGAGACACCTTACAATGCTACTGCTTGCCCCATACCCCTTTATTTAGGCCTTACTAACTCAATGACAACACATCCTCCATACATCATTGTCTAATAATGAAATAACCTATTATGCCCAGTTAGTATGTGTGCTGTAACCTGCACCATATGTCACCCCTAATAACAGAGCAGCCTCATGTTATCTTATTATACTGTTATAAAAACAACAACAATGTCTTGCTAGCCAAGCTTTTGGTGACAAGCTACCCAAAAAGCTACGGCTAATAAAAAGTCAAGCTTGAAAAAGTACTCACTTAAAAAAAGGGGGTTCATAAAGTGGTAATCCTCAGTGCATCTGACACAACATCTCTGCCATTACACCGGCCATCAGGGCAGCAAGTGGCTAATGCTCACTAGCTCTGAGCTACCTAGCAGACATAAGCCTGTTTAATGCGGACGGGTTACTCACTGTAATCTGATGTAAGCACCGACAGGGACAGACAACGCGACAGCGTATCTTGGGCAAACTAGCTGTATGGCATCTCACATGAGTCTGGCGAAAGCTTGTCGACATGCACCGCGGACATTAAACGTTTGTTAAGGTTCATTTCGCCTTGGCTTTCGGCGGGTTAGCATTACCGTGCTTGACAACACGCCGTAACGCCTGGAAGAGCTGCGCACAAATAAATAGCTTTGAATTCGGACGTTGGCGCTAGTTGACAATGGTGACCCCTACTGGCGACATGGTGCATTGCACCGTTTGGCGTTGGGACCTACCACGTTGGGATTACACACACACGCGCGCGCACACACACGCACACACACACATGATTATCAGCAGTTGTGGCCGAGGTTGGGGCGTGTGTTGTGTGCACTGCCCTAGCCTTATCATAAACACACACACACACACACACATTATAGACAAAATGGGGCTCAAGTCGTTATAATGAAGTTCACAAATGCCATGCAGAATAGAATAGAGCCTTTTTTTTGTCACTATACACATGTACAATGATATCAAAAGCCAACTCCAATAACAGTGCAACAGTGAACAACAATAATATAAAATATAAAAAATATACAATATAAACATAGGCAAGAAAATATAAAAAATATACAATAGGCCTATAATATAAACAAAGAAAAGGGAGGTAAGGTGCACAGTCCTGAGGAGTCATTGTGGAGTATTGCACATTGAAAAAAGAGTACTGCACGTTGTAAAATACTGCACAGTAGGTAAGATTTAGGTAGGTAAGATGTAGATTTGTGAAATATATTAATATATTGTACCTTTACCCCCTAATAGTCAATCCTATGACTGATCCTATGTTTGTAATAAACACATAAACACACCCAAACAGTAATCATGTTACTGTTTTATATTTAGCCTATAGGGACACCTGTTGCTGTCTCCGGTGTGCGCACCGACTGGACTACCGGAGAGCCGCGGCGAGACAGCCGCACCTCAGGTCCGTACGCCATGCCCGGTCTACGGGGAGCCGGGACCCGCACCGTGGGACCCCCCCACCCCCCCACCCCATCGGTGCGGGACCTGGAAGTGGTCCTGCACGGGGGGCCGCGGTTCGGCAACCATGCGGACGAAGTGTGGCCCAACTTGTTCATCGGAGACATGTGAGAATGATAATGACCCACAGTTCAAACATAGGCTAATAATAATAATAGCCTAATAATAATAATAATAATAATGTTGTTGTTATCGTGTACATTTTTATTTAGTATAAATTGTTTTTTTGTTTTTTTTCCTATTGTACATTTTACATGTGTTGGCATTCTGCGGGACGGCAAAGCAAGAATGTCATTGCACATGGAAACATGTTTTCTACTGTGTGCATATGATAAAAACACTTTGAATCTTGAATCTCTAATAATAACCCCCATGTTGATATCCTCCACACTACTTGAACCCCGCGGCAGGTCGGTGGCCAACGACCGCTACAGCCTGTGGAAACTGGGCATCACGCACGTCCTGAACGCGGCGCACGGCGCGCCGCGCAGCGCGGGGAGCCGCCGTTTCCATGGCGACAGTGTGGATTATTATGGAGTGGCGGCGGAGGACTCCGCCGCCTTTCACCTGGCCCGCTATTTCACCCCGTGCGCGGACTACATCCAGAGGGCGCTGGACACACCCGGTGGTATGCAATGATACACATACATATACACACATATAGGAAGGCTATAATACACACACACACACACACACACACATACATATACACATAAATACACATGCATACACACACACACACACACACACATAGGCCCTACACATTCACACCCCATAAACACACACACACACACACACACACCCCACACACATACACACACACACACACCCCACACACACACACACACACACACACACATACACACACAGGCATATATACCCCCCCCCCCACACACACACACACACACACACACACACCCACAACCAGTCTGCATAGAGTAATAGGCTACAATATGTGTCCATCTATAGTTTGAGTCATGTTGTTGGGGTCCTCCTCCTTCCCCAGCCAGGGTGATGGTGCACTGTGCGGTGGGCGTGAGCAGGTCCGCCTCGCTGGTCCTGGCCTACCTGATGATACGCCACGGTTACCGGCTCCTGGACGCCATCCTCAAGGTGAAGGAGCGGCGCTGGGTCTTCCCCAACAGAGGCTTCCTGCGGCAGCTGAGCGCCCTGGACGTCCAGCTGCACGGCGCGCAGGACTGGACTGAAAGTTAACTTCTTCTTTTTTTTTTTACAAAAATGTTTATTTATTTTTTTCAAGCAGAGTAGAGATCCTGCGTTAACTAAGTGGTAGGCGTTTACATGACGTTTAACAGACACCGGTTTACATTAGTATGTATAGGTTACTGAAGCGCTGCGCAATGGCGCCCCCTGCGGCGCGCACTGGTAGGACAGCGCTGCTCCAGGTCAAGGGTGAGCACTAAATTTGGAAGACAGTGGAGACGCACCTGCTCGGACGGATCACCCTGCGCAGGAGCAGGCAGGCGGACTTTTAATAATAATAATAATAATAATAATAAAAATAGCAATAATAATAATAACAATAACAATAGTCATAATAATAATAATAATAATAATAATAATAGCAACCCATTTGGAATAAAGCAGACTCTGTTCTAGTCAGAGTCTACTTAAAATGTCCACCGTGAAAGACAAGAGGAAGCAGTACATGACAGTGAAGGATTTGCAGAAAGTTTTGGACTCGTGCGATCTGCAGCTGCATCAGGTTGATGAGGTCTGGCCCAACATCTACATCGGGAATGTGTAAGTAGCTAAGCTATTCTATATCTTGCATCTTGTGTATTTTGTCACATTTAGTATTTAGTTAATTGTTTGATTTATTTTATGTTAGCCTTTATTTTATTTTATTTATTTTATGTTAGCTTATTTGTATTCTAAACCCTGTATTACCTTCCCACCTTTGTATTGCACCTTTGTATTGCAACTGTTGCACAGTAATTTCCCTCGGGATGAATAAAGCTTCTTGAATCTTGAATATATATTTGTTTAACAACAACAGTGACACATCTCACACCGATGTGAAAATGTGTGTTGTGCATGAACAGGGTCCAAAATTAGCTTTTAGAATTGTCTACCTGCCAGAGTGGAAAAAGCCACCGGCCAAGCAATTGTTTTAATATGTAACCCTGTTTTTTTTGTACCTGCCAAAAGGTCAAATCTGTCCGCCCTTGGCTGGTGGCAGGTGTTAATTTTGGACCCTGGGCATGAAGTATGACATATTTCCCTGATCTAATTTGCGTGTTGTGTGTCAACGTGTTCACTCCCTTCTGTACTCTGCAGGCACATAGCCCAGAACAGGACTGCTTTGCAGAAACTAGGCATTACTCACGTGTTAAACGCTGCCCATTCCAAGCGAGGCAGCATTGGGGACCAAAGATTTTACGGCAACGACATTGTGTACTGTGGCATTCCAGCGGAGGACTCCACCTACTTTGACATCGACGTTTACTTCAAACCTGCGGCCGATTTCATTCACAAGGCCCTGAAAGCCCCAGATGGTAAGACTCCTTAAGGACGCCTGATTCGCAACAATGGATGAATGGGCTATTTCAATTACGGCACAACCGCTGATGGATGCAATGCGTACCGTCTGTACAAAACGGCGTTAGACGGGGTCTGACTTCAGGTGATTAGCGCCAACATATCCATTTTTCTTTCAAGTGCAGTTCTTTGTACATCAAGCCATATCAGTTCCCCCCCCCCCCATGTCATTTATAATTCTTTAATAAAACCCATTGATGCTGTCATCTCAAAGTCACGTGTCGTCAGCGCTCCTGGCAGTTCTGGGGTGGAGCTAGCAGCAGTCAGGGCTTACCTTGCAGAATTCAAGTCTATCGCGAGGTCACTACCACCCCGGTTTCTTTTACAGCATAGCGATCGAGTAAAGGACGAGAGAGAGAGAGAGAGGCGTAAAGTGAACAAAGGAAGTTAATCGTGGACACTATTTTTAGCCGGCGGCGGGACGGTTGGGAGAGTCGGGAGAACGGCTGCCGTTTTGAGATGAGCAGCCATGTATGATATCGCTAAGACGGAGACCTCTTGCAAATCCTTTTGCATCTCCCCCCCCCCTCTCTCTCTCTCTCTCTCCCTCTCTCTCCCACTCCTCTTTCTTTAGGCAAGGTTCTGGTGCACTGCATCATGGGACTGAGTCGGTCCTCCACCTTGGTGCTGGCGTATCTCATGATCCACCGCAACCTCCCCCTCCGGCGGGCCTTGAAGAACCTGGTGGAGAAGAGAGCCATCTACCCCAACCGCAACTTCCTGGCTCTGCTGCTGGATCTCGATCTGCAGCTGAAGAGGAAGAAGAGAACCTGCCACATCCTGTAATAACAGAAATATCAGTATCCTGTATATTGCACTCTTTATTCAATGGTCACCCCGCCCAGCATCTCTTAGTAAACAGTACTGTGAGTACTGTGTCATCTACAGTGAGCACATGGAACAACAACGGGGGATGATAAGGCGTCGGGAGAATATTGGGTCTTGAACCAGCGTTTTCATTTTGTACAATGATCTACGGTCGATCAGTGTTTTGTATCACGACAAAATGGACCAAAACTATTAAGAGAACACTTGAATATTCATTTTTTGGTTTGTTTTTTTTATGTTCGCTGTGCTCAAATGTTTGTGATAAATCATTAAATTAATATAGCTCAGAAGAGGGACTGCTTCCTCTTTAGACTAAACAGAATTTTTTTTATTATTCAACTTTACTGATAAACTTTTTAATGGAAGCCTTAACTGTATTTGAAGCATGGCTCACATCTGCCTTTCCCACACTATGTAGCCACACAATTCAATTAACTTTATTATTCTTCACTTGTGTGAAAGTGTCCCCCTCTCGGTTAATCTTCCCGGGAAACAGCCGGTGAAGCCAGAATCATTCTGAGATGAGTTTCAGATGTTAACCGAGCAAAAAAAGAAAATAAACTTAGAGGAACTGGGGGAACACAGACAGCTGAACTATGATCGACATGAAGCCCCTGAGAGAGAGACAGCGAAGTAACTTCTTAAATCAAGGCAGGTAACTGTTATATAATGACAATCTTGACAATTACAGAATCTGCTGTCCTTAGACACGGTTCTGCTCCCCCCCCCCCCACACACACACACACACACACACAAACAAACACACACACGCCCACCAACCGCAGGCTTTCAGGGACCGAGCCTCCAGTGTGGCGGCCCCCACCCTCTACAGCTCTCTCCCAGCAATGATCTGCAGGTTTAGGTTATTATTCTATGCTATTTTAGTCGTTATGCGTATACATGTTTATGTGCAGTCAGTGTATGTATGACGTCAAACGGTATTTAAATTTGTAGTGTACTGATTTCCGTGTGCACCACACGTTTCCTTGCACAAGGTAAACGTTTCCACAGACGCTCTTCTGCAGGGCACGGTCTTTTCTATAAATGCATTGTGGACCACCCAGATGCTGTCGATAATCCCCTTCATTTGACCAACAATAACAAGACGAGGAATCACCTCCACATACAGCGAAGAGGAAACAGAGCAGTTGATATCGCCCACGAGAGGCGGACCTGGAACCGGTACAAAAAAGAGAAGCCTTCTTCTGTTTAGCCTCTGTGGTAACCGTGGGCGCTTCTCCCAATACGTAGCATCTTTAATTACACAGAAGTGGAGCAGAAAGGACAGGCTAGCCTCGGGGTAGGAGGAGGCTATGAAAGCGGCATGCGCACCCTGGGAAATCGGTTCTCCGGCCTCCCAACTGTGGGAGGGAAGGGGAAGGCTGGCGCTTCCACATCAATGGAGGGAGCGCGGAGAGACGCCCGCGGTTCCCCCACCCCCCCCCCGCTCCGTGTTGTTGCTTCACCACTGCAGCCCCGCTTGACCGGCCGCTGCACTTCCCCTCTTCAAGTCATCATAGAAGTACATAACCTTTTTTTTTTTTAATTGGTTTATTTGTAAGGGAAACGTGCAGAGGAACATCGACAGTCGCAGAAAGTATTGTAGACGTATTGTGGACGCGTGTACAGCCGAAGGTAATTTCCAAGACCAGTCCTTCACACGCTTGAGAAGTGTGTGAAGATATATAGGTTGTCTCACTGGCATACGTGGGAAGCAAAGGATGATACACACGTACAATGTGTGCGTACATACGTACACACACACGCATCTCTGTGTTCAAAAGGCCTCCCAGAAGAGCCGGTGAGGGCGGATAAAGCCATCAGCATGGCGAGAGTATAGCTCCATATGCCAGGGCAGCTTTACAAAAGGTCAGCGAAACAGATTCGGTCTCAATGACTCATCACTATGGAGGATGTGACAATAAGACTTCGAACCCCCCCACTCCCGTACAGCACTTGGGGCCAGCAGCGGGCCACATGGAAACAGAGAGAGAGAGAGAGAGAGACATTGCTTTCTTTACAGTGACAATGCAATGCACACACCGGTGAGGTGAACACTCCTGGTCTACGGATAACACTCGCTTCCTTGAGCGAATGCAAATGTATACAGTATGCATAATGGAGGCCTTCAATACCCCGTGTGTAAATCATAGATGCTCAGGTTGGTCCTCCCAGCAGGAGATAAAGAATGGCGCTTTACGAGACAATACATTTATTTTTTTCCCCTGGTTCGTATTCCCTGGAAAGAGATGCACAAGATATACCGTATACAGGGCACACACTATACTACACACACGGTATATACACAATATACTGTGTGTGTGTGTGTGTGTGTGTGTGTGAGAGAGAGAGAGTTAGTGCCGGTGTATATGTGGGCAAAAAAAGGAATAAACAGCATAGAAACAGCAAAACGGGATGTATCTCGATATTTCCAGTGAATATTTTTCAGTTAATATTTTTCCGTGAATCACATTATGGACAGACTTGGGTGGAAACATGTCTGAGCATTGTCACATGACAAGTAAAATATACTGTTTAAAAACCCAAGTTACCACACGGCCATTCCAATCACTCAACGTGCCCAAATCGTGGACAGAGAGTCGCTTCCCACAGTAGCCGATTCACCTATTGCCGAGCGTAACCCAATGTGTGTCCTGAGGCACGTGGGTTGAGAAGATACGTTGGGTATGTGGGCACATGTGGGACTCCTCCCCCACCCACCCCACCCCCCCACCCACAGGGAGAGGTGCAGCTCTTGTGCTTTTTAAAGCACAGCGTCGTCACCAGGCTCTAGTGACGGCACGGGATTGGAATTCCCACCGGCGGGTTTCCATGTGCGACGCTTTGATACGGCGGCGGGGCGAACAACCGGCGACGGCCCCTGAGCGTCCACAGACATGCCCAGGGGCCTCAGCGGTGCGGCCGGCCCCGGGGGCTTGGGGACCACCGGCGGGAGGTACGAGACGCCCCAGGCGTCCGAGCTGCAGAGGCTGATGTGGACCAAGAACGGGACCAGCGGCCACCTGGACCGAGTCCTGCCCAGGATCTACGTTGGAGACATGTGAGTCCCGTGCACAACGCCAGGCAACACTCGTACTACGCTCAGTCCCCAGGCACCAGGCTGAAGACCTAGGTTGCATCATAGATTCTAATTCATCATAACTCATAATTCATCCAATGTGGTCATTTTCGATGACCACATTGGGTATGTGACCAAAACTGCCTTTTATCACTTAAAAACATATTGCCTGTGTGTCTGTTTTCTCGCCCAGGCCAATACTGAGAGGCTAATGTAAAGCTTTCATCACTAGTAGGATGGACTAGTAATGCTCGCCTTTCTGGTCTAGCAAAAACAAGCCATGGTTCAACTTATACAACATTCAGCTGCTCATGTGTTGACCAGGACCAGAAGGAGTGCACTGGCTGACCTGTTAGTTTTAGAATTGATTTTAAGATTATTTTAATTGGTTTACAAACATGGTTTTAGGATATGTACCCACTAGATCCCTTGGGTCGTCTGGTAGTGTCTGCCTCCTGGTTGTCCCCAAGGGTCCGGCATAAGACCCCCACCAGAAGACCTGAGGGTTGAGGGGAGTATGGATAAAACACACCAGTGTGTGTGTTTATTTCCGACTTGCACTTTTACCTTTCTTTCAATTTCACTGTTATTTCCTATTTTATTATATTATATTTAATTTATTCATTTTCATGTTTTTGATTTAAACTCGTGTGTTTTTGTTTTTACTTACTCTTATTCCCACATTTGTGTTCAGCACTTGAGGTTGTATTTGATGTATGACGTTTTATATAAATAAAGTTTGATTGATTCTCTGTGTGTTGGACATCTTGAACTGTAGACATGGCGTCTCTTTCTGTTCAGCCATTAGGTATTCCTACCATATCTCAATGAGTGGGTGAGGACCCAAGTGCCTCATAACACACATCAGCCACTTTTATCCAACGCCACTGACAGTGATTATACATTTCATTACTGAGCAGGTAGAGGTTAGCCCTCTTGCTCAAGAGTGCCTACAAGTAGCCGGTGGCCATTGGGGAATCGAACCCCAGACCTCTTCCGCTGGGAGTGAAACACCCTCGCCTCTCTGAAATCAGCGCATGATCAGGATCTCCTTTCCCTAAGGCAGCGGTGGAAAGTAATTAAGTACATTTACTCAAGTACTAGTACAAATTTGAGGTAATTGTACTTGCGTGCTTGAGTATTTCTATTTTCTGCAACCTTATACTTCTACTCCACTACATCTCAGAGGCACATATTTTACTTTACTACTACATTTACCTGACAGTTTTAGTTTACTTTGCAGATTCAGATTAACGATACAAAATATAATCAATACATACATTTTAATGTATCAATAAGACTTTATTGGTCCCCAGGAGGACATTCACAAGCTACCCAGCAGTATGTAAATTAGCCTAAAATATAATATATAGACCTACGTATAAATAAATTAAAATGAGCTCCACCTTTACCAGCTGCAACATTAAAGTGATGAACACATTAATGCATTGATAAATATAATCCAATAACATAATAGGCTATATATTATTCTGAAATGGGCCATTCTGCATAATGAGTACTTTGACTTTAGGTACTTCCAAGTATATGTTGATGCTAAAATAGTTTTGTACTTTGACATTTTCAACGGAGGACTTTTACTTGTAACACAGTATTTCCACAGTGTGGTATCACTACTGTGACTTAAGCAAAAGATCTGAGTAGGCTACTTCTTCCACCACCGCCGCCAGGTACGCCGCCAAGGACAAGAGGACGCTCCACGCCCACCGCATCACCCACGTGCTCAACGCCGCCGACGGGAAGTTCAACGTGAACACGGGCGCCAGATTCTACCGCGACACCAAAATCACTTACCACGGAGTGGAGGCTTTCGACGTGCCGTCCTTCAACATGAGTCGCTTCTTCGCCCCGGCGGCCGACTTCATCAAGAACGCCCTGAGCTCGCCCACAGGTAGGCAACTCCTCTGTTGGGCTGCGTCCTCGTCAGTCATCTCCATCCCCACCGCCCCCCCCCCCCCCCCCCCCCCCCACCCACCCACCGCCCGCCGCCGCCGTCGTCAGTTGAAACATTAACAAAGACAAATCTGCCTGTGAGGATATCTCAGAAAACATGTGTCAGTCAGCTCCCATTACTCCAGCCCTGTGTTGTTATTAGTCATTAAAATGCAAATCCGGCACGGGAACAATGTATCAAGCTAATATCTGCCTCCACCTTCCCGGGGTAATCTCCTCATAGGCTAAGACCGTGGGACAGAGAAATTGGTTTTAAATGGATTGCCCTGGTCATTTGTAAGCAACACTTCCATTGGACGTGGAAATTACACAATTAGGATTGTGGCCTTCTGCTGCTCCTGTTATGCAAAGCGAAGGCAGTATCTGACATGGGGGTAATAAAGTGAGCTACCTCCGTGCCTCCCCCACATATAGTCTGCCCCCCCCCCCACACCCTCCCCCCTCCACCCAGCCAACCCCCCCCCCCCCCCCCCCCCCCGCCTCAACACCCATGCGGGCTGGCAGGGCGCCGTGGTGTGTGGCGGCCTATACAGTAATCCCCTGGCGGAAATACACAACCACCAAGACAGTTCAATTACGCGGTCCTCTGGGCCCTAATCCTCGGGGCGTGATAAAGGAATTGAGGATTAGCATGTGTAGAAACATTTGCTGCGACGCCGTTGAAAACATTTCCTCCGTCTACAAATAGGAGGAAAGAGATGTTGGGGGGGAAAAAGTCATAATAACATAAAATATAGTAAAAAATAATAGCCTATCATAACGTAAAATATTAACAAGAGCCATGTGGGCTGTTTGTAGGAAACACCGGTAAGAAATGCGAGATGGAGCCCTTATTGGTGTAGTGTTTAGATATTGACAAGACAAAAATATGAAAATAACAAACCATGCTGTTTCTGAGCACGAAGCGCAACAATCAGAGTATGGGGATACGCTCAAGGTTGCACACGTCTCAAGGGCCCCCATTTCTACAAAAATATCTTTCTATATAAACTGAGTGGATATATCCTGTGTACAATGTTATGGGTAACAACGCCTTATTTCATATGAACACAAAAAAAAAACTACAACCATGATGAAATTTCAAGTAAAACACAACTCGTGTTTTGAACGGCGGTCAGCTAAGGTGTTGGTGCACTGCGTGATGGGACAGAGCCGCTCGTCCACCCTGGTCCTGGCCTACCTGATGATCCACGAGAACAGGACGCTGGCGGACGCCATCAGAGCCGTCAGCGCCGGCAGGAACATCAGCCCCAACGCCGGCTTCCTGGAGCAGCTCAGACAGCTCGACAAAGAGCTCAACTCCCGCAGAGCTGGAATATAATGTGACATTATAAAAGTGTTATATTCATCCTCATGATGGTGAGGCATTCACCATCTAAGTATGAATATAATATGACCTTTTGTTCCTCCTATATATATATATATATATATATATATAACATTGAAAGTATGATGTACAGTTTGTTATTCAAAGAAATTTGATAATGTATTACTTGCGATGTTGCTAAAAATGTTAATGTGCATGAAAACGCTTGTTGAAACAATATTATCATAAACGCATACATGAATAAATGAAGTTATTAAAATGCTAATTTGAATGTGATGCAATTAAAAATATGCATTTGAACTCAATACTGTTTTGTCATTAAATGATAAACGTTTACGTCCATTTATATCCAAACACAATGTGCCAAGTCATTAAAGTGGCTGATACCGGAGAGTAAAAGTGCATGACTATATATAGTAAGACATCTGGAAACACCGGTGCCGAGCCGTGAGTTGTCACAACACATGCACTCTGGCTTCTGTCACAGTCAAGTGTGGAAAAAATAGCTTCCTCCCCCCCAGCCAGCCCTCCCCCTCCCACCCGCTCTCACCCCTGCATATGGAGGTGCAGCTGTCCCTTTCAGACAGGCCAGCGCTCTGCCTTTGAGCAACCTTCATATCTGGTAGCTCCCTTGTAAAACAAATCCACAACTAGGTTTCAATTTTAAAGTTACAGCAGGGGTATTTCTTTTGTGAGAGGAATTGACCAAAACACAGTGAACCATCAAAGGGGGTTTTTTTTCCACAGAAGGACACCAGATTTCTGGAAAACTAATTCCTTTTCTTTTCTCTTCTGTTCACTTTTGGACAAATAAAATACGTTTCCTCAGGTGAGTCATCCGTCGGTTTTGGTATCTTCTCCTTTTGGTGAAATACGGTGTGGCTACGGTTTTAGAACGGTCCCGATATTGATTCATTTGAAGCGAGGCCGCCATGAGCCAAGAGGAGGAGCCGGGATACGAGACACCGCCTACCCACGATCTGCTGGGCCTTCTGCTGCGCAACAGACGGCCCCCCGGCCCCTTCCACCAGGTCTGGCCCGGCCTCTTCGTGGGGGACGTGTAAGTGTAACATATCCACGTCAGCGGCAATATGGCAATTCACTGAAGTGACAGTGTCCCTGCAAAATTACCGCCCACCCCCCCCCCCCCCACTTCCTCCTCCAATTAATAAACCCTCAGAAAATCCATGTAAAAGAATCACATTACAGCAACAACAAAATAACTTTTCGGTAACACTTTAGATTAGGGACCACATATTCACCATTAACTAGTTGCTTATAAGCACGCATATTGGCTCTTTATTAGTCATTATAAAGCACTTATTAATGCTCTATTCTGCATGACCATATTCTACAACTACTAGGCCATTAACTTTAATATTAGAGTTTTCCCTCAATAACCTCCTAATTACTGCTTATTAATAGTAAGTAAGGAAGTTGTTGTACATAAATTACGATCTTAGCAGATAGTTAATGGTGAATATGCGGTCCCTAACCTAAAGTGTTACCCACTTTTCTTTTCCAATGTCAAACGACCTCTTGTGTTCCCAGCGCTACCGCCAAGGATAAAGTCCTGCTGGGGGCCCTGGGAGTGACCCATGTGCTGAACGCCGCGGACGGGCCCCAGCACATCGACACCGGGGCGTGTTTCTACGGGGACACCGACATCGTCTATTATGGGGTGGAAGCGGCGGACCACAAAGGCTTTGACCTGAGCCCTTTCTTCGGCCCCGCCGCTCAATTCATCCACGACGCCCTGGCCCAAAAAGGTAGGCCCATGGGCACAAGTCGACCATCTTTATAACACACACAGTGAATAAAAGACTTTGGAAAGTATTGTTCAATTCCAAGGTGCTTTTATGTCTTAGGTAGTTTTGCAGTTGTTTTATGTCTATACATGTGCTATATGTCTTAACAGTGCTATATGTTCAATGGCTTTACATGTTGGTGTGATTATATAATGTTCTGCTCATTATTATTACGATGGACATTTTTAACAGCCAATGAGAACAGGGCTATCACCCGAGTCTAAATAAGACAACGCGTGTGTGTGTGTGTGTGTGTGCGTGTTCCCCCGCCTGTGTGTTCGCGCCCCCGCAGGTAAGGTGCTCGTCCACTGCGCCCGAGGCATCAGCCGCTCGGCCGCTTTGGTCCTCGCCTTCCTCATGATCAGAGAGCGCCTGTCGCTGGCCGACGCCATCAAAGCCGTGTGCAACCACAGGAACATTCTCCCCAACGCCGGCTTCCTCCGGCAGCTCCACCAACTGGACGTGTCCTTGGCCCCGGAGAGAAGCAGGACGTAGGGGGGGGGGGAGGAGGAGGAGGAGGAGGAGGAGGAGGAGGAGGAGGAGGAGGAGACGCAGAGCCAGACGGTCACTAATTCATAGACGACCAGGAGAACATTTAATTTCCGCCATTCCAAGAAATCTTTCCCGAAAAGCCATATTGGGCTCTTACACCGTTTTGGACGCAATAGGAGCATTTAATGTCAGTTGTTATGTTGGTAGTTATGTTTTTTTTGGTCATTGTTTAGTAATTAATCGTGAATAAAGTTTTCATTAGCCTAGGTGACGGTATATTTGTTGCTTTGGGGTTTTACAGTATTACAGCTCTCTCTCTCTCTCTCCCTCCTCTCAATATGGCGGCGTATCGCCAAAACCAAAAAATCCCATGATGCATTCTGATGTACACCGCCATATTGACACATAGCCAGTATCTGCGTGCGGAATCACAGGGATCCCCACGTTAAAGAGGTTCCGCGGGGTTCGTCAAAACCGTAGACGCGCGGCGCCCATCCTGTAGGAACGCGGCGCGCTGTCTTATATCTACACACCTATAAATAAACAATGCCCCGTTTATTTATTCACTCGGCTCAAAAACACTGTGTCTAAACTGCCGATCTTGCACTCGAACCGCTAAGACCGTCGTGCCTTAAGAGGTTTGATAGGCGCTGACAGAAATATGCCAGCGCGGTTCAGAGCGTGTATACAGATTCAGGTCAGACTTTGAACAGAGATGAAACAGCGGAGCCATCTTAATAAGAAATGCTCTACAGAGCACGCGCGCGCACACACACACACACACACACAGAGGTTGAGAGAGGGAGATAGAGAGAGATGCTGTCAAAATAAAAGGAATTGGATATCACAGGTCTAATGATTTCACTGTCAGAATGAATGATTGCGGAGCATGAAGATATGAGAGGGGAAATAAAGGCGATTGACGGTGTGAAAACCGTGTCTGACATGTTAGCGGGCTTCATCCGAGGCTTCCTGCTAACGCGGCCATCATCATGCACTCATCATATACACTATCTCCGGGGGGGGGGGGGGGGGGGGGGGTTTAATTTAGATCAGTGAATGGATGGACCGCACAGATCAGATAACAGAAAGCCAGACATGTGTCATCTGGCGAAGAACCTCATCTGTAACAGTCTGACACATTTAGACTCGTCGCTCGCTTCATCTTTGGGTTTTTTAATATATTTTTTTGTTACCCTGCGAGAAGAAGCGGGGGGGGGGGGGGGGGGGGGGGGGGGGGGGGGCGCGAGATGCAGAACATCCCTTAAACGGGTAGAGTGCCTTCTCTGCTTTGATGGCGGCAACAGTGACATACTGGAGATTTGCACTAGTGGCTAAGAGTAGAGGGGGGGGGGGGGGGAGAGAGACAGAGACAGAGAGACAGAGAGAGAGAGAGAGAGAGAGAGGACAAAATAATTTGAAGGAGCGGCTCATATGGATGAGCAGAAGCTCCGATTGCCCTGCTCACTCCAGTGAATATGCGTGTCCTTTGGCAAACTGTGAAGTTTGGATAAGCGAGGCTTCCCGCCAGCAGGGCAGATTAAGTGTGTGTGTGTGTGTGTGGTGCGTGTGTGTGGGAGTGGAAATGGTGCAGGGACAGGGTGGAAGTTTTCCCCCCCCCCACAAGCGTGGAGCCTCGGTGGGTTAGGGTCATGGGGTATGGAGGGGTGGATGGTGGAAGGAGGCCACCCCATCCCATCCTCCACACCCCACACTTTGCAGCATCTAAAAATATCCCGTCCATTTGATGCCCATCGTCACACGCCAGTTACACACAAACACCGCCAGAACTTAGTAACCTTAACCCGCTCTCACGTCCGACTGGTAGCGGCGCGGCAGACGACGTCAAAACAAGTGAACTAAACTAAACGGTCCTCCTTCACAGACGTTGGTTCTCTGGGCGAGCGGTATACCGTCTGTGTGTTTTAACGTGGGGAACATTAGCGACGGCGGGAGGGAAGTGATATATTTTTATACTTAATGAAAGCGTGTAGGAGGAACACTGTTTGCCATCAGAGAATCGAAGGGGGCACTGTGGCAAGGCAAATTGTTATTTCCCTTCCCCAAGGTAATGCATCGAGTGTGAAAGAAGGCTATTCTGAGAAAATGGCTTCTAACAAGTCAAAGTCTGGCAGGAGCACAATAGCGTTGAAGGGAGCGGAGGCATCTGCTCAGAAGGAGGAATATGTCACACCCGGGGGCTACGAACTGGAGAAGATCCTCAGCCGTGGGAGTGCGGCGTACACGCACGTCAACGAGGTCTGGCCCAACGTCTACATCGGAGACGAGTGAGTAAGACGCCGCCGCAGCACAGCCAGCGAGAACCATTAAATCAAAAAGAATGTAAAATATGCGCCATTAGCTTCGGCTGAACAAGAAAAATCCCCCAACACAGGCAGACGGCGAAAGACAAGTCCAACCTGAAGAGGCTGGGGGTGACCCACGTGCTGAACGCGGCGGAGGGGACGTGGAACAGCGTGGACACGGGGGCGGAGTACTACCGCGACACGGCCGTGGCGTACCGCGGCGTGGCGGCGGAGGACGTGGTGGCGTTCGACATCAGCCAGCACTTCGACTCCGCCGCCGGGTTCATCGACGAAACGCTGCGCGACCCCCGGAGTAAGGAGATCCGGCCGAGCGGCCGCCCTTGCAGCGTGCAGGTCCTCTCAATATGGCGGAGTATCGCCAAACAAAAAAAATCCCATGATGCATTGTGATGTACACCGCCATATTGATACATGGCCAGTAGCTGCACGTGGCATCACAGGGATCACACGTTAAAGAGGTTCTGCAGGGTTTGTCAAAACCATAGACACACCGCGTAAGAGGGATTCAGATTCACGGCGTTCAGACGACGATGACATTTGTTTTTTTTGTAGGGTATACTTCTTGACAGCGAAATGACTTGATTTAATGGAGCATGACCATGGGATGACGCACAGGCAGAGTTTATGTACCCATGCGTCTTCCAATGAGGCAAAAGACTGTTTAGGACTTTTATAGTCACATCACAGGCACAAACAACAATAGGATACACAGAAACACAAACCAAAGAGGGGTGCTCACGGTCTAAACTGGGAGCCTAGTTAATAAGACACAATTCGATAGAGATGGATTGATTAGATTACATTTTTTCCACGACACAAGCGAACGAGTCAAACGATGTTTTCTCCCCCCAACAGACAAGCTGCTGGTGCACTGCGTGATGGGCCGGAGCCGCTCGGCCACACTCTTCCTGGCCTACCTCATGATCTGTAAGAACATGACCGTGGTGGACGCCGTCGACCACGTGAAGCGGCGCCGACGCATCATGCCGAACTGGGGCTTTCTGAAACAGCTGAGACAACTGGACGAGCGTCTCCAGGAGAAGAGGAAACGCTCTTCAGACAGAGAGGAAGATGGCGATGGTTAGGGTCTAGTGCAACACACGTGATGATGATGGTTACTGTGTTTAGCTCGAGTGCACGCGCGCGCACGCACACACACACACACACACACCCACCCACACACGTAGAAGATGAAAGCGTAGATTAGCCATTAACATGAAGCTTGCCTTTATTACTCCAAAATATTTTATCTATTGCCAAAAAGGAAATGAAAAAAAAAAATCAAAATGCCTTGCCCAAGTACAGAACTCAACATTCCTTCAACCATTTCAGGTTTTTCAATCAACTGCAGTGGCATCATATTCATGGTCAATTATAATTTATTCTTATGCTAAAATGTACAGCATTTGAGTGACTGACAAAGGAGAAAAAGTCATAAATACAAGAATGTCATTCTGTCCATTTACTGTGCACATAGCCAGGTATTTCCCCGTTAACCAACCAGCAACTCTGTACAGGTACAAAGGCTACAAAAGAGCAATATAAACAAAAACACAAGTACAAGTTGCGTTTTACATGCAATCTGTTAGCTTAGTTTGCTCTATTCACAAGCTCTAATCTTCTACACTTCGGTAAAATATAAATCCAACATTTTATAAAGATAGAAAACAAATCTACAGATGGAATGAAAATGTAACTTTAAAGGCATTATGTAAAATATTTGGACTAAATTTATATTCTTTATTGTTATTCATCGTTATAATCATTTAGATGTTTTTTTTTTTTTAATTCTGCGACACTTCTCTAGACACGTTGAAATGCTTTCGAGTCATCAGGGTACAAACACTGAGATATGCTTTGTTATTTCGACAGAAATCCGTCTGCTTTATAAAACAGAAAGCTGCCTTAAGGAGATCTGTTACAAAAAGACTTCAGAATTATACAGACATAGCAATAAAACCTCTCAAACCAAACGAAAAACAGGACTAACTTTACATTTTGTTTTTTTTTGTTTTGAATTTTTTTTACATTAGCATTAACAAAATATAGTTTCCTCTTCCCCCCCCTCCCTCCCGCGAAGGGAGACCTAATAAAAGGCCAGATATATTTAAAATGGTTTGCTATTTAGCACAACACTTGTACTGTACAGTACTACTCAATGCACTGTCACTAACAGAGACCGAAGCATGCTAGCTGTCACTTTACAAAATAAGTACAATAATTTAAATATACAAAGGCATGAGTATAGTACAAACTAATTGTCAGCACTGTTATACAGGTACACGGACTAGGTTCAGGCAGACACGCCGACTCCACTCGTAGCAGGCACATTAAATGGCTTCACTGGAGGCTGCTACACAACTGCAAACACCACCGGAGAGACGGACCTCCACCGCTCCACCTCTGAACCCAACCTGCTCTTAAAGAGACATCCGAGACACCGACACTAATTAAATAGATGTTTATCTTAATGTAAGGCTTCCCATCTGGAGGAACAAACAAACAAACAAAAAAACGCAAACAAAACAAAAGTACACATATCGGTTAGAGATTACTCTTCGATGAGACTTTTTGCATTCTTTCCAAGTGCTGCTGGTTTTTAAGTGATAACAAAGAAAATAACAGAAAAAAAAACGACGACGACGACGACGACCCCTCCCCGCCCCCACAAAAACAATCAAATTAAAAAAAGCCCGATCTGCGTGTCCGTACGTCCCCGCCCGCCGTCTCATCACACGCGAGGGGATCCCGCCCCGGTTGAGCGCGCGTTACCGCCGGATAAAAGGCCCCTTGAGAGTCTGCTTGGGCATGCCGGCGTTCATGTAACCGTGGTGACCGGCGGGCGTGTACACCATGTTGCCGTGCGGCGGCGGCGCCTGCATGGTCTGCTGCGCGTGGTATGGCTGTGTTCCCATCATGCCCATCTGCATGGAGTACTGCGACGACTGGTGGTTCATGTAGGCGTGGTTGCTATGGTAGCCGCTGTTTATCATGGGCTGGCCCATTCCGTAGCTGCTCATGGCGTTCAGCGCCGGCATGTTCATGGTGTTGACGTTGTAGGCGGGCGCCGGCATGATGTTGACACTCATGTTGACGCGCGGCATGGCGGCCAGCGTCCGCGACGGCGCCCGCATGCTAACCGACTGCGGCGGCCTCGTGTACATCTGCTGCGGCTGCGGCTGCTGCGGCTGCTGCTGTTGCTGCTGCTGCTGGTGGGGGTGGTGGGGGAGCTGGTGGTGCGGGTGGTGGGGGTGGGACAGCGGGGCAGACTTGGCGCGCATGGCCAGGTGGCCCTTGGAGGCCATCTGGGTGTGGATGCGCTGCGACGGGGGGATGGAGCCCATGCTGCGCTGCTGCTGCTGCAGTAGCATGCCGGACGCCTGAGAGCCCAGGCTGGGGGGCGGGGTTAGGGTGGCCTGCACCTGGGGGCTGCTGGGGACGCGGTGGGGGGGCTGCTGCGAGAGCGACACCAGGCCCGAGTGCTGGGCAGAGGCCAGTGAGGGGCTGTTGGCGTAGGAGCTGATGGGGTGGGAGGGCGCGTGGCTGAAGGGCAGCGGGTGGTCCATCAGCGTGTTGGTGAGCTGCTGCAGCTTGGCCAGGCTGAAGTTGGCGGACGGCTGGGCGTAGTGCCCCCCGCCGTACTCCCCCTGCTGGTTCATGCGCTCGTAGATGGCCAGGCCGGAGGTCCCCGACTCGGGGATGTCCGCCAGCTGCATGGGGGCGGCGAAGTTGGCGGGCATGCCGCACTGCGCCATGCTCTGCTGCGGCTGGGGCTGCTGCGAGGCGTGCTGGCTGTGCAGGGCATGCTGATTGTGCTGCTGGAGGTGCTGATTGTGCTGCTGGAGGTGGTGATTGTGGTGGTGGTGGTGGTGGTGGTGGGCGTGCTGCTGGTGGTGAAGGGGATTGTGTTGCGTGTGCTGGCTGAGCTGATTGTGTGGGCCGTGCTGATTGTGTTGGCTAAGCTGATTGTGTGCAGCGTGTCTGGCGTGTGCGATGTGTTGTTGCACGTGTTGCGCGTGCTGCACGCGCTGGCTGTGTTGGCTGTTGCTTGGCGGCCGCTCCACCGCCACCACGCAGCCCTGCGGTGACTTGACGTTGCAGTGCTGCGGCGAGCTCAGGCTGTTCTGCTGGATCATGCTGCAACCACCCTGGCCGGCGGCCGCCATTTGCTGGCTGACGGCGCAGCTGCTCTGCGCCAGGCCGCTGGTCGGCATGCCCCCGTAGGAGCAGCTGTTCTGGGAAGGGCCCGCCCCGCAGATGCTCCCCCCCATGGTGGAGTCGTAGCTGCTGGGGTTCTCGTAGTTCTCTGTGGTGCTCTCGATGCTCCCCAGGTCGCTGAAGCCGCTGTCCACCACCTGCTGCGAGTGGTCCGACACCGACGGTACGTCCATCATGGGGCTGGTCTCCATGTTGTGGAGCGAGGGCACCGAGATGGCGCTGTGGTCAGGGCTGATCTGCGTGTAGCCGCTCTCCAGCAGGGACACGGCCGGGGCTGCTGACCGAGCGCACCGACTGGCTGGGGTGCGAGGGCGCAGAGGACAGGGGGCTGCTGTGGTCCGACGGGGGGCACTCGTCCAGGGAGGCGAGCTGGGGGCTCGGCGCCACACGGCCGTAGGTCTGGATGCTCCGACACGCCTCCCGGGTCTCCACGCAGTCCTGGAACACGCTCTCCTGCTCAGACTCCTGCCTCAGCGACTGGACCGCCTGCGCCGTCTCAGAGTCCACCTCGGGGCAGGCGGGCGGGTCGAGACTTGGTCCGAGCCTCTCCAGCGGCCGGGGCGGGAGGGGGTCGGGACACGGGTCGGGGCTGCTCTCCCCTTCGGACTCGGACTCCACGCCGTGGTCCGACTCCACCGCTGCATCCGAGCATGCCACCGCCGCATCTGCAAGCGACGCTGCGGCCACAGAATCCGCGACTTCTGCTTCTACAGCTGCTGGCGCATCTGTCGCTGCATCCTGCGTGTTTTCCTCCACAGAGACGGGCGGCGGCTCTTCCCTGTGCAGCGCAGGAGAAACCTGCTGCGTCTCCGCCGTGTCTCGGTTCTCTTTTGGTTCTGATGAAACGGGCGGCGTGCAATCAGGTACTTCCTGTGCCAACGGTTCGGGACTCCCCGACTTGTCTTTCACATTCTCCGTGCTCAATACGTGACAGTCGTCCTCGTCATCGGCGTCCAGATCCTCAACCTGTGTCCTGTGCTCCTCCTCCTCCTCCTCTTCCTCATCCTCCACCTCCTCTTCCTCTTCTTCCTCCTCCTCCTCCTGGTTGTCATGGCTACTGAGGGTGGGCCGCTCAGCAGGGGAGCTGGGGTCCAGGTCTTTGGGGGCAGGGGAGTCCGGCTCCGGCTCGCTGTCCTGTAGTATGTCCTCAGCCAGCACCGGGAGGGGGGCCGGACCGCCCGGGGACACGGCAGACGGCGACGGGACCGGGGAGCAGGCTGGGGGGGATGGCGTGGGGGAGGTGGTTGGGGAGGGCACGGGGGACGCCTCCGGCGAGGAGATAGTCTTGTGCGAGCCATCATCTTCGTCGTCATCATCTTCGTCGTCTCCAGCAGGGCTGCCGGGGAGACTGTCGACCAGGCTGTCGATGGGACTCTGGGGCGCCGAGGGGAACCTCCTCCTCCTCCTCCTCCGGCTCCTCGGCGGCGGGGCGGGACTGCCGCCGCTCCTGCTGGGCCTGCAGCTCTCCTCGGCGCAGGGCAGGAGGTGGGGCTCGGGCTCCTCGGCCTGCAGGAGGTGCGGCTCCGCCTCCAGCGGCGTCTCGGGTGGAGTGTACAGGTTGAGCTTAAAGCCCGTCTTGCGCTCGTTGTTCATCCGCCATTTCGGGGGTCCCCGCTTGACGCCCTTGGGCCAGCCCTTCTTGCGCTTCACCGGTCGCAGCCGGTTGGCCCGCGCAGACAACAAATCAGCTCCTAGAAGGGGGAAGACGGAATAGCGACGCGTTAACACCAAGCCAAACACACAAAAACGGGAACAGTCTTAAATCTGAATTGGTGCAAGGAATGCGACCGGTCGCAGCAATGTAAATACCTTCATTCCAGCATTCTCGATTGTCTTTGTGTAGATTTTTCTCAAGTCTTGGCCGGCCTCTGTGGCGTTTCACTGGCATAATGGGTCTCGGTTCCTCCTCCTCCACCTCTTCATCCTCCTCCTCCTCCTCTTCGCCCTCCCTGCAGGTGCGCTCCAATAAGGGCATGGGCCGCTCGTCCTCGGAGTTGTCAAAGGGCTCCTTCAGCACCTCCGTGGTCTCCGAGATGGTTTCCGTGGTGACGCTGCTGTTTATCCGTCTCCTCTTACGCCCCCTCTTCTTCACCTCCATGCTTCTCTGTAAGACAGAACACAAAACAAGCGAGAAGATTAAATGCAGAGCACAAAACAAAATCACACTCATGCTCATCGTACAATGATAAACAAGACAGCGAACTAAAAAACAACAAAAAATGGGGTCTCACATTCAAGCTTTTGTGCTACATATTAACAGGCACAAAACCACACATTTTGAGGCTAAATGTTTCTGCAAAGTTTTCCCACAGATGTTGGGAGTCCTGGTCTGGGAAACCACAAATGAGACAAGGCAAAATAAACTACAACCACAAGCCATACTACTATACCCGCCCCCCCCCCCCCCCCCCACCAAATCTCCTCTCCTAGCTTCCTACCGGCTGTCAACCATGGATACTCACCATTATTCCCCTAAGAATTAACCAGAATAACCCCCCCCCCCACTGTAAAAGCACTACCGGAGACACTACATTAACATCCATTATTTAACAGCTGCTGCAATTCATTAGTAAATTCGACTCTCCGATTGGTTGAGACGTGCGAGGCGATGGGTGTCACCGTGCCGACAGCAGGGGGCGGTGTTCCGAAGACACGCACGCGAGCTGCGGACACCAGCGACACAGTAGAGGGCGGTAAATGAACCATGACCGCTGACAACGGTACGGTAAGTTTTAGCCCCCGCGCACACTCGACACCATGCAGGCCCAAACACCATCTATTATCTACAGCTGGGGGGGGGGGGGGGGTGGGATAGTGGGATAGTGAACCCTCCACTGAACACATGAATATTTATCCAGCGACTTCCATCCCCAATGTGTCCACACCGCTGTTCACTAGCGATGGGGAAATGTGCAATGATAGATCGCCAATGTGGCCCTCTCACCATTGTCCCAGGTCATGAGAACACACAGGCAAGGTGCTGACAAACTACACTGATTCAGCCTTCTTGTTTCTTCTCTTAAGGGCAGGGGGAAAAAAAACACAGTAAGGCAGCATGATGATGATTCACAGGAAGCGGCAGATGAAGTCACCTTTCTCTTCGCCGCAAGCATGGCGTGAGCCTTCGTCAGGACGGGCGGCGAGCCATCGGAGGACTCGTCGTCATCGTTGTTGTCGTCGTTGCCGTCGCGACCGTTCTCGTCCTCGCTCCCGTCCTCCGACTCGTGGCGGAGGCGTGGCCGGCTCCAGGGGGGCGCGGGCCGGCGCTCGTAAGTTCTGACGGGCACCTTGCAGTGGACCTTAGTGGGCGGGTGGCGGCGGGTCACCGCGTGGCTCTCCCGCTCCTCCTTCTCCCAGCAGCTGGCCTGCTCTCCGAGCCGCTCCGCCTGGTGGGGGAGACACACAAGCCAAGAGGCATTAGGGTGGTGGGACACACACACACATACATGCACGAACGCACACATACACCCACGCACACACACAAGCCGCTACAGAATCCAGGGGCTAATGGGAGAACAAGAGGTCACCATTAACGTCACGGCAAATGGATCGCCACAGGTTCCCCTCCTGCTAATAAGATGGGCTTCCTGATTGGATGTTTGCACGAGGGGGGAAGAGCAAACAGTTTTTTTTCTCTCCCCCGTTAAGCAACCGTGGAGGGATCACATTTCATGGAATATTTAGTGCCATCAATTATGTAGTGAACTGATTTAGGCCAATTTTACACAACATTAAATGCCTGCTGACGGTTCGCATGCGCTGCCCATTAATTGCCTTGCTACTGGAACTCCCTCCACTAATCAGAGGGACATGTGACGACAGCACTGTACATACACGTACACACACACACACACACACACACACACACACACACACACACACACACACACACACACACACACACACACACACACACACACACACACACACACACACACATACATTATGCAACAATTCACTATTCAGTTAAGCATCAGAGGAGGGACAATGCTGCACACGCAACCGCGCAACCTACGTCCATCTCGGCGTCCCGCTCCTCCTCCGACAGCGCGGCGTTGTGGGTGGAGACGGGTGTCCACCGCAGGGCCCCGGGGTCCACCTGGTTGAGCCTGGGGTGGGCCCTCAGCTGCTCCGCGTGCCTCTGGATCATACGCTCCCTCCTGACCAGCACAATCCTATTGGGGGCACATGCACAATCTGTATGACTGTATTACATACATGATACGCTATACAAACATTTACTTTGCTATTTAGTCATTGGGCAGATGCTTTTATCCAAACCCATTGTCTTTTAAATACAAGTCATGGACCTTATTCGCCTAGCGGCCATCTTGGTTCTAAATGCTAGCTGGGACTTTTAGAACCAAGACGGAACCAAGATGGCCGCCACTATGCAAGTTAAACCCATTATGGAGAAGGTTGAGGGTGAGCGCATCTTGTACAAGCCGCCTCAATCGCTACAG
Organism: Merluccius polli; assembly: GCA_030340625.1. Lineage (NCBI taxonomy): Eukaryota > Metazoa > Chordata > Actinopteri > Gadiformes > Merlucciidae > Merluccius > Merluccius polli. The sequence continues at coordinate 67,759 of JAOPHQ010002851.1, read as the reverse complement.
ATAAGCTGCGGGACACTGGGGTCCAAACCCAGAACCTTTCGGCCGTTTGGGGGAATCAAAGACCCTTTCCGCTAGACTATACCCCCTGTATTCACACACACACATCGTGTGGTTTACACGACGATGAGAAAACACACTTCTCGGGGACAGAAGGTGTGCCGTGTCCTCAAGGGGTGCACAGCTTGACTTACTTCTGTCAATATTCAGTGGAATTAATGGATGTGCCGAATAAAAATACCCACTGGCCTGGATAAGTCACACAGAGCTGGGAAATGGCAGAGTGGCGGACCAGAAGGGAGGAGGAGGGAGGGGGGGGGGGGTTAGTTGGGGATGCAGGGCAACTGACCTGCCGTCCTGTCTGTCAATCATGTGGAGCTGCTGGAGGGTGGCGGCGATGTCGTGCGGACACATGCCCGTGGCCCTGCTCATGCCTCGCACGCTGACATGGCGGCCGGGCTGCGTGTGGAGGAACTCCAGGATGACGCTCTTCCAGTACGCCAGGTACGATAAGCGACCCAGATCCGACAGAGGCTTCTCTGGGGAGCCCGCCTGTCCTTCCTGCCTGGTGAGGAGGTAACCTAAAAAAAAATAAAGAGAGGAGAAAACGCTTTAGTCCAGCCCGGAGGCACGGCCAGGGTGAGCTCAGGTTGAGATGCAGTTCTACCGCACCCCCCCCCCCCCCCCCCCCCGCCCCTCTCGTCTCATGTGACTTCCATATTCAGGCAATGGGTGGGACGTAAAATGGTGGCTGGCCTCTCTCACTTTTGAGTGGTCTGAACAGAAGTGAAGCGAACGCGGTTTCCTCTCCGTCAACCTTCTGGCGCGTGCGTATAATACATGTTGGCAAGGGCAACAAAAGGCGGTCAAAAGATGGAGAAGGGAGAGAGGCAATAAAAAGAAAACACGCCAGAGAACATAAAGCGAGGAAACAAACGGCGAAAAAACAGCTGGATGTCAACGCGCCCAAGAGGCTGCACTTAAGAGGTGTAATGAACAGGGGAGAGAGAAGTACTACAAGGTATCCGGGTGTAATTAGTTTTATAGCAGTCCTGTCAAGGGTCATCCATTATTAGCAGCATGAAATTAATTAAGGCATTTTAATGTGCACCCTCTACTAAGAACCACATCACCCAACACTGAACACATACTATTTCAGTAATCATGACAATATTCATTAGCCTGGCTGAGAACAGGAGCCTATGATAACAGACATAAAAATGAAAATGAATATTCAAATGAACCAATTATAAAAAAAGTCGTTCTCATTTTGTAATTTCAGGAGGAAATTACCATTAATAAATACAACAAAAAGGGCTGCTGGTAATCCTGGGAGTTTCAAAAAGAGAGATTTTTGGTGTATCCAATATCTCTTGCCCTCTCTCTGGGCTACCTGAGGCAAAGTGTGTTTCTCCCTGAGAACCAGTACAACTGACAAATCTTAATCTAAACAACTTCCAGCGCCGGTGCTACATTTTCCAATAAAGCCTTCTAAGAGCTCAGAAACTCAGCTGTGTTCAATCTCCCTTAATCCCAGTCTTTGTTATCAGCACACTCTCAATATCACAGATTCTCTCTCTCTCTCTCTCTCTCTCTCTCTCTCTCTCTCTCTCTCTCTCTCTCTCTCTCTCTCTCTCTCTCTCTCTCTCTCTCTCTCTCTCTCTCTCTCTCTCTCTCTCTCTCTCTCTCTCTCTCTCTCTCTCTCTCTCTCTCTCTCTCTCTCTCTCTCAACAGGAAATCAAATGCTCCATTACCACTCGCCCGCCCATTGCTCTCGCCCACTTTTCACTCTCTTCATCACACACACAACCTCGGCAAAGAGGAAAACCCTTGAACCAATAAAAGTCTTCTGTTGACAAAACCGGCCAAATCCACTGGCAACACACACACACGCACACATACACACACGTTTTTTCATTGGTAGGGTATCATTCGAGGGTGCTCCGTGGGTTACATTTAGCGGGAAAGAAAACATGGCAACCATATCAACACCACATATCACACCAGAATTCAGGGGAAGGTGAGCCAGCTCTCGAGGTCGACACTTAAACACACAAAATAAAATGTTCTCATTGATAATCACACCTGAATGCACAAGTGCATATACGGACATGCTCTTGATTTGCCAATCCAAATAAACAGCACCTTGCCCTAAGCCAGGAAATACCTCCACAGTAACGATCAAGTAGGGGGGGGGGGTGGTGGGTGGGTGTGTGTGTGTGTGTGTGTGTGTGTGCATGTGCGCATGCTGTGTTGTATGCATTAAGGAACTTACTGAAATCGATAAGGAACCGTCCAAATCCTTGCCTTTGGTACTGAGGCATGATCATTATGCAGGAGACGTTGTACTTCTGCTGGCAAAGCTTTTCCTGAGGGAAGGGGAAACAGATCAAGTATGTCAGAGCTCTGCTGAAGCCGGCAATTTACTACACCTGCCATTGTCCTTGTCTGAGACACACGCACGGCACACGCACGGCGCACGCACGTACACACACAATTAGGTGCACGTAGACACGCGCGTATACGCGCACACAGTGATAAGCTTTCACTTAAAAAAACATCAACTTCGGAGAAAACGATTAAATTAACATCGCAGACTTTGTGATATTGATTTCATGCTCGGCACGAGATCCTCGAAATCTGTGTCATGATCAAAAATAAATCCATTCATATACACACACACACAATTCCAAAGGTCTTACCTTGGAGAAGTAGCCCACCAGATGACAACCTTTGTCGTCGTTCTGGGTGAGGATGTAGAAGAGGAAGGGCTCCACGTCGTAGTACAGCTGTCTTGTGATCCAGGAAAAGCTTGGCCAACAGGCAGAGGTTTTGGCAGAAGAGTTTACTGACATTTCCATCCACCTAAACGGGATGAGGGGATCAAACATAGTAAAAAAAAAACGAGCGGGAGGACATTGTTCAAACAGTTGTATTTTCCCTCCTCCCAGAATCCACTTGGTTGGGATTGCACACAGCATACAGTTTATTGCCAGGAAAGTGGGGGTGGTGGGTGATGCGGGGGCTGACCTCAAACACAGAGAGGTCATCCTTCCTGTAGATCTCATTGGCTGGCGGGTGGAACCAACCACACTTCTTCGAGTGTCTCTGGAGAATGTTCTTGCTTCTCATATACTTCAGACAGAACTCACACAGATAAAGTTTTTGCAGTCTGGGGGGGGGGATAAGAAAAATTGACAGTTAGCATGTGATCAGGGGAATTACTGTATGGTCAACAACTTTATTCATTAACTCAAAAAACACATTTGTTTAAAAATGATTTTAAGGCTATTGGGATGTTTGAAACAACAAATACCTTGAATATTCAGGCGGATACGGCGACGAGTACCAGGTTTGAATCTCGTACTTCCCGAACTCTATGACGGCGGGGTAGCGTGGCAAGTCTGAACTCGCCATCGACCCCGTTCGCTGAAAAAAATAAAAATGACGACAAAATGTGAGTCCAGGGGTTCCCAACCTTTTTTAGGCCTGTGATTCCATTTTTAGGTCTGACAATTCTCGCAACCTCAACTTCCACACACATCATTTTAACCCCAATAACATCTGCCCATGAAAAGTATTCATGTTCCAGTGAATATCGCACCACTGCCATACTAAGTGACTAATAGGAGTTTGCTTGTGGCAAATTAAATATCAGCTTATTAAATATCTAGCTTATAAGTCATCAATCTCCCACGACCCCATAAGCGTACCGGCCGACCCATAGTGGCGTCCCGACCCATAGGTTGGGAAACACTGCTTTAGTCCCCCACACAGCAGCTTAAAACTCAATTGTCCATGTTTAAAAAAACGTAGGGCTGGGCAATAATTCAATATTATCGCTTATCATCTTTGAATGGTATTGTATCGTCATGAAATGAAGACATTGACTTATCGTGATGCCCAGATTTATAGTATAAATGAATTACGATGAAGATATGCCCTTCAAATGATCAAATGTGAGGTTTGAAACATCAGTGAGAAAGGAAAACTAGTTTTAGTCCGATACCATACTTTAAATTTCCATATTCTTCTATGTAATGACACCCATTTAGACTGTTTAGGATGGTATTTTGTATTCATAGAGAACTGGGCTGCGGCAGCGCCTCACCTGCGTGGACAGTTCCAGCACGCGTGTGAACACTTCCACGTCTTCGTCCGTCACGTGCTCCCGCGACATGGCCACGAAGCTGGGCTGAGCCTCGGCCTTCACCTCCTGCTGGTCCTCAAAGCCTACCAAGAGAAACCGCAAGGTCGTTTTAGCATGCACACACATGCGCACACAAATACACACACACACACACACACACACACACACTTCAGATACGGCATCAGCAGCAACTTGTTGGAAGTAGCCGTGGCTGAATAATCCATTAAATGCATTCTATGCTAATGTGCTTACGCTGTGAGTATTATTACTGGGGCCTCGAATGGAGGCCCCGTCTCCGAGGAGTTTCGATAATGTATCATCTTCGCGTGTTTATGTACAAATCCGTAATGTAATGAAGTGAGACTAAATCACTTTAATTGCGTAACTGCTTTCATGTGCTTAGTCATCCACCAAGACAGTTTCCCATGAATTAAGAAGCAGATGCAATGAAGGGGGGATGCAGTGTCGACATGAGAAAGCAACAAAGGTCGGAAAAAAGCAAGCGGTCGTTTTTTGTATGAAATGCGTCAACAGCAGGAAATAAGCAACTGCAAATGAGAATCATTATTATGGAGTGGATGGAGGAGGAGGAGGAGGAGGAGGAGGAGGAGGAGGAGGAGGAGGAGGAGGAGGAGGAGAGATGCCATCATTAACATATTGGTGTAAATGTGCCTGCTTGGGTTACATGGCAAAGACGTGCTTGGGCGCCCTTATTGTTTTAGATAGCCGTGCCAACATATAAACCACCGGCTCTTTTATTTCTTTATTTGGTGTGTGTGTGTGAGTGTGACACTCCCCCCTGAAGACAAGTCCAGTGAAAGGTTCATTGGCTCTGTGGCTGTAATCATCATGTCAGCCCAGTCCAGCTGGGTGGGTGAATCACTGGATCGTGAGCCTCTAATGACCGCTTGGGGTGGTGGTGGTGGGAGTGGAGACAGTTTGTGTGAGAGAAGGATGGAATGGCGGGGTAGTGTGTTGTCGATGTGATGCGGCTACACAGTGACTACTACTACAAGGCAGTGGTCAGCACCGGCCACGGCTACTGCAGAGTGGGGGGGGGGAGGGGGGGGGGGGAGGGTCAAGGACAGAGCAGGGAGCATCATGAGGGAGTTAGTGGACCATGCACGATGACGCAAGCCGACGGCCGGGAGGATGGAAGCCGCGTCACAAAAATAGGATTCCCGCAGCCAAGTCAAACGCAACCAAACTGGGTTAAGACCTAAATGAATTCAGTAGTAGTAGTAGTAGTAGTAGTAGTAGTAGTAGTAGGTGGCGTAGGATTAGTAGAGGACTGCCAAAATGAGATTCGCTCCCAAAAGAGGAGGAATAGCTCTGAAAGTCTGAGCACAAAAATAAAAAAACAATGGCGAGTGTCAAGCTTGAAATTACATGGAAAATAAATAAAATCAAAATATTGCAATAGTGTAGGCGCGGGTCTTGGTCAGAAGCTAGAGCCTTGCTTACCATGGTCGTGCTCTGGCTTAATTCTTCCATCTGTCAAGTCTCCCTTCCCTGGTGAGGGGGCTGCCTTCTGAGGGCTCACTCTATACCTCAGTCTGCCTAGTGTCCTGTGCTTCTTAAGGAAGGGGTTACGTTTGAAATGACTAACCAGCTTAAAGGGCCGACCCCTGGGCCGGCCGGGCCCCGGGGACGAGGAGTGAGACAATAGTCTACTCTTGTTAAACTCTTTCATCCCGAGGCGCTGTGGACACGATTTGGAGCCGCGGGACAACTCCTGCTTACGGTGATTGCGTTTAGGCGGCGCGTAGCACGTGAGTCCCTTTTTCCGCGATTGTCCCTGAGTGGTAAATATGTGCGAGAGTCCATCGAAGAGTCCCTTAAGTTGGTGGCTATTGTAGATGCTGCTCAGGGAGGGAGCGCTAGACTGGCTGGAAGAGCTCTGCGGGGAGTTAGCCAAGGTGGAGCTGCTGGACACCTGGGAGGGGGGGCTAAGTCCTGGCAAGGGGGGAGGGGGTGAAAGTGCGCAGGGGGAAGGGGTGAGCGTTTGACCGGCGTCGGCAGCGAAGGCGACCGACTGCAGTGGTTCGGAGGGACTCGGCGGACCCTCGTCCTCAGGACAAGGCGGTTCGGCGGCCGACCCCACGGTGACGGGGCGCAACCTACGGCCGACGGGGGATGGGGTAAAGAATCTGGAAAGCCCATCGATAAGCCCTTTGGTTTTCTTGTTTACGGTGAGTGTGGCTGGGGTGGAGGTGGGCGTGAGGGGGGGAGTGGTGGTGGTGGGGGTGGAAGTGGTGAATTGGGGGGCATCGCCCGCCCAACAGGGATCTGCAACAGCGAGTGTGTCTCTGCCGTCCGTCACAGATGCAGCATGACCAGATGAGGGTGTGGAACAGACGCTAATCTTTTGACCCCTACCAGGTGACCCCCTTCCTCCAAGTGCTACCATGGAGCCGTCACCACTGGTTACAGACCTGGAGGGGACGCAAACAAAAACCACAAATAATTTGCAATAATAACGAGAAATAATGCGGTTTAATGGCAATATATCGATTCCATTGATCTTCAACAAAACAATGAGAAAGCGTTGCAATATTGCTCATGCTTACATTCTCTGTTTGAGATTAGTTCTAGGCCTTCCAAGAGGCCTTGCATATCGTCGTTTGATTTGATCAACTTTCCTCTGCAGCAATTGCTTCCCATTTTCCTTGGGCCTGCAGATTTGGCAGATCCAGGTTCCTGGAGGGCATCCAAACAGAGAGAGAGAGAGAGCGAGAGAGAGAGAATCTCTTAGGGAGGGGTTCATCAATTCAGAGGACATACATTCATCTGAAACACTTGCTTTTATACCATCGGCTGGCGGGACTCAAGCCTAAACACCACCAGGACAATCAATTACTCAGCACAAAGGGGAAAACCCATAAGAAAAACACTGGGTCGATTCATAGTCCACCGAGATACACTGTCTCAGCTTGTTTTCAGCACAGCTACGTGAACTGTACGAATCGCCTGCTAAATTTCCTACTAGGTGCACAATCATTACAACAAGGCTAGCTGCAGGGCCGCCACTCTAATACGGAGATAGCAACATCCCCAGGGATGCTGGAATAATTTGATATGCATGCAAAGCTTCTAATAAGGCACTGCTGCCTAGCTGTGCTATGTGACAGACCAGAAGGGGACTTCTCTTAAGAAGGGGGGACTTTGAATTGACAGGAGAGAGAGCGAGAGAGAGAGAGACAGAGAGAGAGAGAGGTGGTGAAACCAGCAGGCACCAGGCTGTGCAAATACTTTACCTTTTGGCATTGTAGAAAGAGGTGGGTTGCAGCATTCCATATGAAAGCCGCGATCACACGAATCGCAGAACAGCATCTCGTCCTGTAAGGGGAGCAGGAGGTGTGTTATGGGGACGTCCCCGTGGCAGACACACAACACCCTCTGTCAGCCGGGGCGTTGGGGAGGGAAGGAAATAAACCAATTGTGCCACGACAGAGCCTTTACAAATCCCAGGGAGAACCGACAAATCCTCAGGGATACACAAAAAGGACAGGGGGGGTGGGGTGGGGGTGGGGGGATCTACCTCAGACAAGACCGGTTGCAGTTGTAGTACTTACAGCGTTTTTCCCCTGGACTTGACAAGTGCTGCAGGTTTTGCATTCGATACACTGCCACCGTAATCTCTTCACATGCGAGGTTAACTCGGGGGAAAACTTCAAACATGACGGGTGCCCTGTAGGGGTAATTAAAAAGACATATTAGCGTTGCGCAGTCGTACCGCTGTCTCTTGAGCAGCGGTGTCACAGGGCCGACGAGACATCATCACGGCTGCTCATTACGTTCACATGAAGGAAGTCTTCCGTTTTTAACACAATGGATCATCCACAGTGATGAGGCTTTATTACGTCCAATCATTTCTTTTTCTTTCGTCTTCCTTCCTTGCCTCCTTCTTTTTTTCACCCCACACGCGGCGTCTAAAAACAGTATCAAACATCTGAGCCGCTAATTACAGATAATTTGATCTTAATGAGGCAGAAACAGTCGCAGCACTCGTTCTAATGGAAGCAATCCATGAAAGTCATGTAAGAGCATGCCTCGTCCCTCTCCGGGCCGCCTCTGATGGTTGTAAAACAGCTGTTTTACAGTGAGAGCACAATTTGTGTACACTATAAGCGGTTAATGAAAACCACCTCCGTGTACTTAGTCAAATTTGAGCTATAAAAATGTCACCGGGAGAACAATTCCTTACGGCATTTAAAATAATTGTTCAAACACAAATGACTCCTTAGGCGAGGTAATTTTATGGCGGGTTTGCAATTTTGTCTGGCACAAAAGAACGGCGAGGGAAATGCCACGAAACGGCAGTGGCAAATGGTTGATCTTTGATCCACTCTCGCTGGTGTGCGTCACACGGAGTCGGTGCGATCTGAATAGAGCAGAAATTACTTGGCTTATTTCAAATTATAATGGCCACTTACAGGGCATTTGCCCTTCTTTAGCCCATTATGGCTTGCATGCAATTTAGATCCACTTGAATACTCCCGTTTCTACGGTGCTCCTCCAAGAAATGCCTCAAGGGGGAGGGAGTCTTTTTCGAGGCCAATGTATATACGCAATCTAGCACAAGACGTTCTCAGTGACGCGGACAGTGTCCACATAAGCACTCATTTGTCTGTCATTTGTCCTGGCTTATAAATCTGTTAAAAAACCATACGTTCACATGTTTGCGAGGCAGCGCAAGAGCTTCAGTGCTGGACTGCGGCGCCACGCTCTATAGATGACTGAGCTCTTCTGTGTTGTTTTATTGACTGAAGCCAAAGCTGGAGGCACCAGACTTACCACTGCTGCCACAGTCGGCGCAGGACAGCAGCTCCTCTGGTTGCTTGTCCCGGTTTGACTCGCGCGTCCCCAGACAGAAGCTGCATATTGGGATGGGGTCCACTCGGAGCTGGGAGAGGTGGGGGGGAACACACAAACAAACAGAATTGTTTAACATACAGAAATCGGAATCGGGGCAGCTGGCAGGTGTCACACCTAGGAGTGTGTGTTTGTTTTGGAGACACTCTTGTTTTTTTCATCTCGTCAGTGAACCGTGGGCATGCTGGTAGTCTGCCGGCCATGCTGGTAGTCCAAGCTTAAGAGGCAGAAGACAAAGGTGTTTCTAGGACTGTAGTGGAGTAGACACTAGTGGCAGGCTGGCTCGGTGAACAAGCTCGGAGAACAGAAACGGGAAGGAAGGATCTCTCCCTTATTTGAGTTCTCACAGACTGGAGCTGAATAATTAACCAGTCTTGTCCACAGAGGTACCAGTGTACAACCGGGTCTACCTTGTTTCATCTGCTACATCTGAGTGCAGCTTTAACGCAATTCTACTTCAAAATGTTGAGCAAAAGCTTGCGTCCCAAGGATTAACCATCACCATAAATATGTAAATCCATCCACAAAATACCCCCGAAATATTTACATCAATAATAAAACAGTTGCATGGTGCTGCACAGATCTACTGTACTGCAGATGTAAAAATGCCTCAGATCACACAATCAAAGTCATTCAGAGAGCATAGAGCCAAGTTCCAATGTGCTAAGATATGAACTCAATAGTGTGAGCCAGGGGAAATCTTGGGTGGGGGGGGGGTAGCATTAAATCGAACTCCAACAACACCGAGAGCTTTACGAGGCTGTATTCAAAGCAGTGCACGACCACATGGCGTTCCCAACACCTTGAAGCAGAACAGCATTGGAAACTCCAGCCTGCTGGAGGAGCAGCAGAGCGCCAGCACACAGCCGCCTGCTCCGGCAGCAAGAGGAGGAGGATTGGGAAGGAGGTTTCTTCATAAAAAAACACTCATGGGGCTATAAACAAGGCACCTCATCATCAGCCCAGACCTCATCAATTGACTTGGGGGGGCGGGGGGCCTTGGGAAGACCCCCCAGGGAATCCCATCATCATTAGTGCTCGTTCCTGTGACAGAGCAACATTCTAGGGCTGCAACTAACAATTATTTTCATAGTCAATTAATCTAACGATAAGTTTTTCGATGCATCAATTAATCATTTAGTCTAGAAAATAAAAGCAAATGGCAGCACAAGTTACAAAGTGATGTCTTAAATTTGCTTGCTCTATCTGACAAGCTGCCAAGAAAAACTCAAGTATTCATTTTATAATGATCCACGAACCATTTGAAACATTTGAATTTCTGAAGCACCAAGCAGCAAATGTTTGGTACTTATCCTTGATAAATTACCTTATAAAAATGTGTTTTGATACATTTTTCGTATAGTATGCAACTGATCGCTGCAGCCGACCCCACCTCCCTCACTCCCAAACACTAAACCCCCACCTGTGTGCATCTGACCGCCGCCTGACCTGCAGGTGCTTTGTCACTGCGCTTCCCGGTTCCCCCGGAAGGCACGTGATACGGTCATTTATTGTACCGGTCCTGACAGCGTCCCAGTGGAAACCACAGGGGGAGATTCAGCACCACCACCACCACTACCGTAGAAGAGATCCAGCTGGAGTTTGTTGTGTTGTGTCTCCCCCCCCCCCCTTTCATGGTCATAGTACAGTTATGATTGATAGGGGGAAGTGGAAGCCGTTTACAGTCATGTTGGTGATTAGGCTATCTTCGGAGCTGCTGTGTAAATACTCGACAACGCGTGCATGCATTAGTGGCTCATTAATGCTCACACAGGACGTGAATATAAACATGTCCTGTGATAAAAAAAAATCTGCTAGGCTAGGCCTCACAGCAATGGGTGGCCTGAGACTGTATAGCAAGTAACTACTTAAAAAAAATCAGAAGAGATGGAAAAAATACAAATAGATTGGTGCTTTGTCAAGTACAAAGGGACACGAAACAGAAACAAAAAATAAATGCAACCGAAACTAAACCAACCTAAAAGCCAACTTATGACTCTTCCCACTCCCCCCTCAAGACTTTCTATTTGAGTGGGAAGCTACAGGCGAAAAATAGGGTTTGATATTCGATCTTAAGCCGTGCCACTTTGTCAGTGTGACACGCAAAATAGATCTGAAACCAAATGCAAAGTCAAAGAAAGCATTCAAATTTCCTTAACACTCGCTGCCGATGCTGTGGTTGGATACAAGGCCTTACTGTTGTGCAAACAGTAAGACAAATAGAGCCAGACGGCTAGAGAAGAACAAGGGACAGGAGAGAGGCTCGGGCCGCAAGATCTTGGGCAAAGGGCCTCTAGATAAGCTCCTTTGTTGACCCAATGAAGTGCGTGACTTGGAAAGAAATCTGTGGCACAAGAGATAGACATAATAGTTCATGAACTGTAAATCCTTAGTCATATACAGTGACTACATAAATGTTAGGTTATATATAGGCCTAATGTTTTGTTTTCTTCCCAGAAACAAGTTTGACGTCACAGCAAGGAAAAGCCTTTACGTGAGCCCATGGTGCACTTGTACAAGAACACCATTGGAAAAACAGCAAAAGAAGGTCCATCCGCTTCCACTAAAAACAAATTGATCTGTTGCTGGCTGCTGTGGTGCGTACTGAACTCGGCACAGAAAAATAATATCAATAATAATATTATGGAGTCAGAAGCACTGCCCACACACAGCATTTACAAGTTGCACTACTACGCCGAACAACTACTATGTGTGCGTATTGACAAAATACCAACGACGAATGGAAAAATGTGTACACATAAGTCTATAAAGAAACAACTCTAACCCAGAAACCAAGGCAGACTCTAATGCGATGAATATCTTTTTCGGCACGGGGAAATAAAACAAACCGGGAAGTCCTCGGAAACCGAGACGACACAAACAAGCAGCTTGAAGAGTTGTTACTGATTAACTTTGGGAATCCAAATTGAGTACATTACAGGAAATTACACCGCTTCGAGAGCTAGCTGTCGTGAAGAAGGGCTGGGGGTGGAGTCCTATTAGAACAGTGCTCAGAGAGAGAGAGAGAGCGAGAGCGAGAGCTCAAGTGGTTGCATAACACAGGCAGGAAGAAAAAAAAAAAAATCTCATTCCTTGCCTTTGTTCCTGCCAGTCTCTTCAGAATCAAAATATTCTCCTAACCAAGACTGTTCTTTTCCCCTGAAGTGTCTCTCACACACACTTGCTCGTACACACACACACCCACACACACCCACACACACACACACACACACACAAGGTGAGGCCGGGGTCACAGAAAACTCAACACACAGATGCAGAAATGGCTCACGGTTTGGGAGAACGCGAGTTCAAATGGATGGGTATGTCAGTCAGTCGGCGCTAAATAGAAAAGAGGGCGCTCTATTCGTTCACTCTGCGAGGACTCTCTCTTAAGAGGGACAGTTTCTCTTCATAGCGTACAGTTTCAAACTCTTGTCTTGACAACAAAGTCACAGTTGTGGCTTGAGCATCAAGCTGTCATTTCCGGATTATTCACTGTGAAAGTGGTGGGCATAACAGCGATCTCTCCGGTGACTGACATTACACACCATTTCGATATGCCGAGCCTAATCTATCAAACCACACTTGAAGTCAATAGGCCTCCAGATATGAGCCGCATGAGATCCTGATTTACAACTAAATCTCCGAGCCCCTTTCCCATGGCATGGACCGAACAATTCGGCCAAAAAAACAAATCAAAAAAAACATTCCTGTGCTCAATGACATCTTTAAAATGTCAAGCCGGTGAAAAAAAATCTGCTGTCACTAGTGTGAGCGTGGTCGTCTCCCAGTGTGCGTTACCGCAGCTGAGTGCAAACTGAAACACAAACCCTCCTGGATGTCAACGTCAGCAGGAAACAAAGCAGTCTTAAAAGTTCTCGTCTAGGCCGTCTCGATCACAAAGGTCACCATGTCCACCATGTCACCGATAAAAAAGGAAATTGAAAAAAAAAAACAGTTAGCCACCACTGAAAAAAACAGCAGTTGCTGATTGGACCAGGTTATGGTTAGTGCTAGTGCCAGGTCAACTTGTCTGGCATCAGAGAAGGTGCTCTCCCTGAGGTCTGATTTTTGTATTTGGTTACCCTTCAATACTAACAGCCTAGTTTCAACTCTTCAACACTATAAACCTAGTTTCCTACTCTTGTCTTCAATACTGCCTAGTGTCCTACTCTTCTATACCATCAGCCTAGTTTCCTACACTTCAATTCTAACAGCCTAGTTTCAACTCTTCAATATTGTAAACCTAATTTCCTACTCTTGTCTTTAATACTGCCTAGTGTCCTACTCTTCAAAACTATCAGCCTAGTTTCCTACCCTTTAATACTATAAGCCTAGTTTCTTACTCTGCAATACTATAAAGCCTAGTTTCCTACTACTCTTCAATACTATCAGCCTAGTTTCCCACTATTGTCTTCAATACTGCCTAGTGTCCTACTCTTCAAAACTATCAGCCTAGTTTCCTACCCTTTAATACTATAAGCCTAGTTTCTTACTCTGCAATACTATAAAGCCTAGTTTCCTACTACTCTTCAATACTATCAGCCTAGTTTCCTACTATTGTCTTCAATACTGCCTAGTGTCCTACTCTTCAAAACTATCAGCCTAGTTTCCTACCCTTTAATACTATAAGCCTAGTTTCTTACTCTGCAATACTATAAAGCCTAGTGTCCTACTACTCTTCAATACTATCAGCCTAGTTTCCTATCCTTCAATACTGCCTAGTTTCCTACTCTCAATACTATCAGCCTAGTTTCCTACTCTTCTCTTCAATACTGCATAGTGTCCTACTCCTCAATACTATTGGCCTAGTTCCATACTCTTCAATACCTTCAGCCTAGTTTGCTACTACTCTTCAATACCTTCAGCCTAGTTTCCTACTACTCAATACTATAAGTCTAGTTTCCTACTACTCTTCAAATATATAAGGATAGTTTCCTACTCTGCAATACTATAAAGCCTAGTGTCCTACTAGTCTTCAATACCATCAGCCTAGTGTCCTACTAGTCTTCAATAACATCAGCCTAGTGTCCTATAGTCTTCAACACCATCAGCCTAGTGTCCTACTAGTCTTCAATACCATCAGCCTAGTGTCCTACTAGTCTTCAATACCATCAGCCTAGTTTCCTACTCTTCAAAACCATCAGGCGAGTTTCTAACTCTTCAAAACTATCAGGCGAGTTTCATACTATTCAAAACTATCAGCCTATAGTTTCCCCCTATTCAAAACTATCAGCCTATAGTTTCCTGCTATTCAAAACTATCAGCCTATAGTTTCCTACTATTCAATACTATCAGCCTATAGTTTCATACTCTTCAATACTATTAGTCTAATTTCCTACCCCATTACTGACTTGCCTATAAAATATTGCCAGATCCAGCAACCTTCTTTTCATTCTCCAACTCTGATTCATATTCAAATTGCCTCGGGCTCCCAGGATAGACTTAGTGTTACATCACCCAGACTTAAATGATTATTCAGTCCAACTGCCAAAGCTTTACTATGATTGAGATTAAAAAGCAGCAGAGAACAGAGGGAAGATGATGTGGATAGCGGCGTGTGGCTGTGGAGCGTGGCCAAGGCGAGTCTACCTCGTCTCTCTCGTGTGGCAGCAGCGTCACTGACGACAGCACCAACGGAGACGCCCCCGGGAACCTGGGGCCCCGCCCCTCGGCGCTCCCGAGGCTGAGCTTGTAGCGCGGGCCGTTCTTCAGCAACCTGCCGTTGTTGACCGACCGCTTGGCCGCCAGCCGCAACCGCTGCTGGAAGGCGGGGTTGTCGGCCACCGTCGTGAGGTCGTCCTGGTTCCTCAGGTACCTCTCGATGTTCTTCAGCGAGGAGCCGTGGGTATCATCCAAGCCCTCGATGGCCCTCCTAATCACTTTATTCCAATCGATGTGGCGCAGGTCGGTAGCACTCCATATAGATCCCTTGGCCGGAGCGGGGAGGTCCTCCGGCGGCTGAGACGCCGGTCTCCCGGGGTGCCCGCCGGGGTCCTTGTACGACGCGCTGCCCTTGTTGGTGACTTTGAGGATCGAGCCGTCGTGCACGCTTAATTCCAACTGCTCGAGCACGGTCCTCTTGTCCAGTCCGTGCGACGTCGCCACCGCATGGCAGATCCTCTCCTCCGAGGGCCTCTGCTTCTGCCTTTTTATCTTCTGTATCGCTTCCAGAATCCACTCCGTGTACAGAGGGTTCGCCAGTTTCACCATGGTTGAGTGACTGCAATCACCAAAAGGTGAGCCATAAAGATCCCCCCTTTCTGTTGCAAAACATCCGATACATCCACATAGTCGGCCAGCATCAGCAACTCATGTCCCCCCTGCGACGTCCCAGGTAGGTATCTCACATCGGACTCGACAAAGCAGCGGCACGAGTAAAATCCACAACGGTTACCATAATCACCTGGGGCTCGATTGTAGGCGCTACTCCAGACGTGAATCTGAAAAAGACAGAACGCGTAATTAGATTAGACAGCATTTTGTAACAGCACATGATTTATGAGGACATGGCACATGATGATGATGTCAACAACGCCCCTGTCTGAACAGCTGAATTACGATGCTGTTTTAATTCGCCATCCACAGAGGGGCCTGTGGCCATTTGTAAACTTGACATGAAGGAGACTCGTGCCGGTGGGATGGTGAACTTCTGGTGTGGAGGAAAACCATGAGGACCAAACAGATAACAGATAGCTCAATACATTCACTATCCATAGTTTTAAACCATAATACATAGTTTGAAACTATAATACACACACACAAACAATAAAAAAACATAAAAATAAACCTGACCTCCATTTTAAATGGCTTTTATGGAAGGAGTAAATACCTTATGCTAACATCTAGTGGAGACCTCAAAGTGGTGGACTTCAGCTCCACACTTCATAACCACACTGCCACCAGCACCCACCAGCATTAACGACACCATGTTAAGAGGGGGGAAACAAATACCACCCACCCACACCACCACCCCGAAAAATAAAAAAAAATAAAAAAATAAAGACTAAAAGCAGTAGTAAAGTTTAGCTGTCAGTTGTGGGGGGGGGGGGGGCACGCAGCTCTGACAGCAGCCGTAATAAGTGATCACAGCCGCGGGTCTAAATGACAGCTGCGCACCGTCCACCTCCACTTCTGACAGCTGATGGTGATGGAGGTCCGCAAATCATTACCCCCACCCACCGACACCAACACCAACACCACCAACCGGCACGACGACAACAACAACAACAACAACAATAACAACAACAACAGCAGCAGCAACGACAACAGCAACAGCAACTACGCAAATAACCACGCCAACAAACCTACAGCGGCGGCCGCGGAGGTGGAGGTGGGGAGGTGGGGAGGTAATGATAAACGCCTGCCCGCGTTACTGATGTCACCCTAAACAGTCGCCATTTTGTTACAATGTTGTAGTTTACCACGGATCCGACATGACGCTGATTACAATCCAATGGAGTCTCATTAAACCTCACCTACGCTAATGGGCCCGCCCCCGGCAACTTCAATATTGGCTGCGGCGGCGAGGCGCGACCGCTGGTTTGATGGAGCACATGTCAATCTTTATGTGTGAGCGCGCGCCGAGCGGCGCCGCACTGGCTGAGCGACCCGTCACTCAGACTCCCGCTTGACCCGCCCTCTTAAGGTGCCCCGCGTAAATAAAAAGTGAACGCCGTCCGCCGCTTGTTGTCGCTCTCTGTGGTATTTTTTCTGCGGTTACCGCGCGTCTTGATATTATAAAACCCGTCTTTTATTTCTTTGGGGTTTTTTTATGGTCCGCGTTAAGACCCTGAAAACCCCGAAAACGGATCGTTAATCACAATGTCACGCAAGGATCAATGTCAACGACGAAGCGGTTGAAGGGACCCCCCCGGACCACCTTTACTCCCGATCCCTTCCTTGAAACAGTTGGCTACACTTGAAAGTGATTTGGCTCATTTTTGTTCACACTTTAATTGGGCCGTTTGTTTTAAAAAAATCATTTTTTGTTTTGCATAAAACCTGCAAAAAAAATAAAAAATAAAATGTTGGACCGCTGCGGGCTCAAATGTGCGCAACGCGAACCGCCTGTCCTTCAGCTCCTCCACCCGCGCGCGCGACGCCGTCCGGTCCGCGTTTGGACATGATGGCGACATCCACACGTTTTCAATAAACGTATGCAATAAACGTTCAATAAACACACCGGAGTGGCCTGTCCATGAAAAATGGTCTCCCTTTGCACGCTTTAACGGAGAGGGGGAGAGAGAGAGGGAGAGATGTGGTTGAGGAGGGGGGGGGGGGGGGGGGGGAAGACATATTTTTACATCGCGAGTAGACCAGGCAAGAATAACGCCTCAACCTTCAAATGACTAACTACCTTAACATCACCGATAAAAATAATAACGATTTATCGGATGTGGGTGTAGGTGTAGGGTGGTGGTGTGTGATGATGGTGGTGATGGTGGTGGGGTGAGTGGGGGGGGGGGGGGGGGGGGGGGGGGGGAGAAATACGTGCTTGCAAGTTGCACAAGTATTTCAAGTAGATATCCTCCATCGCTGCACCTCAATTATGTATCGCCGGTTTTTCTCGCTCCGGTTTTTCTTCTCCCCCCTTTTTTCTCTCCCACACCACACACATAATGTAAAAATAATACAGCAGCAGCAGCGAGACCACGACCCGGGTCTCGCCTCAGACCGGGTCCCGCTAGATAACGCCGCCGCCGCCGCTGCGGGCGAACACGCAACAACAAATTACGCAAGTTTTTTATGCAAGGATGATCATATAACTAGTGTGGAGAGAGACACACACACACACACACACAGGGAGAGAGACATAGAGACACAGAGAGAGAGAGAGAAATATTTGCTCGTAGTTACCTCTTTAAGTTTCCCCTCCGCTACTCCTCTTCATTATGATGATTGAAACGTCGATGGGTAAACACACACACACACACACACGCACTCAGACACACCAACACACACACACACACCGCCGCCACAATAATAATAATATATCCATCCGATTCCGCTGCACTTGATGTGTAATCGCGCAGTACAACAAAAAAAAAAGCCCCGCGCCGAGACAGCGAGGACCTGATAACAACTAATTGAAAGGTTAATCTACATAGCAGCCTGTGACAAAGTGGTACCCTCCCCCCTCCTCCCTCCTCTTCTTCTTCTTCTTCTTCTTCCTCCTCACTGTAGACATCCCCACTTCACTGGAGTGGAGCGGACCGTCGCCCCTTTAGTGCGCTGCTACAATGATACTGTCAATTTCACTTTTCTTTTTTTTTTCTTTAAAAAAAAATAAATATATATATATATATATACATAAATATATATTTATATATCAACATCTCTATTGATGAGCTGGGGGTGGTGGTGGGAATGGGCACAGCGCAAAAAAAATAATAAAAATAAATACTTAGTTGACTCTTGTGATGTGTCGTGGTCTTTCCATGTGCCAGTTTTAATGATTTTTTTTTCTTTTTAACACCCCCCCCCCCCCCCCCCCCCCCCATCATAGCTACTGTGATGTAAAAATGGCATGATATGCGTGGGAAATAACTTATGTGCAGTTAAGTGTTGTTAGGTGTCAAGAGAGGTAGTGTGTTTATTATTATTTATTTATTTTTAAAATATATATATATATATATATATATCATTATTATTATCATTATTATTATTATTATTATTATAAAAAATGAATTTATTTACAAATGAACGCATAGCTATTGCAACTATAGGCCTACTCCCATGTAATATAGTACATATAACCTATAGGCTAGTTATACCTCCATCATAATAAACGCATTCATGGACCACAGCCAAAATTGCTTGTAAACAGTGTTCACTAAATATATTTTATTTCTCCTTTTGTTTACGGTGTCACGGTGCATTTGCGAGTGAAAGTACGTTTCACTCAACTCATGTCCCACGCCAGTAATGTGGGACAGCTGTTTCCATATGATTGTAACACATTTGTCAACTTCAAATGAATCATGTAGCCCAAACATCTGATCTTTCAAAACACAAAAAATGTTTGTTTTCAAGTATATTTCAGTTGGATGACTACACACAAACAAAATGCATTGTTGCATGCATGTTTACAACATGCTCAAATCCCAGCTTTAAGTAATTCTGCACCCCCACCCCACCCCACCCCACCCCCCACATTATCTTAATGACCTTGTGTCTTCAATTTGCTCAATTTCAACATAAAAAAAGGTTTCCCCCTGCTTGGAAACCCACACTCTCTCTACCCATTGCCCTCTCCCACACGCCCAGTGCCTTGCATCCCAGGCTGTGGTTGTACCCCATGTGTGGCATTAATGGACACCCTAAGTGACAGGAAATGCAAATTCAGAAAAGAAAAGAAAAGAAAAAAGAAAAGAAATCTGATTTGTGAGAATCCATTTTGGTTATTGAGTCCCTGAACAAATCCGCCCGCGTCTCTGAATACAGCAAATGCCACCCGGGGCCCCAGCAGGTCCTTCACTGCCGCATGGGTCCAGGGCTAACTTGAACTGGAGCATGTGCCATCGCAATCTGCCCATCCCCCTCCCCGCTCCCTGCCAACTGACACACTGGTGTCCCCAAACACTGCTGCCCATCTGCGGGACACAACACCGGCCAGGTCCCCACAGTCACTTCGCTTTTTTTTTTTTTGCCGGCCTTTGAAGGAATAAAGAAAAGCTGCATGTTGGCTTGAGGACACGAGGTGAAAGGCAAATATAAGAGGAGTTGTAGGCTATTCACATGCAGAGTTGTGGGCTGTAAATGGCGCTGGTGCTTTCAAACTGACAATATCATGCAATCCAATGATGGAACAAATATTGTAAAAAGATATCTCGTTCATAAAAAGGTTATAATTTTAACGGTGTAAATACAATTTAAAACACGGCTTATTGTTTTCTTCTCACTTATAATCATCTAGAAAAAAAACAAAGTTTACTTGAGGAATATGCTTCGCGTTTTCCTTATTGTGGCAAGCATACTCATTACTTAATCATGGCTGCCTCTTTTTGTGTTTGTGTTTTGCCATCTGTCATCTTGAGAATCAAATGAACCAGCTGCCATGGAGTGTGATCTCGCCCAATCAGAAATGTGGTCCTTTTCAAAGCGCATCTGTGTGAAACCTTAAAAATGGTGATGAACAAAAGTTTCCCAAAGTTGTTAATAACATTTTGGCTAGAGAATGTTTTCACCCAGATGCCCCTGATTAGCATATATGCATAATGAATGGCCCCATTACGAAACAAAAAAAAAGGTAGTTCTCGTACTAGGGGGAAAGAAAAATGATCTATCCTAAAATTGAAAGCGTGCTCTTAATAATAAAAACCTATGGGAAATATAACAAGTCTAGTAATACACACGCCAGTTAGGAGTAAGACAAGAGTGGTAAACTTTTTTTTGGACGGCACTTGCGTCGTGTTGCCCCACACTCGGTGGGACGGGCCCCTCTCTCTCCCCCTCAGATCTTTTTCCTTCTTCCTCCAACCCCCAGCGACAGCACTGCTGGGTACGAAGGATCACCCTAATTTTCAGCCCCCCTCCTGATGATTGCCATGAAGACCCCCAGCCCCCCCCCCCCCAAACCCCACCTAATCCCCTGAGAAGAATGCCTCCCCCACCCTTTTTCTTTTGCCCTTGTAACAGAGACCCAGACGCTGCCCCGTGTCCGGTTGGGCGCCCAGCGAGTCACAATGGCAATGAACTGAAGGGGGGGGGGGGGGGGGGGGGACAGAGGACAGAGAGACAGAGACCGTGTTCTAGTAATAGCTGGGTTAAGCTGTCCCATTATTTTTGACAGAACTGAAAACCATTAGTATGGATGAAGTGGTTAATATTTGAAAATAGCAGATAAGGAAGAAACATACTGCGTATTAGCAAAATTGATTCAGTTTCTGGCACAAGGATATGCAAAGAAATATTTATTTAATGCAAATCTTTTCAAAAGTAAAATACTAGACAAAACTTATTTAAAATAACAGTTATTTTAATCATGGTTGGATTAGGAGGTCAAATGATTATCATTAGATATGGTTATATTATTTGCATTAGAAAACCTACATTTCTTTCGAATCATTTTGCTCAACTGTTTAACTGTTGTTAACAGATAGTGGCGCCGTCCACTTTCGAGCCGAGTCCGAAGACGCCTGTGGCATGCGAGTTGGAATTAGCAAAGGTATGGCAACAAGTTAATAAACGGTCATCCATTGGATCTCTTGAGCTGCAAACTGAAGTTACGGTTTACACATTCAAGCCACAACGCCGCCAGTTAGTCCCACGGGAATCGCTGTGAATATAAATTAAAAAAATCCGCACATATACATTTCATCTCAGGAGAAGACGCCGAAACAATGCTCATGTACATCAATGGAAGTTTGGCATCTCTGGGAAGGTGCAGCCGACCCTCTTGATGATGACATTGGCCGCGTAGTGCCCCGCCCGGATGCACTCCTCAAGCGGCCTCTCCACCACCAGCTGAGACAGGAAGCCTGCAGAGGACAGAGAGGGCGCAGCACAGTAAACTATACCGGTTGTACTTATTTACACTTTGGATTGGTTGTCGGCTAGTCTCGCAAATCAGACTTTAGACTCATATCTAAAGTCTGATGGCAGACGAGCTCAAAGTAATTTTTGTATCGACCAATCGCGTTGCGGGAGGCGGGGATCTGCAAGCGTTTAATTGGCGAACACAAACTCAGCCAGCAGTCGTAAACCGTAAAGAGGTGTCTTTAAAGGTTTCAGATCAACACAGTGGCCAGATAGACTGGCCACTGTAGAAATACACTTAAAATCAGAAATACACTAAAATCCCCTTCTGAAAGCTTCATCCACTCGCACAAATGAGTTTTCTTCGGTAGAATATATCCGTAACGAAACAGGAAACAAGGCGTAACTCCGCCTTGTGTGCGGTACAATAATTGGAGGGTAGAGAGTGGAAAAGAAAAATAATAAATGTCATGTTAATGTGAATGACAGATGGACAGTCACACGTAGAAGCTCTCCATCGGAGGGTAATTGGGGAATGTATTGCAGAGGGAATAATTTGTGCGCGTTTTGGGCCAAACTTCACCTCCCACAAAGGCATCGCCGGCACCATTTGTGTCCACAATGTCGTTCTGGTCGATGTCCACAACAGGAAACGCGGTCACCCTGTCACCTATGGTAGGGAACAGAAGAGACCATCCATTAAACTCCAAAGTTTTCACACTTTTCGACTTATTGCTATCTTTGCCTCAGTGTATTCAATTATTCATGTTCCCCCTCTGTGTGGTTACATTGTCATTTGTAGGAAACGTTCCTTTAGTTAAAAGGTCATGTGTTTCTCCATTAAATCAGGAAACGCAGACAAGGTTAGTTGCTGCTACCAGAAAGCAGACTGTACAAACACAACATTTTCCTGCCCAACACAAAAAAATGTAATTGACCGTATTAACGTGAAGGCAAACTTTTATTTTCGACCTGAAAGCATTTATTAATTCATTCTAAATAAGCTGTAATAAATTAGGTAAATAAAATAGTAATACTGGAAAGTTGCCTTTCAACAAGATTGAGCTCCCCGAGAGCACGGTGACGCGGGGAACCACAATAGCTTAAAAAACATTTAATTCAATACGCTTTCCAATCCAACGTGAAAAAAATGTGTAAATGAAACACCTAGGTGTCAGAAATAGCCCAGAAAACAAACACACACACACAAACAAACTGAAGAGTACATAATCAGTGGCCTGTTGAAGCAAATCATGTGTTTGTTACAACAACAGAAAGTGACACTTGTATACCCCATTCGATGTATAACAGTAGACATATTAATTACACCGCCTACACATCTCTGAAGCTTAAGATAAGTGATACAGCATGGAGGGCGGGGGGGGGGGGGGGGGGGTTCTGGCAACAATGCCCGAAAAGTGACATTGTTACATTTCAAAGTGCATCCGATTTTAAATGATTGATCCTCATCTTCAATGGATTAAATTGCCTGAGTGATCAGTTGCACGTGCAGTGCACTTCAAAAGGCACTTCTAGTTGAGAGAGAGAGAGGGAGAACAAACAAATGTAACAGATGACAAAGTCTTGAGGTGTAGAATGACATTAAATCAGCAACTTATGTCAGAGCAATGTAAATCAACCAACCAACCAACCAACCAACCAACACCACACACACACACACACACGCACACACAGTCTTCAAACGCACCGGGTCTTCTGGTGCTGTCGTGAACCTTCAGAAAAGGTGCGGGAGACAAAAAGCTGAGTGGTGGATGAAAGGAGCAGGAGGGGACTGACAGACCTCTTGCGCAGAGAACCAGGGCACCAGCTTAAGCAGACAAGCATTCAAAAAATACATACGAAAAAAAACAACCTCCAGCTAACCAGGCTACGTTTCCTGCTACATTTGTGCACTGCAGAGATTTATGTCTGCCTTATCAATTTGATAACGTTTTGGTAAGCCGGTTACATGGCGCTAATTGGCGCATGGTGGAGCCTGGCGATATTGCCTGACACCTGAAGAACAGTGAAGACGCAAACTGTGAGAAAATAAGCACTTTGAAAGAACAAACATGTCCGCGAGTACACGTTTAATTGAAGAATGTGACAATATTAATAGCAACTAATGATGACAGCGACTGAATGTGGTTCGCCCGAGCTCCCAAAAAGGTCATGTTGACAACAAAATTTTATTTAAAGACTTTCCTCCTTTCAGGGAAGCGGTTGATTGTCTTGATTTTAGAGATTCACACTTCAATAGTTTGAGATCTGTTTAGAATTAGTTAATTGCGTCTTTCTTTGCTTAATTCATGTCAAAGACAATGCTAATACGCCGACTGCACATCATAACATGTGAACTGTGCCATCAATAAATGAAAGTTGCGCCCTCAGGAGACTCATAGCCTTAACAGCAGAGCCACCCATGTGAACAGGCATTAGATTCAAAACCGCCAGTCGGTGTTGAAATAAAAGAAGCCAGGGCGATATGCTGATTATCACAGGAAATCAGCTGGTGTGGTGGCAAAGCATCTGATGTCCATTATGCCTAAGCACTTCTAGTGAATTATTATGTGGTAAAAATATATATTGACTCGGCTGAACACAATGAGCAGTTTGTTCAGGGTGGGTGGTATACACACTGCGCCGCAAACGCCGTATGTAACGTCGCAACCACAACACAATGTGGATTTTTAGGAGACGGAGGCGATAAAATAGCATTTGGGGGCCTGTTCCTGTTCAGTGGACTTTACAAGGCTGCCGCTTAGGCTAGGTTCACGGTGACTGCTGAACGTGTCCATTGCACAAAGTCCATCTCTGGGCGCGAGGAACAATTACCCATAATGCCTTCCCCCTGAGTCATCATTGCTTGTCAAGAAAGTTCACATTGCTCGTGTTTTTTTCTTTTTAGGGACTTCACTGAAAATTAAACAGCATGTTAGCTCAGGTTCCTCTCCGCCAGTTCCCCTCGCCGTATGGAACAAAGGGCTCATTGGCAAAAGTTGAATGTACGAGGGAAAACACTGTGTCCCTGTTGTTATTGGCTTGTAACCGGCCTGAAAACATCAGGGGCAGCGTCATTACTTGTAGTTGGGTGGTTTCTCTTTGCAGCGCAATAAAATGCAGTGAAAACCACAACAAAAGACCATTGATTCATAAAAAGCACCGCTACGCCATAAGAGTAAAAGCATACAGTACAGACCTGTGAACATTGTAACCTGCAATAAACTCAAAAACAACAACACTAATTCATAGACTTCCCATGATTAAGATGCAATTGTGTGCTTTGGTTAATTCCCCTCTTCAGAACTCCCTCATTATAACCCTTGAATGGCAGTAATTAAACACGAGACTTTGTAGCAACATGTGACTATTTGAATATCAGTACCAAGCGAAGCCCTTCATTATTAAACATTGTTCTTTAATGATAGACATGGCTCCTTGTAATGGCATTAAAATCTCTCCCATAAGAAATGTGATGCAAATACGGCAACCGCATTCGATAAATGACTGCTTAATGTCTTGTTTTGACTGTGAAATCATTACATGGCTCACGTTGTACTTACGTGATTAGGGCCAATGTCGTTTTGTCAGATAACAGGTAAGGGGAATGGTTGGCAGGTTGTAAAGTATAAAAATCAACCACACCAATGTACCATTTTATGACGCTGATAAATTCAGCAATTAAACAAGTAATAAATCGTGGCCTGTCATGTCAGTGGGGAATTGCATGTGCCTGCTTTGCACATCGGCGTGTCTTAAGAGTACGCGGAAGAGTTTATATACGATCTCGCCAATGGGGAGGGAAAAAAGCCCAAAGCTTACTTCTCTTGGACACGTCCTCCTGTGTTTTGGCCAAATTCTGCCTCGAACAGGAAAAAACAACAGTACCACTTTCTTGGCAAACAAAGCAGGTTAGAAGGCATTTGACATTCAATCGGTTTCCTTATCATAAGCAGCATCGCTCTTCACAATTGAGTTAGAAAAAAATAAATAAATAAACGTATGCCTGTAATTACTGTAACCGCAGGCAAAAGATCATCACAAACCAATATCCTTTATTGAGGGTTGAAAGAAAACACCAACCATATTTTGCCAAGTGTAAGAGAGAGAGGTCATAGTCAGAGTAAGCCATTAATTGACTCCATGCTTTTTTTAAAGGACTATGGAACAGAAACAAGTCTATTAAGACCCCCCCCCCCTCCCACGTATATCGTAAAGGGACAAGACTTCGTTAAATACGACATTTTGAATTGCAGAGCGATATCAGTAATTGAGCGTAACCAACAAGTAAATATTAAACACGATAACCGTCGCCTGGAACGGAAAATAATGTCCTTATCTGATATTCTGCATTGTTGTTATTTCAACAGGTGATTAACTTGGGTCATTGTTGTGTAAAGCTCCACTTCTTAACAGAATTAAAATCACCCAGAGGAAAAGCAACCCCGCTTGTCTCCCCCCCCCCCCGTTTGTCTACCCCCCACTTGTCTCCCCCCCACCGAAAGGCCCTCAGCCCCTCAGAGCAGCCGACTCCTGGCTTTATCAAGTCCTTATCAGCGATTAGCGCCGCCAAAACCCAGCTGAATGATCGTTTATTAGATCTCCTTGCTGTTAAGGTTCAGGGCACAATGATCTTAATTAGTGCTTTAATGGGGATATAAGCAAAACCCCCAGTGTAGTTCAGCTGCGTCGGTGGCAGCCAGATAAAGAGCCGCTTCCCCCCCATTTTTTGCTCAGAGCTCCTTTAAAAAAATAAAATACCCCATTTGAAGCAGTGATGAAAAAGCGGTTGAGTCGGCAAACGAAGGGCGTGAAAAAAAAGATAACAATAACAAATTGACATCTCCTTTTTAAGGAGAATTACACCACGGGGGAAAGCATTCTCCCGCCCTTAATCACTATGAAATGGCTTAACGTGACATGCTGAGGCTGGCGAATGATCAAATCCTGACAGGGGGACAAATTGCAAACAAAATGAGAGATCAAGTTTATTAGAGCGCCGCCTCTGGGAAATGAAAATCTTTAATTCTCTTTTTTTGCGTTGACATTTATTTGGCTGGCGTGAATAACAATGTTCACAGACACCGATTTTCCACCGCACCTACCACTGTAACACCACCATCCCCCGAATGATAGCGCATTCAATGACATTTATCATGTTTGCCTTTGTAGCTGACATCAGAAACACATCGTCTTTCATCCCGCCCGCATTCATCATGTATTTTATATAAAGTTCACGGCGGTGTGCAGCTCTGTCTTCATGCAGGAGCGATGAGGGAGGCAGCCAGCCATTATCCATCACTAAGAGACACAATGCATCCATGGCTTCAGTTTGGGTTTTTTGTGGAAGTGGAAGACTTCACAAATTCAGCTTAAAAGATTTCCTTGAAAGCCTGATAGTAAAAATAAAAAGTCTGGCACTTGAGGATAAATGCAACACTTCCCCAAGTTTTTTATTGTGGGAGGATGGCGGAGGGGGGGCTGGAATGGTAGCAATCTTCACAGCTTTATTAGCATGTTATGGCGACAGATGCACAATATTTACTCTATTTTGGCAACGCTAGTCTTGAACCAACATCCACATTGTGTATCCCCCCCTCCCTCGGTGACGAATGAAATCTTGAAGGTTTTTAAGATCCAAGGTGAAGACCACCCCACTCACACACACACACACACACACACACACACACACACACAAGTCTCAACTAAATGAGGGCAATGCGGAGAAACAACCCGCGGCTCCCGGACAATAGCGAGAGCTTCAAGCCAGTAATCAGAAACCACCGTCTCCTTAGCCATGCAGCTCACCCCTGCGAGCCCGGCGCGATAGCGGCGACACTCTGCCTCCTTAATGTCCACTAACTAAAATGCCCTTTACACAGAGATTGGATTAGCTTGAGGGGCCGCGCTCGCAACCTCCTTCTCAAGGTCGCGGCGGCAACATTTCGGAGGGAAGAAAGGGCAGGAAGTATGACTTGGTGCATTAAAAAAATTGCTGAGGACCGTTCTGGAAGCCGTCCAAGACAATGTTAGAAGTACTTCACAAATCAATGCCTGCTCCCTTACATCCTCCACACTACTTTTATTCTCCAAAATGACCAAATGTAGTGCAAGAGTTAGGGGTTCTTTTTTCTTTGTTAAACATCTGGCGTCAATAGCAGAGGTTAACTTCAAAGAAATTACAGATGCTATTCAGTTCTCTTCAGTATGCAATCTATCATGTCTTTGACAACGGCCTATAATTTTAATATGGGAGTTTTGAGAGATGGATAAAGATGTTAGAAGTGGGGATGACGGGGGCGTTTGAAAGGGTGGCGGCGGTGGGGGGTTTGCAGTCGTGAGCACCTTAAGTTATGCATTATCGCGCCGACGTGAACACATGGCGGCGGCGGCGGCGGCGGCGGCGGCGGCGAGGCGGGAGTGACGGGTCGAGGGGGCCTACCGACAGTGGCGACGGTGTCCTCCTTGCCCTGAGTGAAGACCACCACGCGCTGGCGCTTCTGGTTCTCCTTGGGCAGGTTCTGGCACTGCCTGGCGATCTCCGCGATGTCCTCCGTCTGTAAGCACACAAGGAGTGAGTGAGGCGGCGTGAGAAAAGCAAAGGCCGACGGTGCCCCGGTGTAGACCTTGGGGGGGGGGGGGGGGGGGGGGGAGTCTCGGGGGAGTCAATTAAACATCATAAGAGCGATTGACGCCGGCGTCAGCTGTTTTTTTTTTTTGTCCTATATTGGGCTGTGGTGATCGATGATGAAGAAAATAGATACCACTACAAAACCATTTTTTTATTAAGGAGATCAATAGTAGTGCTCAACGGTACTTGGACACAGTTGGCGGATATTTAAAAGAGAGCTGGAAGAAGAATGTCATTTTTCCTTGTGTGTGTGTGTGTGAGTGAGTGAGTGAGTGAGTGTCTGTGCATGTGTGCGTCTGCATGCGTGTGTGTGCGTATGCGTGGGTGTGTGTATGTGTGTGAGTGAATGTGTGCCTGTATGTATGTGTGTGGTTGTGTGTGTGTATGTGTGTGCGTGCATGCGTGTATGTGTATGTATGCTGCAGGGCTGGATGGTATGTGTACGCCCCCCCCCCCCATCTGAAACAGGCCATCTCTCCTCAGCATCTGCACAGAATGGATACTTGCCTGGAGAGACCAAAGAACTCTCCAGAGTGCTCGCCTTTGATCATGAGGAGAAAGCCCTCCCACACCTGTCAGGGCTCCTTTATTATTAACTCATCATGATGTACTAGGAGCAGGCGGAGCGTCTTGATCCGCCCGCTCGCCGCGCGGGGCGGACCTTTACATTCCCTGACGCAACCCCCGGCGCCGCCGGCCCCGGAAGCCACCGCCGGTGGCCGCCGCCGGCGCTTCCTGGCACCGAGGACGCGGGCTGACACCGGAGCACCTTCGGGGGCGGGCAAATACTGCGGCGGTGGCGGCGGCGGCAGTAATCAGAGAGATGGGCTCCGGCGCGGCTCCGGCGCGGCCCCACCGGCTCACTCAAGCCAATGAGGTTTAACACCTCTAAATGCTTCCCAAACGTCCTTTAATCAGCCCTAAGAGGTCCGCAGAGACCTTGGGCAGAGGAAAAATGGGTGTAACACTCTAAGTAAGTGCTAATGGTGAGGTTAATACAGAGGCTGTTAGCAAGCAATGGCGGGAAAAGAGAAGGGGAAAAAAAGGAAGCAATTTGTCACTGTGACTGAATGTAACCACAAGCACTGCTCCAGTCACCAAATGCAAAACCACACGGGACTCTGGCACGTTGTCACCCATTGGTTTTATGTCCTGGGACATAAAAAAAGGCCAGTGTGTCCAGGTTTAGGAGCTAAAAGGTTCTGTTGGGAGAGGTGTAAGGTAGGGTTAAGCATCACCACTGTTAAGTATGTCACGCCACGCGCACGCGCACGCACACGCACACACACACACAATAGAAATATAAAGTAGAAAACTTACCTGATAACTTCCTAAGCCGAAACATCAGAAAAAAAAAAAAGTTCAAATATGACAAACAAATGAACCAACCTCAGTGATTTACCGCTGACATGATTGCGCTGCAGTTGATCAGATATAAATCAACAAACCATAAACTATGAAGGATTCATACGGAGGGTGTTCAATTCTATTACTCTTTTGAGACCAAAGAGAAATTGATGGTCTATGGTGCAGCCGGTCTATGGAAGCACTGCCAGGAAAGACTCAATGACTGCTGCTCTGCAGATTTTTTTGGCCGATTGGGCTACTTAGTGTGCATTGGGATCCACTGATTGTTCTTTAGACGAGGAGTCTCATCAATTATTTCTTCTTTTTTTCCCTCTGTACAAAAAATATAAATAGCTCTGTTAGTTGTAGCTGTGATTAAGTTATCATATATAGTATAGTGACTCATCAGCATCAGCCACCGAGGAGAACAAATATAGTATTAGACTTTATAGATAGAGAATAATATATGCAATTGAATTCATAATATGTTTAATTCCAAATCAGTCAATCCCACAGGGGTACAATTATACTACATGCCGATTATTATTGGCTGACAGCAATCATTTTTGCTTTATGCTATGTTTGTTTATTAATCTGAAGCTAATGCTTGATGTGTTAAAACAAACACAAATGAGGTTTAGGCGTGTTTCCACCAGTTGGGGGTTTAAAGTACAAATACGTAAGAAGAAAATAGCAGGTTTCTCTGTGTGTTCCTTCATGAGTGGTTTACGACGCCAATTCAGAAAGGACGCCATGAGCGTGGCGCTATGTTCCCACAACACCACAACCCTCGTGCTCAAATTTCAACTGGGGTTGAACATTTCAACTAGGCTGGCGTTGTGCACGGTTCAATGTGACCAAGTCCGACCCCAAGTGTCAAGCCTGGTGCCGTTCCATGTCCTTCTGTCTGTATGTTTAAAAAACACAGATTACCGACTTCATCATGAGTTCTTCGTGGGTTTCTATCCGTTATGTTTCTTCAGATGGCTGATGGCTACTTTAGGACATATCTTACAGACTAATACATGGAGTGAATGATTATAATGTTAAGAGGGTTAAATACAGCTCAGATATGAACATACGTTCTGTGGTTAGCGGTTTTATTTGTGGCTACGTATGCGTGGAGGTGTGTGCGTGTGGGCATATGTACATATAGGAATAGTCCTCATCTGGAGGATTGCCCACGCTTGCCCATGTTTGTATGTATGCAGATGCATGAATGTAAGATATTGTCAATCATGAAATCTTACATGCATAGTTAATCCCTGAAGAGAATTAGATTGTGTTAGTACTACATTGGTTATGCATTAAAAGCAATTATTGGAAAGTGATTAAATAAGGGTTAATGTCTTTGTCCTAAAAGCACTTTGGTTACTAGCTAACCCCATATTGAAACACTCGCTCGACTGAAATTATGAAATTCAAATGAAACTTATGGTTAGGTATTAGCACCATCATATTAGTTAGTCAGCTGTTATAGTGGCTGCAAATTATTATAATTGTATTATTTGTTTGTTTGTCACATTACATTACATTACACTACATTAACAAATGAGCCAAAACAGACTACCATGCATAAACGCGCAGGCTTTATAATAGGCAAAAAGCCTGAGTCAACACGTAGCATGGTAAAGTCGATGGATGGCCCTGTGCTCCCACTTTTGCCCAACATAGCGGTCTGATTAGGCTCCAATTGAAAACTGCTCTGACACTTGTACAGTAGCTTGTATCCATATTGGCATTATTTCAATCTCGTTAGTGCCTAGCCACGGTAACACGGTCGCAAACACCAATGCCAAGGGCAAATAATAATAACAATAAAAAACACAAATTTGAGAAGAAAGCACTCTGAAGCCCGAGCGTCTGGAAATAAAAATACGACACAGAAATCATATTCATCCAATGCAATTTTGCGGAGTGTTCCGGCAAATCAAGTTGACATAGAAAATGACAGAGAATTGTTAATACTGGGAGAGTCTGTGCCTTGCCCTTTCTATTTATTTTTTGTGATGTGAGCTCCTCCTTCTCCTCCTCCTCCTCCTCCCCCCCCACCCCTTCCACTCCCCCGCTCCTCTGCCTGCCTTCATCTCCTCTCCTCGCTTAAACCCGTCACTGCCATCAGGATCGCTTTTCTATTCTAGTCACGTTGATCACACCGTTAGTGATTCTGGATGACAATTATTCACACCGAGCACAGCCATGTTCAAGGGAGCACTACCTTTGAAATGGAGACGACACTTAAAAATACCTAAGCCCACCTCCACACGAACTGCACATAAGGCGTTTTTTTTGTCGTTGTCTCTTTGTGCTTTTGATTACATATTTAAAAGCAGCAATGGCTTGATTTCAGGAAAATATCAAATAATACCGAAATAAAATAGCCAAGGGTTAGCCAAATGAGCCAATTTATTCACCATGGAAGAGGGAAGATAATGTAAAAACAAAAGGGGAATCGGGATATTTTCCATGGACTAACAAGCTCCCCATCATTTCCAGTGACATGATCTCACACCACAGGTGGCCGTAATTTGGTTATCGTGAGACTACCAGCGCTGTACACTTTGCCATGGTGCTTGTAGCGGTGAAAGAGAACACATATCATTTCTGAGAGCAACAGAGCTAATGAGCGTGCTTTTTAACCAGGCAACCTGACGAGCGCCGAGCCTGCAGAGGAAGGCTTGAAACCATGCCCAACTTCTCAGCTTCCCAAGAGGCTTTTCAAAATTCAATAAATAACATCTGTAGGCGATATTGGGTGCAGACCTAGCAGAGTGCGTCATAACAGAGTGCTGGCTGAACAAAGAAACCATGACGACTGCCAGGTTTCCATAGCAACTGCTGCAAGGCCTGGAGAGTATAATAGCACATCAATCACTGTCCAAAAAGAACTTCATTATCAGCAGGAAAAAAAAAGGAAAAAGCAGGAAAAAAATAAAATAAAACCCCCGTTTCGGATCTGTTTAGCGTGCGATCGCAGGTCAACTCACCTTGAAGCCTTGCTCCTTGGCAAACGTGGCTGCCTCCTACAATACAGACAAAAACAACAACAACACAAATGAGCAGTTAATTATGGGAGACACAAATAGAGCAGGATGTTACAGTGCACACACACACACACACACGCACACGCACTCACACACTCACGCACACACACACAAAAAGACATGTCACTTCCGGCATCTTCTCACACATGATGCGGCGGGTGTTAATGTAAAGTGCCACAGTGCTTGTTGTAGCGGGTTAATCCACTGCCCCACTTTGTCTCCTTTTACCACGCCGGCAGCAGCGCGAGATAACAAACACCTCGTCCCCGCCTGCAGCCACCAAACTAACACTGAAATCCCCCCAAAAATACAAATGTGTGTACATACGGAGGGGGGGAATCCCCGACGCTGGAATCCAGCAGTGGAAAAACGAGGATGATAATTTAACCCCACTTTATCTCAATCACTGGCCGAGGCCGAGGCGTGCACACACACACGCATGCCTCCATCCTGATACACGAACGGCAGGCGCCATGACGGACAACCCCAACGCAATAAATTTGCTTTTGACCCCAGGACAGCGTAATAGGTCGATGCTACGATGCTAAATGATCCAATTATATGGGAACGGGGGGGGGGGGGGGGGGCTCCCCTCATGTTTGCCTGGTGCCGTGACCTTGGGGAGGGGTTGACAGCGTGGTCCTCAAACAGAAGGGGAGGAGATGACATGGAACAATAAGGTTACTGGTCCCGTGAGACGGGCCCCCGTGCCGCCCTGCCTTGGATCAACATTACAGCACCGGCAATATGTCAATTCATCATCCCAATGAGTGAGCACACACAGAGACACAGACATGCACACGCACACAGGGGGGTGGCTAGTTAATTATGTGTAGTACTCTTTATATGATTTATATGACTGATAAAGGAGAGTTGTTTCTGAAATCTTTTGAGAGAGTCTGGATACTGTGCTTGCTTTTTGATTTATTTACACTCCCATTCCATCAGAAATGGTGTCGCATGGGGGCATGAGCAACTTGATGAAAAACCAAACATTTGGAAAAGACATCAATGAAGGATGGCGAGAAATGGTTGGTTGGACGGCACACATCTCTATCCATCTCTCGCTCTCCTCCTCTCCTTGTGTGTGTGTGTGTTTCTCTCTCTCTCTTGCTCTAGTTAGCGAGCATTTGTGAGAAAAAGAAAACAACCTTTGAAGAGCGAGTGGGTGTTAGAAAAGATAATTGAAGCCATTTTGTGAGCCACCTGTGAACTATGTAATCCGTTTCAGGCATTTATTAGCATCTACGAGATTTACATGAATGCCTATAATAACAACAATAAATATTTGCTAGCAGTAAGATTAGTGAAAAGCTACTGTGTCGGGTAGGGTGAATACGTTGTTTAATAGACCGCGAGTGTGCGGCAATAGACATTTTATGCAGTATGGAATATATTTAACACCATGTGCTGTGATGGCATGATGTAAGAGCCTCTTAACTGACAGCCCATGTGCTTCTTCAGCTGTCGGTTCAACGACAAGGGCTTCCAGTTACATATGGGAAAAATTCACTCCTGCTATAAACAAACAAAAAAAAAACAGAAACCCTGCCTGGCTTCGTTATTATGTCCTCGGTTGTTGCGTCATTATCCTGATGACCCGTGTTGAAAAGGTTCTGAATAGAGTTGCTGGGGGATTTCAGGGCTAGTCGGCTCTCCTTAGTGGCTGAACAAGGTGGGAAGAGAACAAGCTGTACCGAGAGCATGAGCCCCAGCTTCCACAGTCGCAGTTAATATGAAGCTATCAGGATGTCTGAGATGTCGCTGCTGTCAGGAGCTCATACTGTCAAAAGGGATATTTTTAGAGGGCTTAAGCTAATAATCCAAGAGCCAGTCATGGATGGGGGAGTGGGGAGCGAGGGTGATGGTAGTGGGTGAGCCGGCAGTTTCTTCATAAGTTAAAAATAAAAGCAAAAAACAGGGCCCTCATTGGAAAGACATGTTTTGTCAAAACATCACACTGTAAATCAATATGTGGTGAGAGACAACACACTTTCGATCTGGTCAGACTAGACATTGTTTACTTTTGTGTGGATTTTTTCCTTTTAATACTAATCATGTTATCCGTGTGTATTGACTTCTCTTTAGAAGTCTTTAGATTACTTATTCTGATTTATGTCTCTTTTTTGTAAGCAGTTGTGCAGCACATGTCAGGAGGCAAAAGTGAGTGGAGAAAAACATCCTTTTTCTGAGTTTCCTGAGGAATCTAAATCAAAGAGCAGACCTCAGTGCCAAGGTTAATAAAAGTTGATAAGCTGCAAACCATAACTCCCCTCGAGGCCATTGAGAAAATAGGCGTTTGCTTGACCGTGTTAGGCCAAGCTGAAGCTCGGGCAGAAATTCAATTGTTTTTCGACATTGTGTGTGCGTGTGTGTGTGTGTGTGTGTCTGTGGATGAGTTACGGAGCAGAGGAAATGTAGCGCCTGACACATTATGCACATTAAGATCCAATTTCCATCCTACTTTTAGGGTTTTCGTGGATTTCCCCCCCCCCCCCCCCCCCGATAAGGATTTGTTGTCTCCACCAACCGAACTGATCTCCACGGTTGCGAAACTGTAACTGAAACAACTGCAGGTAAAAAATGTGTCTTTCCAGAATATGTCCGGGTAATTACCACAGCTACACAATACGACAAATCACTCACTGCCCCTTACAACCGAAGAGACTGTAATGTGGTCTTTAACCTCTGTCCCAATAGCTCAGCCGCTCGCCAATAATTCATTTTTTTACAGATGAAAGCTTGTGGCATATAACACATTGACTGTTTTCCCTCACTCGCTGCTAGTTATCACTGAGGCGCGACAGACAGCCTTCATAAATGCCTAGTAAAAACAACATCTGGCATTCAGCTCAAGCGCCTCCACCCAGATCGCTGCAGCATACATTACAGGGTGGGGTGGGTGGACTGTGTGTAACTGTGAACTGTGTATTAGGGTAGGTGCAGGGTGGGGGGGAATAAATAGGTAAGCAAGGCCTGCGATGTCTGGTGGGGAAAGTGTGGGTGTCCTTCAAGTGTCTCTCCCCTCCCTCCCTCCCTCCCTCCCTCCCTCCCTCCCTCCCTCCCTCCCTCCCTCCCTCCCTCCCAGAGGACAGAACATGGCTCTTTCTCCCGGACGTGAGGATGTCAATCGCTCGGAGAAACGAGGCGAGCTGCCGTCGAACAGGAAGTCATCGCAGCAGAGGTGTGTGTGTGTGTTGACAATTACAGCAGGTGATTATTAATATGATGACAGAGGACAGATAAGGTGATGTGAGTCAACAGTAACTGGGAGGACCCGACGAGGTCCCACCGCCCGGGACCTCCAGCCCGTCTGTTCCAAGGGCGACGTGCCACAGAGCGCCGCCCCCCCGAGAAATGAGCGCTCAAAATCATGTGATGCAGAGAAGCGCTGCCGACTCCCAGTTCTGGGAATTTTGACTCCGCCGATCAGATGACTCCACAGTCGTGCGTCGTCGCAAGCCATCGAGTCCAGGGGTCTTATCTCAGCCCATTTAATTGAATGCGTTTTCTGCGTCTTTGAAGAAAATATGCGATTTGCGCGATTGTCAACCTTCCGGGCAAGTTCCTTATCGCTGACGAGAACCTGGCTCTTCAACTAGCGATTCCTCTGACTCCCTAATGCACCTACTCAAAAGAAACGTTTTTGGTTTATTGGCCATCGATAACATACGCTAAAACATTCCCTAAGATAAACACCTGTTCAATTGAGATGTTTCCTACGCCATACTTTTACAGTTGAGACACAACTGAAATATATCATATAAATATGAAGATTATTGGAAACACCTTTAAGCGTGTTCGTGACACCATTCATATGCTAACTCCACTATATCCTGGAACCATGTTCATTATACACTCCATTGTTACAGTGTGCAATTTCATTTTTTATCCAAAGCAATTGCCCCTTGAGGGAATAACTAATTGACATAATGCAATTTCCTAAAGTAGTAGCAATTTAAGCCAATAACTGACTTAGGATCTATGCATAATATACTCCATGTGGAAAAATATAGCCCAATACACTATTTAAATTATCTTTAAATTGATGATAATATGTGCATTTATAGTGCATTTATAGTGATGAAAACACACCCAAACAAATAATTATGTTGATTGATGACAAATGTTATGTGCAATCAAAGTGAAATGAACATGTTGTGATACGCCTAAATGCAACCCAACCACATACAGGGCAGACCTTCTGCCTTCTTAAAAAATAAGACAACGCTCTCAATTAGACCTTGAAGGCTGGGTGCTGCATCCAGGGCATATTGACTTTTCAACAAATTGGAGTGCTGCCCTAGTCTTTCTATTTCCTTCTGCCTTCTTCCAAGCAAAGTGAATCAAAGTCTTCTCTGTCGACTCCTCCATACCCTCCAAGTGCTCCAGTCACAGATCCGCCTCCATCCATCTGTCTGTGAACGGGCGCAGGACAGAGGTCTCCTTACAAAGCCCCCGGGGCAACGCACTAAAACCTGACGCTCGGGTCCAGGGGTTAAACAATCGGAAACATGTGGGACACATAAATATGGCCGCTGATAGCCATCTCCGGGGGAGGTTGGCTGGAGGGGGGTGGTGCTGAATAGGTGACGGGAAGCAGGTGGGTGGTTGTCTGTGTTTGGAGTGGGTGTGGGTGGGGGTGTGGGGGGGGGTTCTCTGGTGGGACTTAATGGGGGCCATGGAGGCAGTAGCAGCAATTGGTGCAGAGGTTGCGGTGGGGTGAGGAGGGAGGGTTAGTTATCAGTCCTGATGGCCTTATCAGCGCTAGGGGGGCTTCTATCACACATCTCGGCCGTTGGCTTTTACACCGGGGTCAGAGCGCGTCAGAGTGCCAGACACCGGCTGCCTCCCGATTGGGTGGGATGAGGGGACGGGTGGAGGTAAACAAACAGTGGATGTATTTCTCCACCGCTGCCAAACAACACTAATTAGAGAACTATTGACAGGCAAACAAAAGCTTTGGTCTCGCACACAGTGTAATAAAGCATGCGGCATTATTCTTGTTTTCTCCTGGCTTGTGTGTATTTTTAGCATTACTAAAAAGCTATTCAGTATTTTACTCCAGAGGACATGCACACGTTAAGTAATTTCTATGCCTAAAATGATCTGGTTACAGTAATTTCTCTTGCTGATAGAAACAAGGTTGCTGGGAAAGCACTTGTCAGAAGGGCTGATACCAATGAAACAGATTTTCTATTGGTCTGTCTTTTTATTTATTGCCTATATAAATTGCCTGATAGGTAGTGTATTACAGTCTCTGTAAACAAACAACACGGAGAACAAATATGTTTCTGTGCTGAATTGACAGGAACAGCGACTGTGTCCCCCCCCAGTGTAAAATAACCATTTGAGCATTCGGGCTGCTCTGCGTATCTCTTAATGAGAAACAAAGATCTGCTCGGGTGGGATTTGCATGCCTTAGACAATGAAAAAAAACCCAGTGAGAGAGAGAGAGAGAGAGAAAGAGAGGGGAAATAGCTTGAGATAATTCAAACCATTTGTGCGTGAGGAGTCGGAGTGCTTTGAAGAAGTAAATACATGCGCAGAGAAAATGAAGAGGATGTCCAACATGTTATTTGTTGATGTGACACAAGACAGTCACTAGCCAGAGGAAAAGTAGCAAAAATGGCGTGGCGCCTGCAGCGGCGTTTTCCATGTGTTTGCATACCACTGGCATGCGGTAGGTAATCCATGGAGAGGGAAAAATAACCGCAGGACCTTTCTAGAAGGAAATATTTGGCATGATGCGATCAAAAAAAAAAGCCCACCGTAATTTAGCTGACCACAAAAACATCCAATTTGTTGGGTTCAAATGGGCGCATTGGGCAGACTGCGCTAAGCGAGGTTCCTCCATATAAGCTCAAGCTGGGTCTTTGTGTTTCATGAAACACAGCAGATTAATGTGACGTTACCGTGGCTCATTGGGTAACAGTGATAGTTCAAACGTCTTAAAAGACCACAGGGATCACCTCCATGGTGTCGGCGGCTAGTCTTCTTTGAGCGCGGCAAAGAAAGGAGCGTCTAGGAGAGACTTCACACTGGACTTTCGGAAGACAATTACCGCCTCTTATCTACTTGGGAGTTGATAAGAGGATTGGGGGCGCGCGTTTGTGTGTGTGTGTGTGTAAACAGCCGGAATCCAAGCTCGAGTGGATCAGGAGGAAAAGCCACATGGGTGCCATGGAGCCCCACTGGTCTCCAACTTTGGCATCAAGCAGTTGTATCTCCCGCTTACTCCCGCTGAGACAGGGATGCACGGTGTCAGGCCAGTATCGACCTGCTCCCAGCGCAATATCTCCTCTTACATCCATAATTATTCCCCCTTCAGAGGACTATGCCCCCCCCCCCCCGACTGCCGGCCTATCAGTCCATCTCCTTGTTAAAAGATACGCCGGGAGGTCACATTTCGCGGCCAAAGTCCCCCCCAACCACCCTCACTTACCCTCAGTGGACCCTACCCCCTTATTGACCCCGCTGTTTTGAAATATTCCGCGGTTTGCTCGTGGGACTGTGCAAAGGCGGGTTTTGGCGCGGTACGATTACAGTGGTTAGATGGTCTCCTATGGTGGAGCCACGCTGGCTCTCCGGAGTACCTTGGCTCAGAAAACAGAAAAGGAAAAAAAATACAAGAATGCTGGATGTATAAGACTTCCTCTACACCATAATCCGTCTTCACCCCCACCCCCGTCTGCCTGTAGACGCCCGAACAAAGACGTTGACGGTTTTATTGTAGTTGGCTGCATGTCGACATGCCACTTCCTGTTATCAAGAAAATAAAAGCAGGCGTTTGCCTTTAACAATTCACCTCTGTTAATGCACTGTGACTCAGACGAGAGTGGGACTGTACGTCATGCTGAAGGTCAACGTACTCTGGTGCTACCGGCATGCATGTGACTCATCAGAGTGATGGTTTGTGCGAATTAAAACCCCATCGGGAGTACAGCGCTAAGAGAGAACACGAGCCCATTCGTCTGGTGCGCCGCTACACGTGGTGATTGCTCCACTTGGTGAGGTCCAGAGATGGCTCTGCCAGCCGCTACTCCCCAGTTGGCCTTTGGGGCCCCGTGAATAAACACATGGGAGGTTAACGTCTCGTAGACTTTCCCATCCTCCACAGACGGCTCCGACGAGGCGAGGGGCGAGGGGGGAGAGAGAGCGTCGGGGGCAGGAGAGCGAGATAGTCGTTCCAGTAAGATGCTAATCTGGCTCGCACATCTTTGTTTTAGGAGATGAGACGGCATATTCTTCATCCCAAGCTACGGCGAGAAGAACCACTCCAGTCCTCTGTGGGTGAGCTGTCGAGAGGAAATGCTTTCATTTTCCTTTTTTCCTTTGGCAAGAATACCCCTTCGTACCCTTGGGGGTCTTTAGTGAACTTGCCGTCACCCACACATACTGACAGCGCGGAGCACGCATTCGCACGGCTCAGGACGCGTCACCGCCGCGATAAACAGCCGCGGGCATCGCACCAAGATAAGCATTCGCTAGCAGTCCATCACGCAAACAAAGCGGGGATGACGAATCGGCGGAGATTCAAAGAAGTGATGTCACTTTGTCCATGTATCTCAACCTGCCCCCTTTAAAGACACACACACACACATACAGACACATAGATTTGTAAACAGACGCGCACACACTTTCAGTCTGTCCTGGAAAAATCATTAAAGCCGCCCTCCCCCATGTCCCCCAACACCTCACAGACTGCATGCAGATGGAGAAAAATAGGGCTGGGAGCCAAAATGCCTGTGGGGCTTTTCATGACAATAACCTTCTGTACGACTGCTTGTATCCTAGTGCTCTTAGATCAGGAAACTGTGCTTGGGGATGGATGGGAAAATAAGCAAGATCACCAGACAAAACATCAGGTACAGAGCATTCACACAGCACTGAGGGGCAGGAAATCCATGTTATTTGGCTCTCATTGCCTGGAGAGCAGGCTACACACTCTTTAAAAACAGCTTGAACACGAGAAAATAAACCGGATGATGGCTCCTAATTTGTGTAGCAAGGTATAATCATACATACCTCTCTGTTATCTTCACATGCATTAGACAGCTCACCTATTGAGGATTCAATTATAATGGTGGACTGTTGTGTTGTGGAAGACAGAGCCTTAAAGCAACATCGTTAAAGTAGCTTTGAGAGTGGAATATCAGGATAGATTGGACAACAATTGAAGTCACTGCCATGTTAACGTATGGGGCTGGTGTAAATATTGTCAATGGCGGAGTGGAGAGCTGGGAGGAGTACTAGTAGGGTATTGGCTGTAGGGCAAAACATATGAAGCTCTTCATTTGCGGCAGCAGTTCATTCAAGAGGCACACACCCTTTTAGAGGCAGTTCACTGTTATTAATGCTACCCAAATAAAATAAAATGACTCGATACTTAACCTGATGTAAATGGAAACTGCCATGAATTCCGGCTTATGGAACATCAGTCACCGTGATTAATTCAGTCTCAATTAATTGTTCAATTTGTCCATGATATGTCTTCAAATTCCCTATTAGCTGGCCTGCAGTAATGGTCCAATTCTTTCCTCCCATTGTGTGTGTGGTTTATCGCTCACTGCTCGAATCGCAAAAGCAAATTGTGGCTAATTTTAACAGTGAATCCACTGGCATGTGGTTTTCCCAGCGATAATGATTCCCTCATTCAGGCCTAATTAGCTGTAGTCATTTAATAGAGGGAAATGTAATGCCCAGGGTTTCATGTCAGGTAGTCAGAGTTGGACAACGCAGAAGGACTCAATTAGGCCCAGTGCGTTCCCAGGTTATCGCGCCACATGTTTGCCAATTAACTCGAGCACTGTCTGATCGAAAAATAAATAACTAGCGCCATTTTCCAACGTTGTCATGATCTCAGAGACCGTGGCACCATAAATATTGTGGAGCTAGTCTCCTCGCCCTACCCCCCCCCCCCCCCCCCCTCTCCTCCCCACCTCGAGCAGAGGAGAGCAGACACCACACGACATCCCAAAAAGGCAGTAATTACGGAACGGATGGGAGACTGTTATATAAGCTAGGAGACTGCCGATAGGCCAGGCAGGCAGGCGGGCGGATGCCAGGTTTCAAACACGTACCAGCGAGATCATGTTACAGCAAAATTACCCTGGGCAGCCTGAATGGAACACACAGTCGGTCCTTTCAATGTGCAGCAGGAGACAATGAAAATAAATACATGTCAGCCACAAAGGAGTCAAAGGTGTACGCAGCATTGTTTTGAAGCCTCAACCTATTAAAATATTCTTTTTTTCAAATTGTATTTCACTGAAATAAGATTAGATTTACACAAAACACATTCGATCCCACAAGATCAAACACTTTTTTTTTTAATCCTCTCAAAAACCACTGCTATTTCTCCACTCACCTGACACATTTCTATGCGAGTGCAGGCTAAGAGAACAAACATACAAACACGCTCACACACGCGCGCACACACGCACACACACACACACGGTGACTTCATGTGTTGTGGCTGTGCTTCAGCAGAAGAGAGACATGGACGAGGCAGCCACATTAGCTTTGCCTTGCAGCGTGTCCTGCCGGGCTGCGGGGAGTCAGCCTGTGTAATCCCAACTGTCACTGACTTGTTATGAAAGCATCAGGGTGAATCCATGACCAGAGAGGGGGCTGTAGAGGGGAAGGGGGGGGGCTGGGGCTGGAGAGCGGGGTTGGGGTGTGGGGCGGTGTTGTTGAGGGCATTGGGGCGAGAGAGAGGATACGGGTGGGTGGGAGGGAACCGGGTAGTGTGCCATGTGGTGGAGGTGGTGGTGGAGGCCTGTTGCCTGTCACTCACCATGTGCCACTGTGAGTGCCAGCGCGGTCTGCCTCGCGCACAACAGGAGGCCCTGGGGCCCCCCGTAGTTTGGAGGCAGACGCTCCTGTTCACTTCGATGGTGAGCCGAAGGGAGGCAGAACACCCTGGACAGGAAGCAGCACCAACAGAGCACCAGACTGTATGGGCCCGTCTGATATGGGACTTGGATTCACCATTGGCATGTTCTCATAAAAAAAAAAGACAATAAAAAAATAATAATCTCTTTCAACAAACATGCGTAGTAATTATCCAAAGTCATTAAACTGTAATGACTGGAGGTGTGAGCAAACAACTTATGCAAACCAGAAACAGTACCACCCACCCGAAAACACATAACGTTTGCAAAATATACTCTGTGCTTTGGGAGACCCAACTGTTCCTAACGGCAATTAGGGAGACGAAGAGAGGGGTGCATATGCAAAAGGGAGGTATTGTGGAGCTTGTGGGGGCAGGTAGAGGGGGAGGCGGGGGGGGGGGGGGGGAGAGAAGAGGGAAAAGCTGAAGTCAGCAGCAGTAATAAATCCACAAATGCTGAGCGGCTCCTTCCAGTCCTGTCCTGCTCTGCGGACCCCATCTCCAACGAAAAGAAAAAGGGCTCTGTTTCGTAGCTTTAGCAGCAGGGAGGCGAGGCAAGTAAAAAAAAAAACTAAAAAAAAACTAACTTTCCTCTGCCCCTCCCACCAACCTACACCCCCCCCCCCCCCTCGCTTCGAAAAGGTGCAGTCTGTGTAGGCGATACCCCCAGCCCCAGCACAGCTGGTCTGTTAGAGGATACTTCCCAGAACCACCACAGTATACGACCACTGCTTGACCTCTATCTAACTACTCACTTCCTTATGGACAACGGGGGGAAAAAATCAATACATTAACTGCCATGAAGTGACACAATTAAAATGAGTGATTACTAGGCTAATTCTTATCCGTCTCTTTATTGGGCTGTGGCTAAGTGCAATGTTAAACGCCTACCGACAATAAAGGGTTGAAAATCGGGGTACGGTGGGGGGGGAAATTGCTGTTTAATCACTGTTTTTGATGTGGCGAGCGGAAATATTTTTCAGAATGGCATCAGGGCTCTTCTCTTTTGTCTCTTAAATACTGCCTCTTGTCCCCTTTTAAAAACACATACCGAAGCAAATGTACAAATAGTTTCTAGTGTTTACACAAGGACACACATGTGGACAAAGGCGAACGAAAAATGGAAAAATCTGTGTTAAGTGTTGTTAGCATTTGTACACATTTGTAGTTTGTTTTGTCTGTTTGTACAGATTACACATGAATGAGGCCTCCATCACTCACCGTCTCATTGCCAAACAGGATGTCGACGTACGGCATGACCTTCATCAGGTCCTCCTTGAAGAACTGGCT
This sequence comes from Merluccius polli, assembly GCA_030340625.1. Lineage (NCBI taxonomy): Eukaryota > Metazoa > Chordata > Actinopteri > Gadiformes > Merlucciidae > Merluccius > Merluccius polli. The sequence goes on along the minus strand of JAOPHQ010002851.1, from coordinate 24,050 downwards.
GATGAACGGTGCAGAGAGGTTCATGCAGAAGATCTTGTTGCTTTCAGAAACATGTTTGGCCACCTTGAGAATTGACTCTGGGGACACGGTCAGGAAGAAACCCTGATGAAACAACAAAACAAAAATGATAATTGTTACACAATTGTTAACGTTTTGTGATAGGCCCCTTGAAAAAGGGAATAATCCTTCATTATCCCACTGAAGTGAATGGCTTTGTGTGGCCCGATAGCAGAAATCCACTATAGAACATTTCAAACTAGGGATGCAAGAAATACTAAAAAATGATAATCAAATACACCATCCAAATCTCAGCGAGTTCAACGTTTTTAAAATTTCATTTTGCGATAGCTTCCACTAATTTCCACATCGAAAGTCAGTTTGAATTTGTATTTTATACAGTCCACGTGCGTTACTAACCAAACCAGAGCTCTGCAGGTCACGCAGCTTTTTACCTGCTTTTTAATGTTGTAGAGCTAGCAGGATACACTTCTAAACAGCAATTTGAATCCGTTGCAGACATTTTGAAATGTGACGTATCCAGTTAAATTGCTCTTTAGTTAGGCTAGTGTTTAGTGTAGGGCAGGGTACTTTGTAAATCGCCGATTGTGTAGTAATATTGACCAAACGGCTGGCTCTATAAGGAGTACTGCTGCCCCCCGTCTCCTGGGCAGGTAGACACCGCTAGACACACTGGGGCTCATACCGGTGATCGCGTCTTTAGTTCACTGTGTCACATCGCTAATTCAGAGTGTGAATATCTGTTGAAGCTGTGATTTTTTGAATACACCACCACAGCAGCCCTATGCTGCTTTACAATTCATTTTCGGTTTTGATGTCGGACGTTCCTGGCGGGCGATCATTATTGTAAAACTTGTTGAACCGCATGGTAAACTCCGCCTACCCAGGCCAGCTACTAAACGTTGGAGAACGAACCTATTTTAAACCGCCTCTCAACAACAACGCATGACTGCGTAATGGCGAAGGCTTTTGACTATTTAACGATATGTACTGCTCCAAAACATTGCCAAAATACATATCAACATAATATATAATGTATTTGTAAGATGTAATTTGAACTAATTTGTGTCTTTTTTTGTGTCGGGCAAGGTCAATTAAGACTGACAGGGTATCTATCATTACAACGGCATGAAGAAAGAATGAAAGAACAGCAGAAGGTCTTTGAAGTGTTTATCTCGATAAAACTAATTTTTGTTGCAACCTATACACATCGCAACAAAAGCAGAGGAAAAGGACAGGGGGGAAAAAAATATCCATCCAGGACAAAGCCGGTGGCTGTGGTCCAAGGCTTGTACTGGAGGAAGCAGCATGCACGTATCCAATGATGGGTGGAACAAAAGTCTCGTCTGGACTCTCCTTACTTGGAAACAAGAGATGCAGGTCCACTCATTGTGTGAATGAATACAAATCAGGTAAGAAAACACCTTTGTGTTTCGGGCCGAAACCTGAAGCGAGACTCTCCAGCAAACCACACAAAAAAAAGAAAACACTTGTGCTTTGATACAGATCTTCTCTACCTTGTTTTTCAGCAACAAGCTTCTCTATAAAACTACTGTGTTACATTAGCATGGAGGGAAAAGGCAGGGGGGGCGGCAAAAAAAAAGTGTTTTCTGGCTAGCGATACATTTAATCTAGTTGAAAAGCCTCTATTGTGGCCTACAGTATAGTTCTCATTAAAACACGTATGACATTTGTTTGAATGGAGAGGCGACCTTCATGTAAAATGAACAAGGTATAATACCAATGAATAGAGGCCAACTGCGTAGTCACTGAAATGCACAAGGTGCAACAACAATGCCGAGTGAATACTTTCACATATTCATGCCGTCTTTCACTTTCTCTCGACTTTCTCATTCTTTCACACAACATTGTAATGTGTTTTTTATTTTATTTTTTGGGAATAAAAACAGAAAGAAAACTGAATGGGTCGGCATCCACAGCAGCTCTGCCACAGTATTGTGTGTTGTGGAGGTGTTCTGAACGGGCCTGGGAACGCAACTCACTCCAGAGCTAATGGCCCATTATTGACCTTGACATTTTTCTTTCTCAGGGTGCCAATGTGTCAGAGGTGGGGAGATTGTTTTCGGACACAAACGGTCCGTTTTTTTTGTAGTCGAAAACGGTCATGGTTACCACAGTGTTACCAATGATCAAAGGCCTGTGGCTTGATCAAATATCTAGAGGGTTGGTGAACTTTAAAAAGCCATGCCACAGCCTCTCAAATCACTCCCTGGCTGTATGTAATTCACCTCCAAGTACACCGTCTGTGCCAATGCCTTCCAACCAGATTGCCTGGAACTATTTTATATGCTGTAGAATGACTTGATCACCTTGTTATTGAAATATGTCACTTTCAATTTTTTTATAGGAATTTTACTAGTGCTGCATAATTCTGAGGTCATGATTCACAACGTGTGTAACTTTTTGGCATTTCTTGCAACCTAAGACAATATTAATTTGACTGACAATGTCAGTCAAATTTCTGTCGAATTGTAGTGCATCTGGCTATTGTTTCAACAGCCTTGTTAACTCAGACTCATTTTGCTGAATGAGGTTAGCAAAACATTTTCCAGATGCATCATGTTGTAGTAAACGTTCCTTCATTGATAATACCCCATTCTATTTGGCAGCTCTAAAAGCAATATTGCTAGCACATTCACTTGTGTTTTGGTTCCTGAAGAAAATTAGCCTGACATCGCCAGACCAATTTGAAAATGCGTATTAGTCTGGAACCTCTCAGTTCATTTTTTGTTTTCCAAGAGGCGTTATTAACTGACGCAGACCAAAATACCTCTGGACGCAATTGTATAGACCTGCAACCAATCAGAGCAACAAAACGTGTGACTTAAGGCTGAGTGACGGTTGGTTAATTCATCTTTTACCAAATAAAGTAAAGTAAGGCAAACACATCATTCTTATCAACAAAAGCTTTAAGTGCAGTTGTTTGTTCTTCTTTTAGAGAAAACATGCCATCCAGTTCGTTAAATACTGTCACGGTAGTGGATTTATTTTACGAAAATCCCTCAACGGCGCTCCTCTGTACATCTGTACATCGTACAGAGGAGCAACAACCCTAACCCTAACCCTACATCATGTCATCATATCAAACCCGCCCATATTAGATAAACAGTTGTGATTGGCCCGACCCAAGCCCGATTGGCTGGAAATCTGTCTGAACAGGAGGCGGGCCAGACCATCTGCTACAACACATAAAACACGAGTTTGCAGATTCGTCTGATTTTTGATGGGAATGGTTTTCTGCATGTCCCCCTTAAAAGTGTCTGGTGGTGGTGTACTTGCAGACACAAGTCCAAACACCTCCCACCCCAACCTTAGTCATAGGTAAGAATAAGAAGCTAATATTTAGAAGTAAAAAAATTGTTATAGATAGCAGCGTTTAGGTATGGTTGGCATTATGCAAGAGATGGACAAGATTAAGTCCAACGTTAAAAATGGTTAGGTTTAAGTGGCGGATTCGGGTAGCGAGATTGTTTTATCTGGAAAGCGATACAGCCTATTTGATCCTCCAAAGTGGCAGGCTTTCCCTCGTTTGATACGTGACTAAATAATTCTTACGTTATAGTGGGAGGAGTTTAAGGAGCCGCCAGTCCCTTCTAACTGTGCACATGGTGCAACACCCTTTGATCATTGGCTGACGCAAAAGAGAGTGAAATGAGTGCTTGATGCAAGACATCTTTTCATTAGAATCAAAAAAGTCATATGAATGAGATTGTAAACAGGAATTTAACCGAGACCAAGTTGTACTGTAAACCATCAGCTTTTTAATGCCAAACAAAAAAAAAGCTTTTTCTGCACTTTAAACAATAAAACTGCTCAGGGCATTCTGTTCATAGAAGATAACAAAAACATCGTCTCCAACCAACTAAAAAGTGGCTTGTGGGTAAAAAAATACAAAAAAGAGAGTAGCATAAGCCAGAAGTTTGAGCCATGTGAAATTCCGATTTCCATCATTACTTTGTCTTTGTGGACAGAGAAACAAGAGAAGTCAAGTCTTTAGCACTGTGGTGAGGATCATATATCGAGAAAGACATCTCCAGTTTCCCCAGGTGTCAGGGACTCTTGTGAAGTGGGAAGACGATCACGTTTCCAGGTCAGGGTGATCAAAGCGCTGATCAGTTTTCGCACACTTTCCATCCAGCCAAAACATTTAATAAAGCGATGAGAAATGCAATTTCCTGGCAAACAATGCCGCAAAGCGAAGTTTGGCACTCCGAAGCGGCAATTTGTGGGAGGACTTGGAAGGCAACACTTTCATTTTCAGTGTTTATCCTAGAAGAGGAATGACTTCCACTCCACTCACACAAAGAAAAATGCCTAAATGGAAGCACAAGATGAGATTTGTGGTAATTTAACCATGGAGGTCTTACTTTGCAGCACTAGCAGAATGCTGTCACACTTTCTCTGCATTGTATGTTTTTCTCCCTTCCTCTCCCTCCCCCTCTCCCTCTCCCTCCCCGAGGCTCTTCACCCTCTGAAAAGCTGGGTGTGATGGATGACACAGTGTCACTGAGCTTAAAATAAAAGTGAACATCTGAAGGGTAAAAAATGATCTATTTTGGGAAGGACATTTTCATTTGTGGCACCAGAGGTGGCCATAGAAAGCGGAAGAAGGAAAAAAAAAACCTTTCCTTCTTCCCTCTGTCTATTTTAAATCCTACTGGGGTAAGTGTTTAAAATACTGTTTGATGACGTTCTTGTTTGACACTTGCCATTACTCAGAGCATGCCATGTAAAGAATATGCACAATTACCTCTTAAAAGCGACCTGCATAATATGGCTGTCTCGCCCGTGCCTGAAATTCCATCAAAAGTCAGGCCATCGCGGCTCCTTTAAGTGAGCGGCATGTTGCACTGCTAATTTCCTTGTCGTCTGGAAAGCCCAGCAGCTCACCAGCAGCGCTCCTATCAAGGCTGTTCAAAGGCTGTCCTTGACATGGGCCTCTCTGTCATTACCATAGACAGCCCCCCCACCTCCATCCATCCAACCGTCCATCCAGCACCACCACCCCCTTCGATGCTCTCCAGTGCAGGAGGGTTCATTACACAGAATTAGATGTCACGCGGATCAGCGGCGTGCGTGATGCCACATACTGTTCTCCTTCACTTATCTTTCTAAGAGCACCGCCTGGTGCCGGCGAATCGATAGCAAATGTTTGGAGCATCATTAGCTGTGTATGACTCCAACCCCCTCCAGACACCTCTGGCATGCCATGCCTCTCTGTGCTCCCAGATATATGCGTTACTCCCCTGTATGCTGGGGGGGGGGGGGGGGGGGGGCCTGCTGTTTTACACAAATACACACATGAAAACAGAACTGCACAGCACAGTGGGAGCACACAGGGATGAGTGCTGCCGATTCTCCAGCTCTATTGATTAGAGTGAAAGAGTGCAGGTGCTACAGAGTGTTTATTTTACAGAAATGCGGGGATGAGAAGATTGCTTTCGTGTTACACAAAGCATCTCGTTTAGACAAAATTAGATGTTGAAGGCCTGAATGTGGTTTAACAGCCCTCGTTTTGTTTTAATCGGGGTATATAGACTTTTCACAAATTAGGAATAATGCCAATTAGGTCAATAGAAAAAAACAAACAAATGGTTTTCCCTAGAAAAAAAGGCCTGTATAGCCTGATTCAGCATCTCCAGCAGCACTAGATTGCTTGAACCGACTGCAAGAAGATCCAACCTCACCGACCACATCTGCTCCGTCTTCCCTAAAATTAATGTATCATGTTCTGACCGAATACATCAGATACGTAAGGGATTCATCCCTTCCTTTTGAAGGGTTTGGACGGAGGCCAACTTGTAAAGGCCATGTAGTAGATGAAGTGGGGGATTATCAACTTGGCTGAGCTCCCATGAGCCACATAAATGTGCCACAAACAGTGGATTTAACAACTGGTTAGAGACACTACTTACCAACCATTCCAGAATTGATTTCTTTAAATGTTCTCTGGTCTAAATATGACCCAACTGGCAACAATAATACTAGCATATGTTTCCCTTATGCTCTTTTGTGGTTTGTATGAGATATAGAGACACCAACGGAAGGGTCATGGCTAATAAAAATACCTGGCCAAGGTCGCTCTAATGAGTGTATATAAAACCCAAACATGAGAGCCAACCTCAGAGCACTTCAGGGGAGTGTGTGTCAAAGCGCCGGCCTGCGAATTGTGCGGGCATCAGAGAACATAATTACATTAACCTCTGCTGCCACAAGTGCATTCATGTAATGGCAAACAAACGACTTGCATATACCCAAAGGTTATTCAGCCCTGAGAGGTTATGGGGTTGCTCTGGCATCACGATATTCGAAAGAAATTTTGTTGGATTTCTCTGGCTAACGCTGATGTGAGATGATGTGAGAGGGGGGCTTCAGGGGTCCTCAAAAGGCTGGCTTTGCTGTTAAGCTGCAGAGTTTCAAAAATGTGTTGGCCAGGGTAAGGGGCCAGCCCGAGAGGGAGAGCAAAAAGCCAAGGAATGAACTTAAGATCTAAAACAGACTAGATTTAGGACCAAGAGCATTTAAATGCACAAAATGAATCCGTGCATTGCACAAACTCCCCTTACACATACCATATGTTACCCCTACTATGGTGGGAGAGAGAGAGAGAAAAAACACATCCAGTTGAAATGCTGGTTTCTGCTCGAAAAGTGTGAAGTAGAACACTGTAGACAAAACGTGTACACATGCACATGCAATACATACGCATACATTCAGGCTTTGGAACTTGTTGACTTCTTGAATGTTTTAGTTTAAACTGTTGTTGTGCCACCATCTCGGGTAGCCAAGGGAAGAACAAACTGTTTGGTTTGCAGGGAGTTAAACTTGCTAATGCATACGCTCTCAAGTGTCCTTGTCTACCACACTGCACTTAATTAGCATTTTGGCGCTAGCAGTTCTGTATCCTTCAGTACCTCTGAAGGGGAAACATCCCTCTGACACACACATACACACACACACACACACACACACAGTTCTGGAGTTAATGGACAATGGAAGAGGAGTTGGTTAGGGCTGATGGAAAAATGAAATAAAGAGTCTGCCGAGCAGACCAATATGAAAACAGATGTCGAGGCTCCAGACTCCTTTTTTTTTTTACTCTTGGGCTGCCTTGAGTAGGAAATAATATATGGGTCAGATGTATTAAGCAGGGGCTCTGTAATGGGCTGTTCACACTGTAGAGGGGGGGTTTCTAGTTTCAACTGCTTGGTAATCACGGAGGTTAGTGCGCAGACAGAAAAGCAAATCTCGGTGGACATTCCTCGACACCGTTTCACAGAAGTGAAACGTTTTCGTAATGCTCTGGTCTGCAGATGTAAATGAATTAGCGCACTTAAGTTAGGCAAGACAATATTTCACTGTGCGCCAACACGCCGGCAAGGGCTAGCGCACCAGGTCGGAAAATTGCAGGTAATTGCCAAAGCCATTGAATCACATTCGGTTTTGGTTGAAAGGCTGAAATAACAAAGCTCTGATTGCTGAAAAGACAAGGGCAGGGCACCCCTAGGCCCTGTTGCTCCGAGTTAATTTGATACATATTTCTCCCCCCTTTACAATGTCAGAAGTACTGGCAAGAGTTGGGGCGGGGGAAAGGGAGGGTGAGAACCCCAACGTTAACCTCCAAAACACTGTCTGCCTGCCATTGAATGTCTGAGCCGCATGAGAAGCAAGAGGGGAGCTTTTCCACAGTGCTGGGTGAAGGCTGTCAAGTTCAATGCAAGAGCTTGGTGCCCGCTGGTTCACGTTGAAGGCATTGGGGCTACTTAAATTCGTTCAAATAACAACTTCTGTGTGTGTGTGTGTGTGTGTGTGTGTGTGTGTGTGTGCACAAGACACGCAATGAGAGCATGTGGCAAAAAGTGAACAGCTCAATTATTCATGGCTGTTTAAAATATCATCTAATTGCAATTGTAATAAGGCAGCCTCGGATGAAAACACTAACTGCTATCAACAGCCCTTTGCCTAATCGCCAAATTAGAATTTGAAATGAGCACAGTATATTACAGGCCTTTTTTTCCCACAGTATCATGATTTGCTGAATAAGAGCTTGCTAGCATTCAGCAACCAGAATTTTTATACCGACAATTGAGGGCAATTTTAGCTTGGAACAGATGATTAAACTTGTGACTAAGCTGTCAAATATATTGTTTTCTCCAGCTGTTGACCTGATTCTATTGTAGTAGGGACAAAATCCCGCTGCATTTATTGCCTTTTCTCAGTATATATGAGTTATGTTCAACAGAATGAATTGGTGCACCCCTATATCTTCCAAGATATCCAAGAGGGAAATGGAGTGTACTTTTACATGCATAATGAATTCCCTCAAAAATATGACAATATTTCCCTTTTACGGTTCATCTGCGTAGTCGTCGCCCTCTGTTTTCTCCCACCCGGCGCTCTGGTGACACTTCAAGTCAACACCATTCAGTTTGCCTTTCTTCAGGCCCGAGGAGGAGAGGGCTTTGTGACTGACTAGATGATGTAAACATAGACAGAGGCAGAGTATGGGCCAAAAAAACAACAACAGCACAAAAACACCGGCGGGTAGCTGTTTTTTGTTTTGTTTATTTTTCTTCAAGATGGAGGCACTGGATTCTGTTAAAACTTAAATTGCAGTTCACTGTTGAGTGAGACGCTTTGGCAAACCTTCCCAATACTCTGATTCAGAGCCACGGATACAACACTTGATCAAACATATTACAGGTTTAGTCGGAAATACAAGCTAAATGCCATGTAATGCGGTTAAAACAACATAAATGTCACACACGTTACTGAACGATACGGGGGAATTGCCTTGGTTTTTCCCTGGACTCAAAACAACTCGGTTTCCTTTTCCCTGTGCTATGCTTTGGGAGGTTCTCCCTTAAGGGTGAGGTGGGGTTAGGGTTAGGCTTTAGAGATCTGCACGGGATGGACGCAAAGAATAGCGGAAATCTGTCTGGTTCTCAGGGTTACAGTATGCGATTGGTTCCTACGTTTGTGATGATACAATATCCAGCATGACTGAAGGGCCCCGTCTGTAAGCCAAGCGCCCGGCTCCCACTCGCATTGTTCATTACAAACGCCTCAGTGGAAGAGCCACGCTAATCTGCCATGTACGATGGTTTCGAAACACTGGGAAATACAAATGATAGGCTTTATAATGGGCAAGATTGGATGTTACGCAGGTCTTCCAAATGTAGGCATGCGTGTGCCCATGCGCGTGTGTATGCAGGGTTTCTAACAATACCCTGACACTGGCAGCCCTCATCAAAGACTTAATGAAATCAATGCGAAAAAAGAAACCGAGCGACCGCTAAACCACGCGTTCGGCGTGTCATGGGGCAGTGGAGGAGACACCATTACTTAATGTACGCCCACACTTACTCGGGGCTTATGCTCAACATGAAAAATGACCACTTAAGGAAAAAATAAACGCCAGAAAAGCCGGTCTGAGAAGCAGGAGGTTGAAGGTTGCCTCCTAATTGCTGGAGGGGAGTGAAACCTTGTAAGAGTAAACAAAGTCTGATCGATGGTGGGGGATTATATCAGAAAGAGCCTCTGGCCTTTGGCCAAGACGAGCAAACAGACTGCTCTCTGTCTCTCTGCTACAGTTGTTTAAAAGAGAGAACAGGAAGAAGGGAAAAAAAACTCAAGGCAGGAGCCGAGGAGTTAAAAGCATTATATTTCACAAGAGGAGGTGAGCCGATGGAGCACACGCCACAATACCAGATATGTCATGTCGCAAACTGGATCACTCCCTGGCTATGTGTGTGTGTATCGGCCAGAAATGCCAGCAGATAAGAGGGCAGTGTTGTGAGCTGGAGTTGATGGAGGGCTGTTCCGGCTGGCGGCTTAGCTTTAGGTCAGCCTCTACTCCCACGGTGCGGGGAGCGCAATCTCACCGCGCCGCGTGTGTTTTGTGTGTGTGAAACCCTCACCGCTGCCGCCATGCGATGTAGGAGTGCAGCGCGCTGTGAAGCCAGCCACAACCTGTGTATTCTGTATATTCCCATGGCATCAATGTGGCAATTGCAATTCACATAAGCCACTTAAGGAAATCTGCAGAGGGAGAGAAAGAAGGTGTACAAACTGAGAAGGGCTTACGAGTTATTGGAACCTTTTAGAAATGGGGGGTTTTCATCCGACAGGTTTACCCTCCTCCCCAGCCCACCCAAACACCCCTCAACCACATCCTCTTAAAGCGCTCCATTGCATTTTAATCCTAGCAAAAAAGGTGTTAAAAAATGAAAATGACTTAATTCATTAAGGCCCGTCTGAAATGTATAACGCGCACGCGGGAAAAGACGAGAAGGCATAATTGCGAAAGTCACTGAGCTGCAGAGAGAGCTTTTTTTTACAAGGCGCTTGAGCGGTGTATACACCTCTTTGTTTTCCCGTGTCGTGAAGTGAAAACAGTGAAGTCCCAGCTAAAAGTAGTTGCTGCTGCGGCTGCTCTCCAATTTAGCTTGCAGTTGTACAACATGCGCCTTCATTATACACCACCTAAAAACAGAAACACCCAGTCAACAATTTTGCAAGGACAATATCCACCTTCATGCTCATGGAGGATCTCAGGTGACGCCAAGGTTAAGAATTGATTCTTTGCACTCATTGCCAATGAAGAAATGGGAGGGCGGGGGGGGGGGGATTGCGTGCCTATACCCCGCACAAAGCTTTGGGACTGCACAAGCGGTTGCCATGGTGGTTTCCCATTAGAATAACAAACATTTCCCCTGGATGTTTAACATCGCTTCCTAGTAAGCACAGCCCTCCCTGGGCCACATCTCTCTCTCTCTCTCTCTCTCTCTACCCCCTTGCTCCCCCCTTTCTCTCTCAATACCCCCCTTGCTCCCCCCTTTCTTTTTTCTCTCGCACCTGCCTTCTCATTTTCCGCTGCAAAAAAAAAAAAAATGCTTGGGGGTTCAAATATGAAATACGGTTACGAGAAAAAAACTTGAGTGCCAAAAATAAGGACTTTTCTTCAAACACGTAATAACTTTCCATGGGAATAAGGAGAAACTTAAAAAAGAATAGCACTTCCCCTTGATTTTCTGCTCCTACCACTTTTTTAAGCAGGCAGTGAATTTCCTGAAGTGATAAGGGCTTAGCCAATGTAATCCTCAGAGGGCTCTTCTCTGGCATGCCACGAATAAAGAAACCTTTCCCTGTAGAAAAAAGAGATGGAGAGAGAGAGGGGTGGATGGGGAGGGGGGGGGGAGAGGGGTGGAGAGGGAGGGGGAGAGAGAGAGAGAGAGAGAGAGAGAAGGAGAGACGGGGGTGGAGGTGGGGGCAACAGTAGAGTCGAGAGTCAGGGTGGTGGTGGTGGTGGTGGTGGTGGTGGTGGTGGTGGTGGGAAGCAGGCAGCCAAGGCTTCGTCTTTAGCTCACGCTGGGAATGCAAATTAGCATGTGTGGAGAAAGCGCAGTCGGAGTCGCCTCAGCTGGACATCAACAGCAGAATATTGATATGACGATGCAAAGGAGGGGCTTCCCTGGCGCGGTGCGGGCAGGGGCCACGGGGGCCACTCAAATTGGTCCCATGCAAAGGGACGCCCATAAATGTTTCACAGCGGCCGCCCCGAATGATTCATTAGCGCTTAGTTTTGATGGTCTGAGGGCTGGGACATGCGACTGTGTGCCAGGCTGAACGGGTACCATGTTAAGTCACTCTTTTCACGGCACCGCTGAATATACGATTTTGACCTTTCGCTTCAGATATTGAAATGAGAGCCGGGGAAACACGACTTGCCACGTGCTGCAAGGACTAGATGATGGGAGTGCATTTCAAATGCTGGAGGAGTGGCGTACTACTGCAATGACGGATGACTATAATCATTCAGCATTATTTACCCCTTTCCTATCCTCGGTAATGATGTGGCAAGCCAAGATGATACTCATTTCAATCAGTATTATTGAATTATTCAGTCACTATTCATTCTTCATGAATTAATACTTTCAATAATAAAAATTGTATTGTATTGTGTATTGATTTCCGTTGACTCAATGATGAATGCACAGAAGTTAGTCAATATCCAACATTGATCAATCCATTATAAAGAAAAAAAACTGTTGCTGGGCTGTAGAAGATCCCTGGCAGCCATTTAGGATCCAGGAGAGAAAAGCAGTTGAGCAGCTCAGCTTCTCTCTGGGCGGTTGGTTACATGTGGTTGACACATTTGCATCTTCAAAGATGTGCACTGACAAGCTCAACATGTGTGAGATGTGTCTTGGCGGCATGCGAAAACCATGTTCTTCACACACACACCAGACACACACACACACACACACACTGCCAGGCGTATCAATCATAAGTCAGTTCAATGGGTAGCTGTACACTAGTGGCTTGGAATGGAGATGGAGAAATCTGCGACCGCACTTTGCTGTAACGCAAAACACCAGCATAGTGTACATATACCACAACCCAAATGCATCACCATAACATGGCAGACACATCTCCATAGCATCACAATAACGTCAATCCCAATCACCACCACATTACCATAACATCAGCACTGTGATGCTGTGCATGCAGCCACCGCGGGAACCAAATCTGCAACCGAATCAGCAACCATTACACACCCAGTAAATATGACAAGCGACAGCGCCGTGCATTATTTGAGCTCAACGCCGCCCGCTCAATAGGCGTCTCGTCGGATGAACGGGAACAATGCCGGCGCTTGGCGCATTGTGCTGCCGCGCAGGAGCGCATTGTGTGAAATGAGGCTACATTACAAAAGAGGCATGAGGCAAAAAAACAAGATGTGATGGCTTCATAATATGTCTGGAGTGTTCCTGTGTCTTTGGGAAAACCCGTCCCTGGGCTACGCTCAATGCATCGGCGCTTTCAACTCCTCAATTATTCCTGCCAAACCGCTGCAATCAAGGCCCTGTAAAAGCCCATCGTTCTAGCATTACCAAGCGCGCCGGAGCGCTGTTGACTCATTGGCTGGCTACGGCGAGGGGGTTAACACCAGCCAGTCCAACGCATGGACACACATATTAGTAGTCTGATGTTTGCGGGAGGGGGATGGAGGGGGGACCATATCCGTTTTGGCATAAGCTCATCGCTCCAAAGGGTTTGCCTCTTCTCTTTTTTTTATTGTTTAAAACCTTTGAATGCGGTCCTTAAAGAAGATTAATGCCGCTGGAGTGTTTGTAGTGGGTCTAATCCTGAGAGACCGTTTGTTTGTGGTTGAAGAAGAGGAGGACAGGAGGGAAACAGCTGTACTTCAAGGGGATCCATCAAGAGCCCCCCCCCGCATCCATTCATTTAGTGACATGATATGTACAGGAGGCGGTGATGGCGCCGTTGGCTGATTACAGTGGCGGGCGAGCTCACGACAAAAAGCCTGGATATTATTTTGCCCTGCACGCCGACGGCTGAGCAAAGACATTTACCAATATGACCACTGCGCATAAACTGGCTAAATAAACACATGAGGAAATATATGACCTTCGTTTTCTTTTGCTGTTTTATTTGGGACGTCTCACCGCTGAGAGTTCTTATTGGGTGACGTTTTACAGGAATGGCGAGAGCGAGCGTGAACGCAGCCAACCAAAAGAGAAACTAAACACCCAGGCCCGAGTGACCTGGGTCGAACACCTCAGCTGAACCGGAAAAAGTGACCACGACGGTTGGACAGAGTGAGACTCGACACGGGGCCAAGAATAAAGACGTAGCCGCGTGGAGAGGCAGAGAGCGAGAGAGAGAGAGAGAGAGAGAGAGAGAGAAAGAGGCAGTGAGAAATCACTAGCACTGTTTGTGCCCCTGGCATCAACGCGGGCTATAGGGAGTGCTTTTTACTCACAGGGCTAAACATTAAAACTGACTCTGTGTCCCTCGTTGAGTCTTGTTTATGCTTTGCAATGACACGCAGGAAATTTGCATGGGACTTTTAGTGGCCGCGCATCGCATCAGTACATGCTCCTCAACGGCTGCTTGTTCCATAATTAATATGCAGGCTGACATGACATGGATATGATATGACATGGGTATCAGAGGCACGCCGTTGCCTGTTGTAGAGAAGGAGGAGGGGGGTGAGTAACTGCATTTTTCATGAGCCAGCCAGCAGTGTTATCCAGCCAAAGCTTCTAGGCGTGACGTTTCGCTTTCAGAGACAACAGGGACGGGGGGGGGGGGGGGGGGGGGGGGGGAGCGGGGGGGGCAGGACAAGGGGGCAACAGAGGCAAATATACGGCAGTGTCAAAACAAACAGGGATTTTCATGCGACTCTGATCCCGGTTCTCAGATCCCACTGATCACCCCTGCATCTCCCCGCTGGCGGTCGGATCAGTGCCGCGCTCAAACCCCCCCCCCCCCCACGGTGAATGAACTCCCTCTCATCTCCGACTTCCACTGATCACTGACACCTCGACATCTTAATAGGCTGCGGCGACATTTGATGCTAATGAAAATGGAAACGTAGATATGAGCCAAGCGTAGCGTTTTTCCCAAATACAGCTTAACTTACATTTCCGCGTCAGCCTGAACTATAAATAGCTCTGTGGTGGAAACCGGCTTGAAGAAGAATCCATTGGGCAGTGCAGTTTGGACAGGCGGGCTTGGTGTTGCCTTGGGGGGGGGGGGGGGGGGGGTTGTTTCGCCTGAGAGGGGTCATTCCTCCTCATTGGGAACCATTACCACCCCACTGCCACAGTCTGTCCCCTCAGCCATCACAGAGCCCAGCCAGTGCAACGCAACCCGCCCCCCCCCCACGCGCGCCCCGTGGCCCGCCTCACCCCGTGCAACTAAATCACATTCTGCGCACAAACAGCCGGGCTTTGCAGCATCTAATCTAATCGCGCCATCTCCTGTGTCCCAGTACATGCACAGCTACACACACATGTACACACAAACATACACACACACACACGCACACACACAGAAGGCCACATCACACCTAAAATTTCTGCCTAGTGTCATGCAACAGCAGCCGGTAATATGAAATCAGAAATTAAGATTTGTTTTCTAATTAGGAGGGTTGGGGGGGGGGGGGGTGGTTAAAGAAACATGGAGACAGGAACAGGAGCACATTAAATTCTCATTACAAAGCCAGAGGAGAGGGGACTTGGAACATATTGACACAAGTCCTTGGAAGAGGGACAGAGAGAGAGAGAGACAGAGACAGGGAGACAGAGATAGAAAGAGAGATAGACAGACTCAGACATACAGAGATTGAGCTGACAAAGATAAGGATGCCGTTTTGTCATCTTAGAATAAATAAAAACTACCTGGGGGGGCCAAACTGTAATGCAACAGAAAGAACAGCACACACGTCGTCAGACATGCCCAGCGGCCACTTCCCAAGGGGCAATCATTTCCAATACAAAATGGCACATCTTATTAAAAGTGTGACAGATTTATGATTATAGCTGTTTAACTCCCCCTTCACCCCTACATCATCAAATCATTTTTTTGGGGGGGGGTTCAAGGAGACACTTCCCTTGGTGAAGTACGATCATTTGTAATAAACGCTTGTACTTCACCAATTGTATTTATTTGTTTTTTTGTTTTTGTTTTTTGGGGGGGGTGGGGGGGGGCGGCGGTGCTTGATTTAAATTCTCTGTGCGTGGTAGGACTCAAAGAACCCATGTGGTGACATATCCTGTTTACTTGCCAGCCAACCCATCCAGTAGCAGTCAAAAAGCGTGGGTGTGCAACATTGGGGAGAGAAGGGCGTTGGGGGGGGGGGGGGGGGGGGGGGGCTCCATAAATCAAACACTCCTCTGAGCACTTTAGAGCGGGAAAAGGACTCTTGTGTACGAAGTTCAAGTTTAAGTCAAAATGCTTTCTACAACAATCAAGCTACAGCAAGAGAGTGAGATTACACGCTACACAGACCGTACTTAGCTCTTCTGAGACCCACTTAGGAGGGCTGAGCCTGTGCAGAACACCTTGCCCTGTCATATTTATATACGGCAATATATATAATATACTATATATAATATTATATATTAATATAACATCTGAACAGGGCAGGACGGATTTGCCACAGTCGAGTCTCCCTGTTGCCAGGTGGAACGGAGATCGGCTGCCATATTGTGTTTTATGCACTGTAATTGCGGCGGCACAAAGTGCTCCGGGGTGAAGTGGAAGCATACAGTGTGACAAAGAATGATGGAGCGCGTTATTGGGCGCGCGGGGCAAGGGATTGTCATTACCTACAGGACATTGATGATTGGGAAGCACTTATTCTCGCGGAGGAGCGACGGCGGGAGGAAAAACAACCAAGCGCCCTCAGCAAAATCAATACGCTTTGAGCTGGCGGAATGCAAATGGCCACCGATCCAGCGGCATGACATGGGAGGATGCGTCCTTACTTATTCTGGGTCCATTCAATGTCATCATTAGCCTCCGCCGTGTCAAATCCGCTCGATGAAGGACATTATTTCCGTAAGGATAAGAGCTGCATTAATTCTTTCATGCTGCTTTCAGCAGGATTGAGTCTGCCGTGGCTAATATAAATGCGTTCGGTGTCAAGAGTAAGATGGCTAATCCCGATAGCTCAGGATATACAGTCAACTTTACAGATGGCTATCTGCCCCCGCGCCCGCAACACTAATAGGCACAAGAACAGGATGTGCTTCTTTTTTTTTTTTTAAGAAGAAGATCCACTTCCTCAACGGTGCCTTCAAAAAGAAAAAAAAAAAGACGATCATTTTCAACGGGGCTCCCTGGGCTGAAAAGATAAGCCAGGGAACGGGGGTGGAGAAAATAAAAATGATGCTCGCCTCAGAGGAGGAAAAAATAGCTTCCTGATATAGTCCTAGCTCTCTCTTTAGGGCTGACACCAAGAACATACACTTTATCAATTATACATACAGCCAGTGTTGGCAGCTTGTTTGGATCCAAACCCCAGCCCTACAGACTGTCGAAATTTTTCCCCCCACCACCACCAACCTCCCTACCACCCATCAGCCCGGTCCTTAAATCAATCTCTTTTTTAGGCTTGAATTTATTTTTCCTGTAACAAATCTGTCTTGGCAAATGATGTCACCTAAGCGGGGAGAATGACAGGCTGATGTCTGTGCGGAAAACATCAACCTTGCTCCAGCAACCGCCTCCCAAGGTAGTAAGTAATCATGCAGGGGTGTGTGTGTGTGTCTGTGTGTGTGTGTGTGTGTGTGCATGTGTGTGCATGTGTGTGTGGATGCCAGCCAGCGTCCAAACAAACCCAGAGTCTGTTGCTCAAGATAAACAAACCAATTAGGGTGGAAGGCATGTTATTCCTCAGTTGGTGGGATATTTACTAGATGGAAAATAATCAATGCATTCTTATTTCCACAGGGCCGAGTCTGAAAAAGACCTGAGCTGAATAAAATCCAGGCAGGAGTGTGGGGAGTGAAAATTATTCATGAGTTTTTATTTTTTAAATAATAATAATAATAATGGGACTAAACTAGGGACTAGTCATGTAATTAATCTGTGGAGCCTCGGTGGAGAGGGGCGTGGAACATGGAGGGGAAGATTCATCATGGCTCCCTCGCCCCCCTTGCTCCCAGGGATACATGCCCTTCTTGTGTGGATGAGTCAGCTTACATCTTCTGACAATTGTGAGCCAAGGGCTTTGTCAAAAGGAACCACAGTTATTGTTTTGATTGGTCCCCCTTGTTATGTTGGGAGCGCAAACTGCTTTCAAATGTGATTGCGCCACAGCGTTTGCAAGTGAGGCACGCACATACAGAACATCAAAAAGGAGATGTCTGCTTTTTATTTACCGCCGACAATCATTTGGCAATTTGGCACGCTCTCGCTCCGCGGTTCCTTCTCCAGATTGGAACGCGCCGGCCCGATCTGTAACTGCAAGGAGAGCCCCCATTGGCCGGCAAGCGCATTAGACAACTGGGCTCACGGTGCATGACATTTAAGCTGGCCAATAAAGACTGACATGCTCATCAACGCGGTTGTAGCCTCTGCCAGGGCCCATTTCAGTGTAAAGTGGAGGCCTTTGCTGGGCTGGACTGGATGTACAGCTGCTCTGGCTGCCTTTCAACCTCTTCCCTCCGGGCTCCGGCACCCGGCTAACCACTGGCACCGGTCACGGAGCTGCACAACAAGGACCACGCGTGAAAAAAGTGCCCGTGTTTCAAGGAGGAACAGCGAGAATGAAATATATAGAATAAAATAAATATAATATATAGACACACAAGGGAAAAAAAATGGGTTAAGAGATTTGAATGTGCTGCTGAAAATCAGACACTTGCCAGAGGTCCAACTGTTCCAGAGCCACAGAAGCACCACCTCTCTACGTCTCCATCCATCCCCTGATCCTCGGAGACTGCTTACAATATACACTCGAGAAACGATAGATAAGGTCACTGCACTCATGGGCTATATCAGAGTAGCAGCAAGCACCCATGTCTAAAAAAAAACACAAACAACAAAAAACCTTTAAAAAAAACTACCTTGCTGTGCGTGTGTGTCTTAACATCTGCATGACTAAAGCCAAGGCAACAATAAATGTTCCCAACATTCATTTATAAAACATTCTCCAGCACAATTAAACTGTCAAACCGTTACAGTACATCATCCCACCGAGTCATTAGGTTCCTCTTGCAAAAAAATAAAAAATAAACAAAGGAAAAGAAAGGAAAACAAAAGAAGTTGAAAATGGACAACTGCCAAACTGGCAGGGAAGGAGATATGCACTGGCTTATTACAGTCTGTAAACAAATTAGAGCTACATAAAAGGGGAAAATATGAAACCTTGCAGGGGGAAACAATTCCCAATGAACTCTCAGCATCTGCCGAGCAGAGACACGCATCTGCGGCGAGCCGTTTGTCGACTGGCTTCGAGAACTGCCAAGTTGACCAGGGAGTTGGGTAGAGGGGTTGCGGTAAGCAGAGTATTCTGTTGCCGTTCGTTTTTTCGTTTCGTTTTTTTTTTTTTTTTTTTCCGTGCTTCACGCGCCAGTGTGATGATATAACAAAGTCTGACACTTAACTCTGCTCAATATCTTGTCCCCTAGGAGACACGCTCGCCTGAAGCGCCTGTGGTTTCAGAATGTGAATCTTAATCAGTTATGTACCCAGTGGAGCAGGTTTCTTCCATCTCCCTGGTGAGAGTATCAACACATGGCCATTAGCCACATTTCACGGCCCCAGAGTGGCTATTTATTTTTTCCTGTTCAACATTACCTGACAAATAATTACTCCCGACTATTCAATTAAGCCATGAGACTCTCGCAAATGTTACCGCGCCGCGGCGGCAAAAGTAATTCCGCGTTTCGCAAATTTAAAACCTTCGGTTGCACAGGTACCCCACTGCGCTACCATAGACGCATAGTGCAAGATAAAAAAAATAACATATCCCAAAACTATTTCATCCGTTTTTCCTAACAGAATTGAGAAGAAAAAAATGGTTTCCACTAGAGCAGATGCACACAGTAATACAGGGGAAAGGACATGGCGTTTTCCCTACTGAAAAAAAAAGGAAAAAAAAGGAGAACACATTTTTACAAGGTAACGTGGGTGTACAAGGAGAGAGTCAAGGCATGCTGGTAGACTAAAATGGGCTGGAGGCTGGACGACTGCCAGAGTCCAAAAAACGTGCTTTACCCAAAGGCAATTACTCAAGATAAAATGGATTAAAGCAATTATTTCTTGTTCAAATTAGAAAACTTAAAGACCTGCCAACTTTAAGTATTACAGTGCATTTCGCCCCAAAAAAATACAAATAAACAATGAATGCAAATCAAAATCACCTTCAAACGAGGACTTTTCCAAATCAAAAGGAAGGCTACACCAAAACACAACCGCTTACCACCACAACAAAGGAGGTGAACCCAACAGTGCACTCTATAAACCCTGGCTACCCCAAAACAAATGCAGGACCCCTCCGTTTTTTGCACATGGCGTAGCAAGTTTATATCATCGTTAACGATTCTAATAAATGTAGACGTATGCTGGAGCAGAACGCCGTTAAACCATGTCAGGGAGAAAGGCATAAAGCCCGACAACCTCACCAAAATCCGTGGAGTGAATGAAAACCACTAGTCTGATTTGGCGTCTTTATCCTCATTTGCAAGACACAACACGGCCCCCCCCCTCCCTCCCCCAACCTCCCCACCCACCCCCCAGACGTGCCTGTGGGGGAGGCAAGGCAGGCTGGCCCATACGTCCCATTGGCACCAGGCACCCCGCCGAGAGCCAATCACAAGCCCCACCCCACTCCTGACAGCTCATTACCACTCAATTAGGCAGGTGCACCTCCGCGCACGGCCCTCCGCCGCGCGGATCCCTCCCAGATGCATGTTTAACATCGGAGAGAATTACACGGAGACGGCAAACACGCCGCGCGCCGCCCTCGCCACTTGATTGCATCTGGATTGAAATCTCATAATTGGCACAGGCCCGGGGACGAAAAAAGAAATAAAATAAATCAAAGGCGCGCCAATAAATATGATGCAGTCGGCTTGTAATTGAACAATTAGGTATTCGTATTCATGGGATGCCTGTTGGCAATCATGAAACGCCACCTGATTAGGCGCCGTTGAGGGTGACATTGTGCCACCATGTTGAGAGGGGATGTTGTGGGTTGTCAACCAGATAGAAGGAGGGCGTCACAGCCGCGGTAGCTCCCCGCCGCGACATGACCTCCGGGGGCGAGAGACATGCTGACAGAGTAGCCTCGACACTGATGGACAGGACGCGGCACAACGAGCTCCGTCCTCTAGCGCTGGGATCGCCCCGGAAGAGCACACACACACAAACACACACACACTGACACATACACATATCACATGCGCAGACACAGACAGAATATAACACCACCTACTCGAGCGTGTCTTTCAAATGTGAACAATCAGTGGGCACACCGCGTACAGTACACACGTAGCGCACGCACACACACACACAAAAAAAAGGCAACGGCGATCCCTCGAGGACCGATTCTAATCAAGATGAAATGATTTACAAATCTATTTAATAAGGCTCGCCAGAAGTCAAACTTGGCATGTAAATGCGGCAGGGATTAAATTTCATCGGCAACCAAGACTGTAACTGATCGCCTGCAGACAAAGGGGGGAGCCTGCCAGTTCCATTACCCTCTCTCCCCCCCCCCCCCCCCCACCACCACTCTCCCCCCCTCCCCACCCACCCCCACCCTTCAACCCCACAACCGCCCGCCCGCAAGAACACCGCCCCCCCCCCCACCCACCCACCCCTTTCCTCCTCTGCCTGCATTTTGCCTCGTGATCCCTTCCTGGCTGTGTGGAAGGACAGGGGCAGCGCAGAGTGGCGCAGTACAGAGGAGGACGAGAGGGAGAGACGGAGAGAGAGGGAGGGAGAGAGTGAGAGAGACAGACAGAGTGAGAGCATGAGAGGCGGAGAGCGAGAGAGTAAGGCAATGGAAAGGACAGAATAGAGGGGAAGGAAAGTAAAGGGTACAGGCAAAGAGAGGGAAGAGGAAAGGGTGTGGAAGAGTGTAGCTACTTAAGAGGAGACAAGAGGAAGAGGAGCAGAGAAAATTAGATGAAAGGTAAAAGAAGAAGAAAAAAAAACCCCTCAAGGTCAATACGAGGACAGCTTTCAGCTGGGGTGGCGGTGGGGTACACACACACACACACACACACACACACACACACAGAGAAAGAGAACCGCAGTCACCTCTCTGCTAATCAGCCCTTTGGCTGGCTGATGAGGTGTCAGTTGGTTCTGAGAGTGGAAAACCTCTCCCTTTGCTTTTTTGGCTGCAAATTGCAGGGGCTGGCAGGGTGGAGCAATTGTGTGTGTGTGTGTGTGTGTGTGTGTGTGTGCCCGCGTGCATGTGCGTGAGCGGGTGTCTGCCCGTCTGTGTGAGTGTCTATGTGCATCTCTCTAGGCTGTTGCAGGCTGACGCGCTGCTTGCGGTGCCAGTTTTGTGCTTTTTTTTTTTTTTTTTTTTTTGGTGTGCGCCTGCCCTCCCCTCCGTCTCTCCCTCCCTACCTCCATCTCCCTCTCCCTCCCTCCCTCCGTCCGTCCGTCTCCCCCGCTCCTTCCTTGCACATTATGCTACAGTGACTGAGGCTGAACTCAGAGCTCTCTCCCTGCAGTGAGGCCGCGACTACAGCGGGCAATTAATGCTATCTGCAATGTGGCTGAGCTAACAGTGTGTGGCATCGCTACTTCAAGAGACACTGTGCCGTTTGTGAGAAGAAAAAAAAAAATACACGGAAAAAAAAAGGAAAGGAAAGGAAAGGGAAAAAAAAAAAAAAAAAAAAAGATGGTGGGCCTCTTGTTTTCTCTGGGGCGTGGCTAAGCGTACGTGCAGACATGCAGACTTCTCCACCGCTGTGGGTGTTGCGCTCTAGCGGCGAGAACAGCGGCGCTGCTAATCCCTTATCAGAGAGGGCGAGCTCTGCGCGTCTCTCACTGATCTGCCGGAGAGGGCGGACGGCGCCTCTTCCAGGGCTGGTTTACTCCTGCCCATCTGCACCCAGTCATTAGCAGCCCTTTTCACAGTCAATTGTCCCGTTTTTTTTTTGTTGTCTCAACCCCCTTCTCCCCTTTTCTATTAGCCGCTCAGCACACATGACCAGAAGGAAGAAAGAAAAGGGGGGGGGGGGGGGGGGAAACTAAAAAAAAAAACGCCAGAGAAACAACAAGCCTCGCCTCCCTCCATGTAAATGGCGTAAGTTACGAGGGGGCCATTTTATTAGCCGGCGCTAAGGAGGGCTGTAGGCCCACGGGTTAACTCATAGTGACATCGGCGAGGACGCGTCAGGCAGTGGAGATCAAATTACAGGCCGAGCCCTCGGTGGCAAGAAAAACAAGCCAGTGGTATGCGGCAGAATGTGTGTGTGTGTGTGTGTGTGTGTGTGTGTGTGTGCAGTGTGTTTGTTAGTGGGACTGCCTGTGTGTGTGTGTGCGTGTATTTGTGAGTATTTGTGTAGGTCTGTGGTAGAGAGCGCGAGAGAGAGGGAGAGAGAGTGGAGGACAAGAGAGGGAGGCGGAGGGAGCGGGGGGGAATAGAGAGAGAGAGAGAGAGAGAGCGGGAGAGAGAGAGAGAGAGAGGGAAAAAAAATGTCCACAGAGGCAGTGAGGGTGGGGGGAGGCACGAGGACCAAAGGAGCATAGAGAAGGTGGGAGGGAGAAGAGGCTAAGTGGGCCAACACACACACACACACACACACACACGTGAGTCGCCTCCTCCAATTAGAGTCTGTGGCCCTTTAAAATGTCGTCTTAAATCTGTGTTGTTTCCACTTTTTTGGACGAAGACAGAACAAAAACAAGAATGATAACCATTTATAACAACACTAATATTAATGGTAATACAAAACAGGAAAACAATGATTGTGAACCACACTATAGCGCTGTTAGCACCCCGTTTAAAAAGACATCCGTATACCCTCCCCAGTTCTCTCACACACACACACACACACACACACACACACACACACACACACACACACACACACACACCTCGCGCCTTTGTTATTGGTCTTTGTGCAATGATTTGCAAAAGAACCCAGATTTCCTAGCAACAGCCTGCCACCAAACATTTGGCAGGAGATCAACATTCTCTCTCTCTCTCTCTCTCTCTCCCTCTTCCCCCCCCCCCCCCCCCCCCCCCCTCTCTCTCTCTCTCCCTCCCTCCCCCCTCTCTCTCTCTCTCTCTCTCTCTCTCTCTCCCTCCCTCTCTCTCTCCCTCTCCCTCTTTGTGAGAAATGGCAGTGCTTCCTCCCTGCTCTGCGTCTGCCACCAAGCCCTGCTGCTATTGCTGCTAAAGCTGTTGCTGCCACGGCTGCTGCTGCTGCTGCTGGATGAGCAGACCTCTAATAATTCTGTTTTCATCCCAACCAACCACATAGTAGCTGGCACCTTGAGAGCCTCTGCCAGAAGTCATCAATCACCTCTTTAACAGACATACACACATACACACAGTTCAGTAATTCGATTTACAGATTAGAGCATACAAGACTGCGTTCGCCACTGAACATCCGTTTAATGAAATCAACAAAGCACATTAATACAGCTGGTACACCAAACAGCGGAGAGAGAGAGAGAGAGAGAGAGAGAGAGAGACAGAGAAAGAGTCAGAGAGAGAG